>VWPU01003535.1:0-463659 GCA_013398955.1 Callaeas wilsoni | reverse complement strand
CCCGCCCGGCCCGCCCCGCGCGCTCCTCTCCGGGTCCCCGGTGCCCCCCGCGCCGGTCCCGAGCAGCTCCCAGAGGGCTGCAGGGACACTCGCGGGCTCTGCTGTGCCAGCGCAGTTGCTAAAGAACCTTCCCAGTCTGACCGTTCCCGACACCCTTGGCAGTCACGCTCCCAGTGCCAGAGAGTCACTGCTGGGACAGAAGCGTCTGCACGGCGGCTCCAGTGACACGACGGGTCCCCGCTCGGCTCCCCACACCCCCGACTCACGCAGTCAGACCAGGTTTCCTCACCGATTCGACCCCAGGTTTCCCATAGCTGAATCTGAGATACCTCGTCCCATAAAGGGATTTATTCCCGGCACGGCGACACACAAACAGCTCGAGCTCGTGCCTCCGAGGAGGATCCCAACTAAGCAGCCCCTGGGCTTTTATCCCCTCACAGTGTCCCCTCCCACAAGTGTCACTCTCCCTCCTCAGTCCTCTGCTCCTGCCCCCGTCTCTGTGTCCATCTGGCACCCGTCCTCGTCTCCTTTGGTACCCAAAAAGGTCGGCAGCTCCCGGCTCCTGCTGTGTCTCTTGTTTCCATTCACCTGGCTGGCACCACCCATCTTTATGCGCTTTGTTATCCCAAAGGCTGGCAGTTCAGAACTCGCCTCGGGCTCCCACCCAGAGCTCAATCTGCATCTCAACCCTATCTTGCAAGAAAAGTTCAAGTTTTCACCACAATCTCTGCTTTTAAATGAGAAGGTGTATGAATGGGGACAGAATAGTAAAGGAAAGGCAGAACTGGCCTTAAACTGTATCCAAGATCAAATCAAATATATCCAAGTATATCTGGGATCAAATATATATCAAATATATCAGTATCTCAAGTATATCCAGGGTCAAATCCTGGAGATACTGCCATAAATTTCCTAACCAATACAATAAACTGTGCTTGAAGCATGGTACATTTCACTTGTTCCTCCGCCTCCCCGGCAGACAGCACAACACACAAAGTTAGTTAATATTTAGAATAAACAAAAAAACCTAATTTTCAACTAATACAAGTTTTTCTTTCCTTCAGTAATAATTGTTCTGATCTCCAGATTGTCAGAATCTCTTTCTACACATCACCTCTCAAGAACTTGGAGTTGACACCTGATTTGAAGGAGCATCACAGAACCGCAATTTTTTTTCCTTTTTCCACCTGCCTCTTGGGAAAAAAAAAAGGTTTTTACATGTTTTGTCTCTTTATCAGCTGATCAAACCATACCCTTAGGCCGACACAGTGATTAGGATAAAGTCCTATATAGGTTTTCCCTGTATTGTAAGGTATGTCCTGATTGGATGAATTTAGCAGGTTTTATATTAGTCAATTTGCAACTGAGGTGCTCTGGATTTTATGTCGTCTGTCTGAGTGCCTCAGATGCCTCAGTTATTTGGTAAGGTTTTTTTGTTTTTAGGCTCCTGGCTGTACTGTAGGTTTCAAGGCTTAACAATGTTATATTTGGCAAAAAGACCTATAAGACAATTGATTGCTTAGCTCTTCTGGGCCTGGGGAACAATTGGTTGAGGTTCAGGTGAAAACGTTACAAAATAGTCACTTTGGTTGGGTCAGTGCATGTCCAAAACGGCTCTGTCCAGTGGAACTAAACGCCAGTTACACACAGTGATAGGAGAGTACCATCAGCTTGTACGGGTAGGTCTGTTGCTGGATTAGGGGAACATCACTCATCCTGTATTTTCCCACCTGACTGCTTTAAAGGAATAAATATGTGGACAGTCAGGTTGTTCAGAGAGACACACATACCAGAGACTGGAGGTGAGTTCCAAGTTTTTTTCAGTATTTCCTGTTTGCAGGATCAATTGTGGCTTTCAGGGCTTCAGCAGTTGCTTGATCATGTACTTTAGAGAGATTTGAATGAGTTGCATACTCACTGCTTCAGCAGATGCTTCAACAAATTGTTTTCCTTCTTAACTTCAGTGAGGTTCTTTCCAGGTCTCTGACAGAATGACTAATGTAGCTACAGATCTTCACGTTGCTTTAATGTCTTTTCAACGCTGCTTTTATCCAGCAGAAGATCAGTGAAGAGAAAGTCTAAGCAGCATGTAAAGCATGCGATAAACCCAGAGAGACTCTGTGGCTTCTGAAATTGTTGCTTGGTGTGAAAAAGACTAAAATGGCATCTTAATGCATAAGGTCTTACAACAGCAATTGTTTAGTATTTTGGAGCTCATTTAGACACACATATACTCCTGTTAACTATCCATCTCAAATTACTGCAAGAAACTGTTCTTAAGAACTTCAGGAGATAAATATTTGAAGTCATTCTGCTGTCGGCTGGTAACCAACCAAATCTTGTAACTGAGAAAGGGCCAGCCCTAAGATGGAAGTTAAGTGAGGAAAGTCAAGGGAAATGCTCAGTCACATGGTAGGAATGAACCAGGAGAGCTGACTCCTCTAAGACCACTGCAAATGGCCTTGCATTAGTTTTGTATTAAAGCATGCGCTGATGTGTTCACAGAGAATATTGCCAGATTTCAGCTTTGAGTACTGACTTGCTGTCCATGGAGATGTTCGTTAGCTGCAGCTTCATCCCTTACTTCCTACTGATCCTTCATAGTGTCTCTACTACCCTCTGGAACAATAGCAGCCTTTGGAACCTACAGACCTGTGTCAGGATCTGCACTGCTGACAGAGCTGATAAGCTCCATGGTTCGGTGCTTGTCTCCACAGACAGAACTGTTTATTTGCTATTTTCTATTTGTCTTTCTTCACTGGCTGTAGCTGCATTTGCCTTCTGGTTCTCTTTCTTGCCCCCAAGGAAGACATCAAACATGTTCTCACTGTGTGGTGCAAAATATCCTTGAGAGATTGGCTATTATCAAAATATATTTGATAGGAACTTTGTTCCAATTAATGTGAAATGTTTCAGCTGACACATGAGTTGTCATCCTTTACAGGCACTGCTTGTTAATGATCACAAATGAGCGTCCAGGCCCATCTGTCTTCCTGTTACGTATGCGTGCAGCAGGGAGGCTGGGCTGGAGCCTGCAGTTGCACTCAGAACAGGTAACTGAAGCCAGGGAAAAGCTATTGCAGGTGTTTCTGAGCAGTTAAAACACCAGCTGAGCTACATGTCATATAGAAAGAACCCTAATTAGGAGATACAGTTGGAATTAAGAGAAATGCAAAGGTGAGGTTGAACTAGGAGAGCCTACTTTGTTGTCACATCATCCATGTATTTATAATGCTGAAGCTACTGGAAAATGCACAAATTCTACCTGTCCATTTGACTGCATCAGAAGAGGGGGGGTTGTTACGAATAAGAGGGGAGAGCTTAGACAGGTCCCTGTCTTTGCTCAGGTCTCTGGCAGTCGGCAGTAGCTTTATTGAGGCAGCCAGCACCCCAAAACCCACTCTCACTCGCAAGCCCTTATTAATGACCAGTCAGGCCTATTACAATATGACTTATTTATTGAATAGACACAGCGAAAACAGACATAAGACTTTAACAGGCTTACTTACTACACAGGATAAACAAAAGAACTACTAGTAGATAAAAATACAGTGCAGGATAATAAAGGTACCTATGGTACAGCTAGCGAAGAAATAGTATCGATTAGGAGCCCATGTCACTTACCAACGAATGATGGTGGTGTGCAAAGAATCTCCTAATTTCTCTTGGTACCAGGGGAGTATCTCGATGTGAACGTCTCCACTTAAAGGAGAACTCTCTACACACTCAGAGAATGTATAAGAGATTTCTGATTTCATGAAAATCATAGTGGTTTTCTGTAGTTGTAAAAAGTGCTTGTCTGTCAGTCACTTATTTCTGGCTTATCCTTTCCCACCATTCAAGGAAGGATGTTTATTGCTGGCTAAGGGTGTTTTCAGCTGAGATAATTCATCACAAGGCAAACCATTCTGGCCTAGCTTAGCCATGGGGAAAAGCTTTTACTGTATCAGGGGGTGAAAGGTCCTGTCACAGGGGTCAAGTGTGGTTATGGTCTGCAGGCTTCAAACTCACCTTGAGTAGCTGAACACCCATTGGAGCCAACAGAGATGGTGCAGGAAAAGGGCTTTTAAGAAGAGGCCAGCTATGTTCTGTTACGGTACGGACCTTCCCGTCATTTCATGCAGCCCCTAAAGTGTATAATTGAACAAACATATCTGCTGAGGTCTTCAGTCCTGTTGTTGAAAAGTTTGGGAATCCCTGTTCTGAAGTCATAAAATAGTGAGGTGGAGATTCTAGTTTGCAGGAAAACAAAGCCATATTTCTTCATTCAATTCGCAGGCATCTGCTCGGCTCAGCATTTCTTTTGGAGGCAGATGGATTCCTGAGCCAAATTTTAGCCATCTCTTCTGAAAATTTTGCCCTGCATTCTCTTCTTCACTTTAGTTTTACATTCAAGAATCTGGCATCTGAAAAGACATGAACTCTTTGTAGGTCATGTGCATCTTGAGTCACATACAACACCAGAACTTTGTCATAGGGATAGGCACTGGACAAGGGAAGAAAGTTTTAAAGCCATCAAGTGTTATATTTTTAATACTTATTTCAGAACTCAGATCGAAGTATTTACCTCTGAAAAAGCGTTCTCTCCAATTGTTGGACAAAATGCGGAAATTACAGTTGAAATTCTCCTGTATTTATAGGAGGTAGTGCATACTATGATCTTTTAGCCTTGAAATATGTTAAATTGATGAACTATGTTAAACAATAGTTTTAAATCGCTTTTCTCTCCTCTTTCTTCCACGAACACTGTCAAGGAAGGGCTTGGCATTGAAATGGCCGTTATTTAGATGGTTCCCTCAAGCACAGGAAGATATGTGAGAAGGAAAATATGTGACTCCAAAAGAACTTTGGACTGCTTTATAATTTCTTCAGTTTTTCACGTGTGTCGCTGAATACAAAACCCATCTTATTCTCTGAGTATGCTAAATCAATCAAGTGAATGCTAATGTCCTGCTGGCTCCAGCAATTCAGCTGGAATTGAACTATCAGAGACAATGCCTAGAGCTGAGCTGACATCATTGTGAATGGCTCCAATGCACAAATACAACAGAAAGACAATAGAAATGAGACATTTTAATGTCAACTCTCTTAGAAGCACAAGAATCATCGTTGATAAAATAGAAACAGACAGAAAAAAAAGAGGCAGATATAGGGAAATCTTATTTTCAAGATCCCAAAGGAAAAAAAATTGGGATGAAAATAGCATTCTACTATTGAATGAGTTCTTAATAGGCCTTTAAAATAAAATGCATGAAACAGTGATGAAGTGATTTTGCTGCATCTTTAAGGAGCTTGGTTTCGTCAGTCTGGGATTATTTGAAAAAGGCCCTTTGCAGAAAATTATGGTCCCAAATTATGATTTTGCAGGTTTAGATTGCGTAGGTAAGAAGCACCATTGTGAGCAGCAGTGACGTAGACAGAGAAGCCTGAAGGGGAGCCTTGCTTTTCTGGAGCTGCCTTGATGTGATTTAGGGGACAGTTTATAGAGACTCCAGTTATGGAGTCCTGGAGCACAGGACTAGGCTTGTGTTTTGGTTAACATGGATTCTGTTCCAGCATCTGAGAAAATCTACTTTAGACATTGCCTTGGTTTGGCTACCTGCAACCTGGAGAGACACAAAAGCTTCTGGCATGGTATTTTTTGTGAAAGGGCTTATGGTGACTAAGTGGCTATTGCTACTAGATGGAAAGACTTGTGAATTTATGTTGACATTAACCCACTAAGGGAAGAGAAGAAAGAGGAAGGATGGAAATAGAGCATATGACAGGCCTGAATGTCAGTAGCTTCCACAAGATGTTTTCTTGTACCAAATGTTGACATCTCTTCATTTTGCTAAGGAAATCGAGGCTTTGAAGTATCTGATTCTCCAAGCAGACTTTTGCTTTCTTGTAGCAATGTTAGAATAGGAGACTCCTGAGCTGTATATGCAGAGGCAGAAATGTCTGCTAGTCACGTGTTTGCAACAAACTGGAATTACTAATGATATTAGAGCAGAACTCAGAGCCCTGTACTGCAGCTGTAGATCTGTGATGGAGAGGAAATGGACTGTGGACATTAAATGCCTGGTCCTGGGGTGTGGGAAGAACTGTTTCATCTTTCCCTGCCAGCTGAGGACCTGTGAAAGAGGGAGCTTGTTCTGTGTAGGAAGGGATGCTGTCACTCAGGCGCTGTGATCAGATGTAGAAGCTGTTTAGTTTCTGGGGAAGCAGAGATGTAAGCAGTGCCAATAGCAGGCACATGGGAGCAGGGAGTGGCATAGACTGCGGGTAAGAGAGAAGAGTGCACAAGGTCTGAGTTTGCTGCATCTGAGATCAGTGATGTGTCAGATTTCAGCCTGTTTATCTTTAAAACAGATGGTGACAGTGCTGTGTTTCCTCACAAGGGTTCAGCCTCGCAGTATAAGCCTGCTGCCTGGTTTCTTTCAGTTTGGTTTGGAAATAGTGGGCTGTATTTAGACTTGTCACTTGCACAGCTGCTGTGCTGCAGCTTTTTGCAGAAGCTGTGCTGTTGACAACTAAACCACAGCACTCCTGTGCTCTGCCTTTTACTAGCCTTTATGGAGTCCTTTAACAAATAAATAAAAATGTAAAGGTGCCCTGAGTCCTTAGCTCGATATATCTACAGTGTGACAGGGGGACAATTGTATGGGAGGGGGCACCAAGAGAAAGGCACCCGGAGATCCCTGAGCCTACAATACTCAGGACTACTCCTGGCTCCCTGCAGGGCTGGCACCAAGGATGGCAGTGGTGGGAAGTGAATTTTGGTTTGTTCACACCAGCAGCACCTCCCAGCAGTCCTGTGAGGACAGGGAGCAAGCCTTGCAGGTACAAATACGTCAGGGAAAAGGAGGTCCCCAGGCAGTAAAGAGAGAGTTTTTCTGAAAGGCAAGGAAGGGATGCTATGTGCTGAATAGTCTTCTCTCTTCTCCCCTTATTTCCACAGACCTTCCGTATACTTTATACTCTCTATGTGGGACTTTTGTTTTAATATGTGCAATATCTAACATACTCATAATTTGGAGAGTACGCTCATGGTTTAAGATGCTGATATGCTGGTACATGGGTAATTGTGCCCTAGTTCCTGCTCATATCTAAACATCTGTCTTAAAGTAAATAAAGCAGTAGCTGATTGCTACACCTCTGCATTTAAATTCGCTATCTTATTAATCTGAGGAATTTTTCTTGAGGAAAAAATTATACGTGCTTGGATCAGTTATATCAGTACAAGAGGAGATGAAGCTGCCATGACAGAGTAGAAAAATCTCTTTAAGAATGTGAATTGTCAGTGATGTACAGTATCTATTCACACGCTAAAAGATTGAATTAAAAGTGATAATTATGTGCTGTTTTTGCTGCTTAAGTAGATTAATGCTATTATGACTGTGCTACTTAATGGAAAAGCTTAGAATCAGACAAGCATGGGAATACTAAAAATTTTAATGGATTTCTGATGAAGTCATTCTTTCTATTATGAAACAAACCCACCAAATATATATAGCTAAGTCTTTGGATTCAATTATTAATCCTCTCTTTTAATTTGAAGAGCAAAATTATCACTTAACAGCAGTTCTCTGAAATAGAATTTTAATGATTCTAGTCATCTCATAGTTGAACATGTTTTTTCCTGATCAGTACAAAGTTAGAGGATTCTCAGTGCTGAATCAGTTTTAATTCTTAATCTGAAGCAGGTAAAAAATACAGTGTCAACAGCATGTCTTGAGCATCTGTCAGAGAAGCTGTCAGAAGTGTTCTCACTGGGTTGTCATGTGTTACCTGGCTTCTCTGCATGAGGAAAAGGCTTTGGTACATGGTATTGGAATGAGACTGTAGATATAATGCATAGGAAGAGAAATATGCCATACACCTGGAGGGATTCTTTTGGCCGGATCCCAGCATTTTATAGTTCTAAAACAGATTTGATGGGCTTCATCATAATGTGATCCTGTCTCCCCAAGGAAATTTGCAGTAGTTTAGGCAAAATGCTTGTTCTATCTTGAAAGGAAGAAAAGGAAGCAAGTAGAAGATTGAACAACTGTGTGCCATCCTTTTGCAGGTTGGTGCTAAAGCAAATGGATTGAAGTATTGTGGTGGTTTAACTTATGCTCCTTGGATGTGTAGTCATGGTTTGTAGGGAGGTGCTGTTATAGGGACAACTGCTGTTGCAAATTCAAAATCAGAAATAATCTCTTGCATAAGCTCTGCAAAAATTTTCTAGGAGGAATACAGATAAAGGTGGGAAGACTAAGTTCAAAAAACCCTTCTGTTTTGATTCTTAGCCACATATTTTCATCTGTTCCTGCATCTGGGTATTCCCTGGGATTTTTTTACATCCCCTCTGAAGACTCTGTAACTCAGGGGAGAATCTGCTCCTTGGTGTTAACTACCAAAGCTGCTTTGTTCCCAGTGTCTCATGGCAGCTATCTGTGCTTTTTGATTCTGATGCTAGAGAACTAAAGCCATTTATTTAAAGCATTTATTCTACAGAGTGCACGTTATTTGACACAACAGTAATTTACCATCTACATCTTCCTGGCACATCTGAAAATCGAGTCACTTCTTTAGTCCAGCAAGATGTCAGTCCTTCCTCACTGCTGGTGTTTTGGTATTTTATATAACATAAGTCAAATTGAGACTGACCAAGATGTTTGCTTGACCTGTTAGTAAGTAGTAAACTTCTGGGCATTCTACAGAGAATACCCAGTGTTACAGCTTGCCAATCTGTTTAGATTATTACATACTTGTCCTTTTCCATGTATTTGTACTTTGTTTTGGCTCTTTCCATACTTTAATGACAAAAAAGGTGTAATAGGTTCACATTATATGTTCCCAAGGTCTTTCTGATGGAAGTGTTGGGACTTTTTTACAGTTATACTGTTTTGTTGACTTACATCAGGAAAACAGAGCAGTCTTACAGCAATGGACAAATATTGTGAGGTTAAATTTATTTCCCTTTGAAAATGAGAAATTGATACAAATTGGTAGAAACACTCATATGCAAACAAGAGTCTTGAAAAGCTGACTCTGAGGTTCTCTGATGCTATTGGGATCAATGGAAATATTGCTGCTTCATTTTCTGCCGTGGTCTGAAACTGTGTGCCTGCAGTAGCTAGGCTAATTGTGGGAGTTTTCTTTTCTGGTGATTTTTCTGGATGGATGTCCATCAGGAATGAGACCATGATCAGCATTAATATAGGTCTTAATACCATTCTCCCTCCTCAGCTTGAAGTGAGAGGGAACTGGGAATGTAGGATCAAGCCCTTAATTTGTTACTTACACTTGATTTGAGGCTTATGGTCCAAGGTCAAGCTAAAAGGGTAACAGAATAACTCAGGCCTATGAACAACTCATCATGTTAGACAGAAAGCAATTGGGTCCAAGGCGCAGCATGCTGGAACTTTGCCACTTCCTTTCTCTTTCAGTACTCTTCTGCCTTCTCCGTCCTGTAAACAGTCTCTTCATCCCTTTCTGTGGGTAACTGGGCTTCCTTCCTGAAACCGTCCCAAATTCTAACTGCATTTGGAAATAATTTTGCATTTGTGCTTGATACAAAAGTTTTCAAAGGAGCTTCACAGACACTAATCAGGGTAAAAATGCAAATCTAAAATCCGTCTTATTCTAAAGTTTCCTTTGGAAACCATTTAATTTCTTACAAGCACACTTTGGCAGATGATGTGGCCCTTATAGTAATAAATCACAGGAACATGAGACACTTCACTGCAGCTGTGACATGGCTAGTTAGGATCCTATTCAAGAAAAAGGCTTAGGCAATGTATTTTCTTTCCCATACTTTGCTGTACCATTTCTCCGCCATATAGTTCAAATGAAAAGACTCTCAGAATGCTCTTATAATTGTCTCCTTAGAGTTATAATCTGCAAAGGCTTTTTTCTAAAAGATAAAAATACCCAAATCTTAATGGAGCCTTTTAAAATGGCACATCAGTAACTCTCCAACCTCCTTCATGGTTTTGTAAATCTCTTTAATAAGGGTGAGAAGCAGCTTACAGAGGTCTCTCTGATTAAAGGTTTGACCTGGAATTACTTTGAATTTGTATTATGGAGTCAGCAGGTTTACTCTGGTAAGTCTTAACAGAGAATCTTTTGAAGTGCTTTGCAGGTAGAGCTGTAAAGACAGTAAGTATTCGATAAAACTTGCTAAAACCACAACAGAACCAGTTAAGCATTAGGGCACTATGTTGGAAAGCCATATCCACAGAGCACAGGGAACACGATGCCTTGCTAGTTTAAAACCTGGTTTGGCAAGTCTTGTGAGTGGGATTATATGGCACTATTTCATAAAAAGGAGGCTGGATTCAGTCATCCATGAGGTCCCTTCTACCCTATGGCCAGGGTTCCTGCAAGATTATAATCACTAAAAGAATAACAGTTCTAAGAAATTACTCAAATCAGTAAGAAATATAGCCAGGACAGTGAGTTTCATGGAAATTAATATTTCAGTGCTTTATCTCCATGCATGACTTGGCTCAAAGGAAGCAGTCAAGGACACAAAAGCCTGTGAGACCTTTTAACCCTACTAATTTTGAGTTTTATATCTGTAAGTTTCTTAGAAGGTGATGTTCTCCTGAAGGCCACCTAACTCTCTGCTAACAGATTTGTTTTATTTGTCTGTGGTGGTCCTGTAATTCTGCTGAATGGAAATGCTTCTCTATAGGATGGGTGGCCTCTAAGGCTTGGGCAAAACTTTCAGTATGGGGCAGTTTTATTGCGCAATATTTAATGGTTGATTCAGGTGTATTTAGGTGCAGAGCCATCCAACATCTACAGTACTCATCAGTCTCAGAAAGGTCAGATTTTCATTGGCAATGTCCTTTTTCTTCAATTTTTTGCTTTTGCGGTTGGACTTTTTGGCGTGAATGTACTGACAGCATTCCTGTAACTGCCAGCCAAGGACAGGAAATTGCAGCTTACAGAAGTCAGCTTGCAGTATGGGTGGTGTTTGCTTTGCAGAGTCTGTTTGCTAGGTCTGTATGTCAAATATCAGCACAAAGGCAGCACCATCTCGCTAACAGTGATGATATTTTTCATCCTTTTAGACAGGGTGTCAGGACCTTCCCTCCTTGCTGCACCCAGCTCCTGCTGCTCTGCTTTTTGCAAGGGGTCAGGATGTGTCCTTGGAGACCTGCCTTTGCTGGAGGCAGGGGTGTGAAGCAGCCCGAGGGAGCCTGGTTCTCCTGTTGTGTCTCTCACCTACCCAAGGCCCAGGACGTGCCACCCAGAGCAGCTCTTTCTCAGCACACAGGGTCACTCTGCGCTGGCAGTTTTCTGGGAAGGGAAGCACCACTGGTGGGGAATGGGAGGAGATGGGATGAGAAGAGAGGAGACTGACATTGTAAGTGAATTATTAGGCTCTTGTGTATGACACATGCACATCCTACCTTAGAACCTGGCTGAATGTAGACAGAATTTTCTGCAAGATGATCAATGGTTTTAATCCAGTTTATCAGAAGCCTCTAGCATTCTCTTAGAATAAACCCCATTTCTACAGACTCAGGGGAAACTGAATGCTGATCTGTTTTGTCTGAGTAGGTGGCAGCAAGGCTGAAATACTGTTGAGGAAAGTATTGCTGCTGCAGAGTTGCTTGAAGTATCTAAAGCGATCCCAGAAGTCGCTGGTGTTGATAGTACAGCTCAGGTGAGTACATGCAACATGTCTGATGGTTTAGGGCAGAGGGTAGACAAAAAGCACTAACACTGCTGCGTTGAGAGAGCAGTGCCAGGTGCACTGTAGGCTTCATGAATGCCTTAAACCTTTTGGATATTTAAGTTTTCTTACTGTTCTTTTGGAAGAAAAATTGTAAATATAAATTCCTTAAAGAGCAGTAGTACAGTACCTGCCTTCGTATGTGGCCAAATAGGATGGTTCAACAGTGAGCTGAACAAAGTAAAGCATTTCACTCATTTTGCTGCTCTGGGATGCATTTCCTTTATGACTCCCCAGCAATCTGCATACATTCTCCTGGAGAGAGAGAAGTGATCATTCCTGCCTGTAACAGCCTAGGCTTTTTTGGGAATGATACTGCAGTATTTAAGTTTACTCAAATGCTGGATCACAGGAGCCAGGACAAAATCTCAGTCTCTGTTCAGTCCTGATGTAATTGGTGGGCTGGTCTGATGGTCATAAGATGAAAGGACTCCGGGTCACTGTTCCCTTTGTGTCGGTAGAGAATACTGTCCTTCATCTTTGGTTTGATCCAGCTCCAATTAATATAATACAAAAACACCCACAAACTTTTCTATTATATTAGTTTCAACACAGTAGCAGATTATGAGGCAAGTCCAGCTGCCTTTCAGGTGAAGGGGATTAACCAACCAACGTTTTAGACATGTAATCCTTTAGTCCTCTGACCACTTAGCCCTCCTCTTTCACCTTGTACACTTCTGGGGGGAACACAAGCCCCTATCTTTGGACACTGTGTTGAAAACCAAAGCAGGCTCTGTGTGTGTGCCCTCATGCACAGAAAGCTGGAACAGGAAAAATAAAAATGCTACTTTCTGTTCTTTGTAACTCTGACATCTGTCTTCTATTCTCTGATTTTCATACTATGCCATTTCCTCATCTATTCTACTGGGTGCGTAGGAGCCTTTGTTGCTTCCAGCATTCAGATAGAATGAAACTATTGCTTAAATGAATAGCTCTTGAAATTGTTTCCTTGCTGGGAATCGTTAATATGCCACGTGGATTCAACTCATGTATCCGAACTAATATTGCACTCAAAATTGCTAAAATTGCTGTTTCTTTTGAGTCCTTAGACCTTTATTGGATAGGAAAGGATGATTTTTTTTTTCCTTTAGTATCCAAGGTTTCAAATATATATATGCTGCAGTAATCTAAGATGTCATATTTAGGCATCTCCTCTTATTCCCTTACCAAAGACCTGAGAATGTTTTGCAAAGTTATTATCAATCCAGATGTGATGAAAAGGAGGCATAAGAAATGTCAAAATGTCTCTGGCAGATCTGAGGATAGAGCTGCCCTCTGGCTTCCTAGGACACCAGGCAAGCCTCTTCCCTTTCCAGTGCTGGTGGTCCAGAAACCTCTCTTGCTCAGGAACACATCTTTGTCCAGCACTCAGAGGCCAGTGGGGAATTCAGCAGGAACTGGAGTAGCAAGTGTTGGGAGAGTTGGAAAAGGCTGAAATGAAAATGCAGAGTAAGGACAAGAGATTGCAATTGATGGAGATTTGAAGGCAAGTGGTTGAGAGTTCCTCCTGCAAATGCAGAATTAAACATACTGCCTTTAATCACCATCCTCAAGCCTTTCTGATGTTTTCCTGCTACAGTCAAGGAAATAGTAACCCTGGCTCAGCTGACAAATGGTAGTTCATTAGGATATGGTAATTTGATTGCTTTTGATTATCTTTCTCAGCTCTTATTATCTGAGAAAAAAGAGTGTTCTAAATTGTAAGGGAAATAATTTGTTCTGATTTATGCCACCAAAAACAACCCCAGAGGAAGATTAATTCCAAAGAACAAAAATGTCTATTAGTGTAAATGACTCTTAGCCATAGTGAGCATTAAACTTAAACTCTCTATTCTCTCCATGTGGCACCAATGTTTTTAACGTAGAGGCTTGAGTGCTACATGAAGTGAAAGAGGAATAGTGGAAGGTTGATAGCTCAGCTAGGCATTGAATTGGTACCACTTCAGAAAGCTTGACAGATGAGACAGGCTTGAGAAAAATAGGTTATATATAGCTATAGTTAGAAAACCAGCTCAGTCCCAATACACCAGTTTCTCCTGTGCTTTAGTAACCAGATTAATTTGCCTCACCTTGTCTCAGGAGATGAGGTCTGTAACAAGGATAGAGATCTCCCTTTTGAACTTACGTAAACTCTGCAAAAGGATTAAAATTGGATTTCAGCTGAGTAGCTCTGATGTTGTCTAGCATCAGGAAGAGCATTGCTAGCAGGATAGATATCTTGCCTGGTGTGTGCTGTCGAGTAATGTGCTACATAGGTGCTTCCCATTTTTAGGGCAGGGCTGCTCAGAGTGCCACATGGAGGCCTGTTGTGGCTTAGGCTCTGCCTCTGTGAGCTGTCCACAGACCAAGTGGGCTGTGCTGGTACCAGCCCTGCCCTGGCACTCTGCCTTTGCATTGTCATCCTGCCGTCTCTGCTGTGGCAGGACAGTGCTGTGCATCTGCAGTCACCATTCTATGTGCTGGCAGGCATCCACAGGATTTGCACCTGTCTGCACTTCTTCAGCTCTACAGCAAACCCAGCACATTTTCCTCAGCTGAAAAACCTGCTGTTCTGCACTTGCAGAACAAAGCGCATTTGCTTAGGAGGTGTCAGGGCTGTGTGTACACACGGTCAGCCCAGCACGGGGGGAGATGTCACTGTGCTCTCTGACCCTTCCCAGGCTGAAACTGGGGAACTTACCCAGTTAACCAAAAACTTGTGTCCATGCTGCAAGGTGGGGCAGCCTTGCAAAGAGCCTTTGCATGCTGAGCTCTATTCCCTCCATTTACATTGCTCCAGAATGTTGTGCTCAGGCTGGGTTGATGAATGCTCAGAGTCAGGAATGGGGGAATGTCCTCTCCAGTGTGGCAGTACAGAAAGCAGAAAAGGCCTTGGCTCTGTGTAAGCCCTGCTCAGCAATAACAAAAGCATCTCTATATTATCAGCCCTGTGTTCAGCAAATCCAAAGCACAGCCCCATACCAGCCACTGTGAAGAAAATTAACTCTACCCCAGGCAAAACCAGCACATCTTCCTTCAGATTTACTTTGGGGGGCAAGTTTCTACTGGATCTTCTTTTAGATAGACTTAAAAACTGAACAAAATGAAACTTCTCTGGGACATTGTCACTAAAGCTGAGTTGCTTTCCATCTGCCATGTGGTCAGTGGACTGCTGTCTTGATTGCATTTGTTTTTAAGCAAATATCTTCATAAGGCAGAAAGTAAATAACAGCCAGCCAGCTTCACCTCAGTCAAAAGAGTGCTGCCCTTTCCTAAGCCTGCACTCAGCACCATCTTTGTTGTGAGCCATCCACAAGGGCTGGATTAGTACCCTGTTACAAGCCTTTATAACATAGAGGCAAAGCAGACCCCAGAGGAGCTGTCTGTGTTTTGGGAGAGAAAGAACTGTCTGAAAGCTTCATCCTTGGTTAAGGTTATTCTGCTGCCTGTCATATTTTAACTCCAGCTGCCTTTCAAGCACACATCTAAACTCTTGCCAGTAAAAGATGTTGTAAGCCGTTTTGTTCTGCTTGATATCTGCAGTTGAAAGACTAGTGATAAAATCCCATACATTAAATTAGAGTGGAAAACTAGCAGCATGATACAGAATGAACTGCAGTGTTGTATCCATGACACTCTTGACACAGTATTAGTCTTGGTCTGTGACGAGGATTCCCACAAAGTAAATGAAAAAAATTGCACATTTCCTTATTCAAAGCACTGATTCTATCTCTGTCAGCTCTGCAGTGCCTTCTAAAAGACTTCAAACCAGATCTGTACATGGCACAGCTGAACTAAAGCTTGGGTGAGACCTCTTGTTAATGAACAAACTGGCTATTGCTTTAAAGTCTTTGCTTTAGAGCTTGGCTGCAGAATAGAGAAAAGATTTGGGAGTAACAGGGGAATTGATGTTTTCCCATTTTTCCTGCCTATTTCTGTATGATCACTGGAGGTAAAAGTTTGTGCTGGATTCACCTCAGCATGGTAAGGCACAAATGGGTGAGTGCTAACTCCTAGTTAGTGCCTCTGTGCTCTCTGAAGGAGAAGATGACAGTACTGCTGTACTGAAGGAAGGGGCGAACTCCTCCTGCTCTGAAGGACTGGTGCTACTCCTCCCATTTCCTATTCATGCCGTTAGAAAGACCTAGTATTTGACTACAGTCCCTGAGCCTGGCTTCTTCTACATCTTAAAATAATGTCTTGAAAGTAGAAAGCGCCAGAGCTGACTTTCTTGCTGTAAAACATTTCTCTTTACTCAACAGGCTGAGTTGCAAGTTGCATGGATAGAGGGGCTGTGAGTGATAAAGGATGACTCTGTTGGTGGGGCTGTACAGGAGTTTGGTAGGCAGCTCCTACAGCAATTAATCCAGGGCTCTGCTGGCTCCCACTGGTCTGGTTTGCTCTGGGTGGGTGGTGGATATTATCTCCACTCACAATACACAATGGAGCACAGTGGCCTATTTCAAGAACAAAAGTCAAATTTTTGTACGTACAGCTAATGGACTGAATGTTGGATGTAGAGCCCACACAGGTCTCTCAATGAACAAAAAACAGCATCATGAGCCTTAAACCCTGACAGCTTCCTGGTTCAATAGTGGCCCTAGACAAAAATCTGTCTTTTTGAGTTCTAGTGAGTGCCAGGCTGCAAGATGACTGTGCTCTTTGACAGTGAGATGAGGTGTTAGGCAGTGAAAAGGATGGGCAGGAAAGCTCTTTTGGCCCTTTCTTCCTTTCTTCTTGCTGGATCAATCAAGTGACCCTGAGGCTTGAGAACACTGTATAGAAAATAGGAGGTGTATATGGGTCAAGCCTAACTATTCTAGATGGAGTAGGGACTAACATGTTTGACTCAGTGTTTTTCTTTTTCTCTTTTTTGTTCTTCCTACAGATGGGTTATTTTGTTTCTACTTTAGTTATATTCACATCTGTTTCTCAACAGGGATGTTTGTTTTTATACCTAGGAGCTGAGGCTTTTTGTAGAAGATGAGTTATAAAGTGCTTAATTAGAAGGATGGAGAGCAGCTTGAAATGAAACCTACACCTTCCAGCGAGAGTGACATTGTACTTCTCAGCTGTACAGGCTGTATTGATTAATTCATGCTGCCTTGAAATGCTATTGTGCTACTTACCTTAGCTCTAGCAAATGGAGTTTTTATAATGGAGTGGAAAGGGTTTGAAATAATGAGGCACAAAAATGATCACTCTGCTGGAGCAATAGAAAACTCTGTCTTCTTATGTACAAAGTGGTCAGCACAATGGCAGAGTAGCACATCACAGAGACTGCTCTGATTTCTTCCATCTGAGATGATGGGGAAGGCAATGTCTGAAATGAAAATGAGAACACAATAAAGGCACTTAAAGCATTCCAGACTCCTTGGTCAATGTGATGAGTAAATTTAGACAAGGAGCAGTATATCAGGAACCCATATTGAATATGCTCTGCTTGAAGAGGAGTGAGAAGGGAGCTCATTTCCCCCAAACCCACCCAAACCAAGCCCTCAAACAGTCAGGCTGTTCCTTGACTATTTTAAAAGCAAACAGTCTTTCATGCATCTAGCTCTAATCAGCTGGTTTTTGAGAGAAAGGAAACCAAATTTCTTAATGTTAGTGGAATAGTGCCATGGGTATATATCTTGTGGCATATTCATTGTAGGAAGAAACTGGAGGGGGAGAGGAGAAAGAGAAAGGAGACTCTTGTCAATATTCTCATTGTCTATATAAAGCAAGTGTGAAAATATTTATTTGAACCGAGGAGATCACATCCTTTGAGTAAAGGGGGTGAAGAAAGGGCGTGTAGGTACAAATATTTCATTGCCTTTGAAATAGTATTTTCCAGCAGCAGAAATTGTCAGCTGCTAGTCAGAATTCTTAGTTGCTTTTATGTAAAACAGACAAAACATCTAAAACCAAAACCCACTTTCATGGTTCTCAGCTTTTATATATAATTTTCTATTTCATACCCACAAAGTAATTCTACAAGCTCCAAGTGACTTCAGCTGGCAAACCACCAAAAAGTAGTTATTAATATTTGTCCCTTACAAATGGGAGGGTCTCAAACTCCGTTAATTTTGAACTGTAATCATCAGAGCTGTTGCCTTCTTACATTCCAGTTGAAGACAAGGGTAGCTGGAGAATCTTCTCCTAAGAGAGGATTCAGCTGGGTTGGGTTGGGTATGGTGCTGTGCTAACACAAGTAACCCAGCCGAGAGCAGGAACAGGAGACTGCCTCTGTCTGCACCTACATTTCCCAGGAAGCCCTAAATGACTTGCTGGGAATAGAAACCAGGTCTGTGCTGTGGTAATGATGTTTCTGTTCTCGGCATGTATTTTTGAGGTGAACACATGTTAAAACTTACCTAGTAGCCATAAAAATCAGTAAAAATTACTTTTTTGAAATAAAAATGTCAGCCCCACTTGTGATTATTTAAACGGAAATAGTCACCATGTGCTGCGTTAATGATGAGGCCTGTGCAGCAGAGAGTTTTAGGAGATTCTCTATATTCTCAGGCCAGCACTGAATGCTGCTCTGGAGCACAGTGATTTAAAATAATAGTTTCAGTTCATTAAACTGTAAGTTTCTCCTATACAAAGTATAGTCTAGAAGTCAACAGATTCCAACACAGATTCAGGTGTTTCCCCAGTGCTTTTCTTCAGATAACCTGTGTTGTAAAGGCAAATGTTTTATGTACTGCTCTGTTTCTATGCCCAGTTTTGCTGCTTGCCTTCCTGATCCCATACTATTCCTTGGTGCTAGCATTGATTACTCAGGTGCCTGTGGTTTTTTATATTTACTAACTGACATTTTTCTGTCTGAAGCAGGTGAAGGAGCTCACACAAGGTCAGCTGGTTGTTTACAGCTATCCAACAGTCCATTAAATGTCTGCTCTGGGTCCATCTGGATGGATCTGTGGGTCCATTGGATAGACATCTTAGAGTGTATTTAGTGCATTTAAGCACCATGGCTCCTTTTCTCCCTTGAGTTACTGCAGCATTTTCTCTTCTTTGTTTAATTAATTTTGAAAAATAAAATGTTTAATGAGCCCCACTTGTGATTTTCCAACTGTTTGTCTGACTGAAAACTGTAATTTCCAAAAGGATATATTAATGGTGTTGTTATCTCTTGATCATGTCAGTGTTAATGCATGTATGTGCTGTTTCTGCCTCATTTCCACATAATTACAAGGCTGCATTTGGCAAATGAGGGTATATTTGATTTCTTGATTAAGAAGGTTCTGAGAAATTTTTGTATGCTTGGTAAAACATAACTTATGAAAAGAGTGAGTTTAGAAGAGAAGCCCAGCAGTGGAGATTCTTAACATTTCCCTAATACTTTCCTCTGCTGGGCAGAAAGCAGTTTGTGAATGCTAATGAAATCAGCTTTGCATTACCCCAGTGAAGCAGCTGTGCATTATTCCTATGAGAAGATGGAGGCACAGCATGATTAAGTTACTTGTCTTGATTCATGTGGCTGCTGAGATTGCAGCATTTGCTCAGGTGTTGGCTTTCAGCACTAGGTCCAAGGACCAATCTGGGACCAATCTGTACAGGCTGGGTGAAGTTTCTTTTTTTCTTTCTTCTGGAAGCTACTATTTTGTATCCTAAAAGCTACAGTCTTGCTTAAATTTAAATATCTCTGTTCCTTATGGCTTAGAAGTTAATATCCAAATCATGATGTCCATGTAATAAATGCCTTATTCCTGACATAAATATTAGAGAGGATTGGACTGAAGGTGTTTCTCCCATGATGGGTTGGTTCAAAACATTGTCATGAAGACTTGGGTGGTGCTTATGAAATGTTTCTCCTCCAGTTAAATGAGGTGAGAAAAGAACAGGTTGGGCACATTAATGTGCTAGAAGAGACTGTACTCATCTCCTGCATCAGAGGGAATGGATATTGGTTGTATGCGAATTCCCTTTCTTTCTGTGCTGATCCTTGCCTGGGTCACAAAGGGAAGAGCTGTCTCTTGCAGCTGATCAGTGGTGCCCCATCATTCAGTCACCTCGTAGAGGCCATCATTTAATGATATTTTTTTCCGATGAGCCTCCCAATGTCCCCTCAATAGCTCTGGCTTTGTCAGGATTGCATGTTTCAGACTGGCTTCTTCTACTGTAGCATTTGAAAGGAGCAGCCTTAGTCTATTCTCTCTTGTTGTATACTGCTGATTTTGTCTTAGTACGTTTGTTTGAGTAGCTATTGTACTTTTGCTTTGGTACTATTATAATAATATTTGTCTGTATGGTCTTCAGAATTTTCGAAGTTCTCTGAGAAACTGGGAAAGCTGAAAAGAGTTGGCTACAGAGGGCCTAAACTCTTTCTTGATGTACTTATGCATTCCAATATTTAAACTGAAATAAAGTCTGTGAATCTGGTCAGGCAGATTTGTTGACATGTGGGGATGGGAATATGTGTTGGGATCTGTTGGACAGGTCCACGTTCAGCTCAGGAAAGCTGCTGAGATCATCCACTGAGTGGCACAGAGCCACGCTCTTGGAATCAGTGGTGCTGCAGGTGCTTTAGCAGCGCTGAGTCCCTGACAGCTTCAGAGCTGATACTCCTTTATATGCTACCCTGCAGAGAACAGGATGAATTAGGGCTTGTGCAAGGAGGCCATAAACAGTTTAATTTAGTGGATGGTAAGTACTGCTGATTTCCCTGATCCTTCCAGGACCTAATTCTCTAAGCACCTGTGTTAGTGAAATTACTCTTAACCCTCAGTTCACTGGCAGTGTTGCTGTACCTGATAACAAAGAGATACTTGGGAACTCAGGTATTTTTGGAGTGGACAGCAGCAATTGGGTGAATGAGAGGCTGGATTGTAATGCAAAATGGTCTGTTGTGTGCTAAGCCTGGTGTGAGAAACGAAAACATACTTAAATGAAGCAGGATGCCAGCGAGCACCAACAGGAGTGTGTCCAGTGCTGGGTGGCCTAACGTGGGAGAAGGAGACACCAGAGATCATCTCTTTCATCTGAAACTGTTCCCCGTACGATGGCAGGGTGCCTGCAACTAAAATCTGAAACAGATAATTTCTGATGCTTTGGGAAGGATTTCTGTTTACCCAGATGAGGGGAAAGAGAGTGATTTTTGTCAGAGTTAATAAAGGAGCTGTCCAGGCTGTGGAACAGCAGCTGATGGGGCTGTCTGGGGAGTGATCTGCAGTTCCTTCCCTCTGGCTGGGATGCAGGCTGTAATCAGAGCCGGTGGCTGGCATGCCAGCTTCATCCCTCCTGGATCTTGGTTTTCCAGGTGGCTGCACACTACTCCACTGCCCTTCCACCTCACTAAATCCAGTACTTTTTGCATGAGACTGCGTTAATCTAAAACTGGTATTAGCAGGCAAGCCTGTGCTTGTGTACATGTACATGCTGGGAACCAGAGAGTAAATAGTCCAACACCAGCTTTAGATTTAGGCTTCATGGACATAGAAGCCTCCACGAAATGTGCTTTTTGTGACGGATAAGCAGTGAGATGCATTTCTATGGCAACTATTACAGTACGTGATGCAGCCTGGGGCAGTACTAAATTTTTTCCTTGAAAGACAGCAAGCTCTAAGTAGCACAGAAAGAGCTGGGAAACTTGTCAGTAATCTTTTGTGGATGCAATTTTGTTTGTGGCATAAGCCTCTCCTTGTATTGCCTAGTCTGCTGACCCTAAAATTTTAGTTCAGTTTTTGAAGCCTCAATAACATGTGCACATGCAAGCATTTGACAGAAAGTGGGTTATGTCACATCAGTCTTCTCACTATTGTGAAAAATACCTTAATAGTTGTAGTAAAATTAGGCACTTTTTTTTTTTTGGCAAAGTGCTTTGTTGTCTTAACAGCCCCATCCCTGGCAGAATCAGTTAAAATGGAAAGTTATGGCAGCATAAAGATCAGAGCAAAGACTCTGATGGAGTGCAGCTGGTTCAAATCAGTCTTCATTAATCCATCACCTGTGACTGGTGGTGTAAAGTTGTCAAGGTCACTGCATACAGGACAGGGCTGATGGTTATTCCTTGAGGGTCTGGGCTTTCACCCACATTCACACCAAGCCCTAAATTAATAATACTTAAAGAGAGGCAGTGGTGTCTAGCAAAGGCTTATTCCCTTCTTTCTGAATTTACTTGGGCTTAGATGCTCAAGAAGGCAGTTATGGCACAAGATACTACTTTTGCAACATGGAAGTCCAGAGCTAAAAGCTTTAAACTATTAACCCTGGAGGAGCTCATGTCTTCAGGTGTATCTGGTTTTTAATTACTCAAGTGCCACAGGTGCCTTAAATTCTGCTGTTTGTCTCAGAGAGAGATCGATTGCACCTGTGCTGGGTGGATTTATTTGGGCCACAGACCTAATAGGTGTTTGTTAGGGCCTGGGTGCAGGTTCTCTCCTGCCCTGTATAAAGGGAAAGTGGCATTAAGGGACTGTTAATGAACTGACCTAGCCTGTGGGTGAGCATTCTGAGTGCTGAACCACATCACTTTTGGAGAAGGGAGCAGATGGTTTCCAGCCAGTAGCTGCTGAGAGAGATCAGAGTGAGTACAGTGTTTTCACTTTGGGATTTGGGCATATTGGGATAGAGAGTAACTGGGAACCTTAAGCTATACGGAGAATAGAAATAAATTGAGGGAGTGACAGAGAAAGGAAAGAAGGACTGCAATCAATCCAAGTTTGTTTCCTCTGCTAGTGTACTGTGCTCCTCTCTGGTCAGTGACTGTCTAACCACTCAACATTGAGTAGCTCTGCCTCAGTTTGGAAGAGAGCAAGCAATTTGTTTTCTTCTTTGCCCCAAGCAGCCTGTTGCTAAAACATCATCCTTGAAAGAGTGTGCTTGAGCTTCCTCTGGCAAAGAGCAGTCTGAACTTATGACTTTCTATGTACTTGATCACAGGGTTAGTTGAGCTTCTTTATAGCAGAGCTTAAAGTTCCCAGTGACTCTGTAATTGCTCTTTTCTGGCCAGGTCAGCAGCTTTTTGTGTGTTAGTAAAAAACATTGCAGGTTGCACCAATAGCTGGGGGAAAGGTGAAAGATGTTCAGAGAACAACCAAGAAGGAAGGACTAGTGCTTCAAAAAAGGCTTCTTTTTGTTGAAGAAGTTAGTGAGACCTTTTAACTTCTGTAGAGAGGTCCATGTCCGCACTTGAAAAAGAAAGCGCTTTGGAGAAATGGGCTTTCTGTGCTCTTAGTCCTTCTCTCTGCTAGCCTTAGGAGACCTGTTGTGCTCTTGGGAGTTCCCATTACTTACCACAGGAGTCAGACTTGTAATGATCGAGAACCCTGAGCATCACAGATAACACCATCACTCCCTCCTGGGTTCCTCCCGCTGTGGTTTTTAGTTATTTTGCTTCTGGACTCTGTAGTGAGTGGTGGCCTTGGTCCTAGTGTGCATTACAATAATTGGGTTATGCTTCAGCTGAAGCCTCACCAAGGGCTCTGTGCTCAGTGAATGGGCTGTTGTGGTTCCCCTCCTGCAGGACACCAAGGTTTGTGTGGTGTGTAGGGACCCTGGGAGTGTTTCAGGTGCCACAAGCTCCTTCACAGGGCAAAACAACACTAAAATGAGGGGAACTACAAAACTCTGTGGTGATGTTTTGTGGCTGCAGCTTTCATTTCTTTTGAATTGGTGCATTTTAATGCTGTGCTGAAAGAACACAATTATTAGTAATTAGTTGGGCCTTATTTTTCTGATAACTGCTTAAGCCTTAATATCTTGCAAAGCATGGTGTTTTTCTATCAAAAGGGAAGGTTTATGGTCTGTATTTCCATAGAACTTCATCCTTAAGGAGAAACAGTCCATTACACAGAATAAATTTCCTGAATATTTCTCAATGTTATTTGCTTAATAGAATCATTAGTACCACAATTATAAAGAAAAATGCCAACTAACCAGAAAAATGCCCTGTGAGTCTCAGGCTGCAGTACATATACTTATGTACTGCATGTGCTGCTATGTACTTATAAGCAAAGAGATGTCTCTGTATTTATTTTGAAAACTGGTATCATGTTAATAAGCTGAAGACTTCCTTAAAGTAAGCCTTTAGGACAGTCTGACTCTACTGAACTTGTAATTGCTATTTGCTGGCAAGGTCAACAACTTTCAAATCTCAGTAGAATATTGGATGGTTGCAAACTATGCTATCCAAATACAGCTGCAAATATATCACCCTCTACCTCTGCTCCACCCCCACAGCACAAACAGCTACAAGAGACAAACATCTACTGCTGAGCAAGAAGATTCCTAAATGATAGATATCAATAATTTAATCAAGTATAATTTATTCCTTCATTATTTATTGCACTATGGCTAAAATGAATGGTTTTGTGATTTGCTCTTTTATAGCAGTATTACCATAAGTAGAGGTTTTTTAAAAAAAATTCCTGCAGATTCAGTGCATCTACAGGTAACAATTTTTCATAGCAGCATGAACTAGTGTAGGCAAAGAATGGCAGGCTGAGAATTGCTCTGCTCACAAAACCTGTGGGCAGGCAATCTCTAGAGCACTCTGGACCTGGAGAGGAGGGGGGAATATGTGCTTTTGGTGAGATAAGTAGTTACTTACACTGGCCATCAAAGTTTTATTGTCCATTATTTTTCTTTTTAATCTATAAAGTAGCTGACCTAAGGTTTGTACCTCATTCTGAAGAGAATCTGTGCAGTTTGCATAACTTGCCCTGAAAGTGGCTGCTAAATGCAGAATGTGCCGTTGTAACAATTGCCATCAAGGAGAGGCAATGTGACTTGAGGGTGCCTGTACCCACTAGGCAGTCTGTTCATTGCAGCTTAGTGTTGAGTAAAATCTAATTTAGTTTGTGTCAGAAGCCAGGTACTTCAACTAAAAGGAAGCCTGAAGTGTTGCCCTGGATGTCCAGGCTTCCATAACTCATTGTAGTAATGTTGCTTATGGAGTATGCAAAAGCACAGGGCCTATCCAGTTGAGTTTTAGATACCACCAAGGATAAAGCTTCCCTGCCCACTCTGTCCCCTGTTCAGGTGTTTCATCACCTGCATGGTGGGGGAAAAAAAACCAACCAAAAAAACAACCAAACATGCACATACCTGATCAGAATTTCAAGCACTTGTCTTAATTTGGTGTTGTCTGCAAACTTGTGGAGAGTGTTGTCTACTTCATTTAAAAAAAGACTTTAAATAGCATTGACTCTGTCTGTCTCAGGAATGTTACTAGTGGCACCAGTTGGATGTGGTGCTGTTGATCACAAGGTTGGGGCTTTTCAATTCAGCCAGTTTGATATGTTTATAGGAATAGGGCAGTAGGTGATGACTTACAGGTTTCACCTTGTTGTGTGTAGCGTGCCTGGATGTATTTCCTGCTCTTTTTGACTGACACCCACTGTGCCCTCCCCTCTGGAAAACAGTGCAAGTGGAGCCGTGTGAGCAGTGTGTCACTTTGTGAGCCACACAGTCCCACCTGGCATTGAGATGCATCTTGGTGAGCAGCCTCTGCAGTTTAACACTACTGGCCTGAGGGTCCCTTTTCTTTTTTTTTCTTTTTCCTCCCCTCTTCTTTTGCAGAGCACCTAAGAGAACAGGCCATTCTGTGCGTTGTACAGCTTGTAACGAGCAACAGATCCTCGGCAACTCCAGCTTTCATGGGTTTGGGAGCAAAGTGTCACTAGGCTGGTGCCTTACGGTGTGTAGAGGACCAGTGGGTCAGGATGAGGGCTGGGCAGGTGTGAGGAAGGCAACACGTCCAGAATATCAGCAGCAATATCCACCATAGCTCTCTTTGTTTGGACTCATTGCTTTGGCTCTCTCCTGCCTGTGTTCAATTACTGATGATGGCCCAAGGGTCAGGGTTGGTTGTAGGGCAGGGTTTGGGAATGGTTTGCTTTAGCAGTAATGTAGTTTAGTACAGACAAATGGAGGTTGCTTAGTTCCTGTTAATTGCTTTGGATACCAGGGGCTCTACCCCAGTGGTGGGCAAACAAGTGAGATGTCAGGGAGCAGTGAGG
Source organism: Callaeas wilsoni (assembly GCA_013398955.1). Lineage (NCBI taxonomy): Eukaryota > Metazoa > Chordata > Aves > Passeriformes > Callaeidae > Callaeas > Callaeas wilsoni. The sequence continues at coordinate 438,012 of VWPU01003535.1, read as the reverse complement.
TCAGCAAGGACAGGTGAGTTGGGGGGCCAAGGGCAATGCTGAGCCTGGCAGAGCAGCGACCTCCCAAACCAAGGGCGAGTGGCCCCAGCCAAGACCTCTTCTGTATCTTCCCCATGTGGCTTTTACCCTGAGATCTGGCTGCTGGGATCACTGTGCCAGGTCAGAGAAGCCCTTGTCTAGCCAAACCCTGCCAGGGAGAGGTTGCAGAACATTTTGATGCTTTATTTACAGCAGGAGATGTGAATCCCTCTAACATCTGAAACTTTGTATGTGCTACTGAAGATTAACTGTAAGACTTGTTATTTTATCATGTGGAGTGTTTTCTTATGGTTGATAAAAGGAATTAGAACTTGAAATTTAGTATGTTTTATCTAGTGACTTAATCAGCTATGAGGCTTTCTGTGCAAAACAGATCATAGGCTGTTAATGAAGATTTGTCTGATGCATGTAAGACCTGAGGTAGGTTGACAGCAGACAGAAATCAAAGGAAAATTTGTGTGCTTCAGTTACAGACTTGACAGAAGGTGAATTTGAGAGCAGTAAACCCAGCTTGAGCATGATATGTAGATATATTATGGGAACCTTATTTCCAGATTAATATAATGCAAAAGAAAGGGGATAGTGTTTACAGATCAAGAGACCAAGTCCATAGCTTGGTCTCCCTGACTGAGCACAGGACCATCTGTTTCTTGCCTAGTGTTGGTGAGTGTCAGCTTTTATTGTGTTCCATCCTCCTTGCTGCTCAGGGAAAATTGCTTGCTAATTAATGAGAAAAATCTCCCAACATGTTATAAACATAGAGACCTTTCTTTAAAACTTTTCAGCTTTACTGAGAGGTGTCTAGTCTTCAGATATTACCAAGTGATGGTCCATCTCATAAATAGCTGTCATGTCTACTGTGATCTGATCTACTCTGCTCAGGAAAATGGCAGCATACTTGGAACACAGATGGCCTTAGTCATGGTTCTGCTACTCTGCTGGCCAAATGACAAGGCATCTCTTGCCTTTACTGCTTTTGTGCTATTTTTCTTGCCGTAATGTTTTCATGCTTGTTAAAATAGTATGGTTTGTTGCATTGTAAGTAGTTGTGTGGTCATACTTTCAATTCAAACTGGCTTTTGTTTGTTCTATGCAGTAACTGTTCAGAAATTTAATATGCTACTTGTTCGTTTTCCCAGATGTTTCAGTAGAAATGTTATATAAAATGGAGTCTAATGTTAATCTTTGTGGAAGCACACTTATAAATGCCATTCTTGCTCAAAACGCTGCTGCCCAATGTTGCTCACTGCTTATGATTTCCAGTTAACTTTCCAGCTATCTGACAATGCTTCTGTCCCAACCAATTTGATTCAAGCAGTTTGTGAGGCACTGTAGTGGATGTTTGATGAAAGTCAAGATATTGCATCTCCTGCATTCCCTTCAGCTACTGTTGGATGTTGTGTTGTTTGTTTTTTCTTTTTTTTTGTAATTTGATCACAAAAATCGCTCAATAATCCTTGTCCCTTTTTGTTTTATTGGCCATTGTGCCATTGCAAGCAACAGTGAGTGTGAGATCTTCTTCCTGGATTGAAGCAGGAAGGTTTTGGTGACACTTCCCAGGGTTGCTGTCACTTCTGCCTACAGAGACAGAAATTACTCTGCAGGTGATGGAAATGGAAAAGACCCACAGATGACAAATGCAGCAGTGCTCTGTGTCAGGAGGAGCAGTGCTGTGTTGGTTCTGTTCCAAAGTTGCTGTGTGGGTGATAAGGAGGTGAAAACAACGTGGCTTAGCTTGTGCCCTCAAACCCCCTCTTTGCTGGGCTTGGCTGTATAGGCTTTTTACAACTGTTTCTTTTCTGTGGGCATTTTGTATGCCAGTCTCTGGTCTCTGCTGACTCAACTCTAGCTGCTGCAGTAATGCATGTATTTTAAGCACTCTTCCTTGGTAAACGGGGCCACGGGGGCTCTTCAGAATTGTCTGAAGGAGCTGCACTGCTCAAAGACTAACAGGAATTGCTCTGGCTGAAAACTAACAGCATAATGAACTAGTGGCTGAAACTCAAGATGCAGCAACTTTGCAAAACGTAGTCAAGGGAGTTTGTTCTTCCTGGTTGGAGTACAGTCAGAATTATAACAAACATTGGCAAATATAAATTCTCCAGTGCTCCTGCTCTTGGCCAGCCCAGTAACCTACTGCAGTCAGCTCTCTACAGCAACAACTGACTCTGCTACTGCCTGTGTAGCTTTGTATCTTCTCAACGAGCCTGCCAGCTGCTTTTCAGAGGAACCTGCAACTCTGAAAGTGCCCCTTAGACCCGCTATATGTTCCTCATATCTGCATGCCTTCAGTGTTAGCACGAGGGAATCAGACAAAATGTGTTTATGGTTAGAAAAGTGCTCAGTTAGGAAAAGTCTTCATGTATGGAAATGCCACGAGAGGAAAACTGCCCAAGGTTATCTGCAGCTCCTGAACTAAGAAAGGGTGAGAGGGGAATGGGGTTGAGCCCAGCATCCTCCTGCTGTGCAGCTGGAGTGTGCAGGGTACAGCTAGTGTCCAGTTGGCACTGTGTTCCAGTGCGAGCTCTGCTTTCTTGGCAGAAATCCTGTGCTGACCAGGCTTCCCTTAATGCCTCTTGCATTTGGAAATTTGTCTAAAAGCAGTTGCTGTTGCAGCTGTTCAATGTGCAGCCTTGCAGGAGGAACTCCGTGCATGTGTCTGAAGGGTTTCCCACTGGGGCACAAAGTGAGTTTTTTAGTGGTGTCATGTCCTCATGTTGTGGGGAGTCACAGCACTGCTGAGGTGATGTGCTGAAAGAGTAGGTATGTGTGGGTTTTTTCCCCACAGTGTCTCTTGAAAGACAAGAATTCCTGCCTGTCTCTTGAGTCTGTGCTGCACAATGTTTGCAGCTGGCAATTTGCACAGGACCTATATGGCATGCAGAATTCATGGCTGTGGTTGGGGGAGTATTGATTTCATGTACTGTACATGAAATATATGTCATCTTTTTGGGGGTCAGGATCACCACAGCTCTGTTGAGAGCATCTTATTTCTCCCCCCTGTACCTTAACTGCCTAAAACAACCCAATATGCAGATTTTTCTGGAAAACTTGGGAAGAAGAGTGGAAAAAATAGCATATCACTCAAATGAATGAAATGGGTAATGTTCCCCATAGCAAATAGGATTTATAGTAATTTCAATATGTGTGTGTGGGGGGAAAAATACTGACAAGTATAATAAAAGAAATATTGGTGTTTTTTTCAAGCAATCACTGTGTAAAATATTGTCCTTAGGACAGAAAATTTACCTTGATGCTGAAATAATGCATTGAGTCTCTGCCTGTCAGCATTATATCAAAATCTCAGTACATTTTTCATTCCCCCAGGCATTATTTTCCAGCTATCGTCCTCAGTACCGAACTCCATTCATAACACATATTTATAGCTGGAGATTTTTCATAATATATAAAAATGAGGAAGCTGCCACAAAATGGCTTTTGGTTTCCTCTGAGACTTGCAAAATAGATGTTAAAAGGAAGTGATTTAAAACAGCAATTTTATTAAAAATGTATTATTGCCATTTGTAGTTTTCACAGCTATTCTCCAGAACTATCTCAGGCTTCCAAGAATGAAGTATGAAGCTTTGACTCTGCAGCTTTGTTTTCAGTTTAAAATAAACTTTGAGGCAACAAATCTGCTGGACCAAGTTTATGCCAAATCAATGTGCACCAGACTTATGCCAGCAGAGCTTCTGGTTCAGTGTCTCTCTCATTTCAGTGGGAGACAGTCGAGACAGGGAATCTAAGGACTAGCTATTTTCAGATACTTAGTTGTGCAGATCAATACCCACGTGGATTTACAAATGTCTAAGGAGGTTGTGCTTCCTTGCCATGGGCTTTGGGAGTGAGCTACCTGCCTGAAAGCTGCAATAAGTACTTAGGTACCATTTGGGAAAATCACCTATGGGCCAGATGCGTTTTTCCAAATCACACAGAAGCTGGAATGGAGCAGGAGTTTCCACCTAGATTTCTGTGTTCTAGCTGGTGACTTCCTCCATTTGGAGGCCAGGCTCTGCTAGCTCAGGCTTGCTGATTTGGGCTCATAACTTGCATATTGATCAAAGTCTCTTTCAGCCTTTTATTTGCTTCCAAATGATCAGCATGTGCCAGGCTGCGTTTCACTGGTCAGCGGTAAAAGTGATGGTGTTTAATGAAGACTGATTACATAGGCCAAGTAATGCTGTTGGTGAGTAAGACAGATAATTCAATATGAAGATCGCAAATACCTGAAAGAAGAAATCCACCCGTTGTTATTGGTGAGAGGAGTGGTCACAACTTACACTGGTAAGCTTCTGAAGTGGCAGAAGACTGACTCTTAGAACAATACATTCCCATTTGCAGTGTGGGATACCTGGCAAACGGGATATGCGAATAATAGTCTGGAAAATTTAAAGATGTCAGTGCTTTCTGTGTACTTGTTCTGGTCCATGTGCACGTGTGAATTACTTCATGCAGATACCTTATGAGCCAGAGATGAAACAGGCCTTTGTGCTAGAGGAAGGGTTTCCTTAGTGCAAGACATAACTTTGTGTCCTGCTTTCACTGGATGCATGTGGGACTGGAGTGAAAGTGTTGCTGCCCTGCACACCTCTCCTTTGGATGACAGCATGAGGAGAGCTGGGAGGGAGTTTCATCTTTGAAGGTTCTAGAAGGTGCTTCCCCCCCCAGTACCTGGCTTTATGTTGGTTTAGGTAGCGCATATGACTTCTTGCCCTTCAATTGTTTGGAGAGGAAGGAAAAGCAAGCATAGAAAAGGCTTTGACAGTTCAGTATAAGCTATTGAATAAGTTGGTATTTATGTCAGTAGTAGCAGGAGAAATTCAGTTCAAATTAGAGGTAATGTTGATTTTGCACACCCTGCTTTGCAAGCCTATTTAGTGAGAGAAAACATTTCTTTATATCTCAAGAAAGATTTTCATGCTACGTTATGTCATTGAGAAATTATATCATAAATTGCTATTTTGTCATTAAAACTGTTATGCATTCTTTTAGGAAACCTAAAAACCTTCATAAATCAATCAAAATAACAGCATTAAAGCAGACAGGGTATACTTCAAGGTAGTAACTAGATCACCGCTTTTTCATCTCCTGTTTTTATTATTCTTTGCTTCTGCTGATAGCTTCTTCAGGGGAGATTTTAAAAATGGATTGCCCATGATGTTCTTCAGTGTCAGATATAAATAACGGAAAACTGCTGCATGTTATTTTGTTGAAGCTTCTTGTAGAGCTCTGTAATCAGGGCAATTAGAACTTTGCCTGTAGTTTGTCTTGTGGGTTTGCTGTGCATACCAATTTCATCAGTCAAGAACTGAACATAAGTGCCTGGCCTCCTCATACACTTGGAGACTTGCTCAGAGTAATGGTTTCTAAGCTGTCTCCCCTGGATCCTACATTATTTGTGATAAGCTTTTCTCATTGCCTCAAAACTATTTTGAGGGTGTTTTGCTTTTTTGCGTTTTTCTGCATTTCTCACTTCAGCGTATGGATCACTCTGTGGTGAATGATGTAAAAAGCCCACTCCCAAATCCACCCTAATGGTCGAGTGGTGATGCCTGCAGAGCATCCTGGAGCATCTTAGGAATATTTATTTCTCTAAGTAGCAAGGCCTCTGACATGATGTAATAAGATAACATCAAGAATAGTCCTTCATCCAGCATTATTTTCTGACTTTTAGAGCTATTTAAAACAACTTTGTCACTAGAAATTAGCAGGAGTGAACTTCTGAGATGCTTCTGTGATCCTTCCAGTGATGTGCTGGAGTGACAAAGCAAGGAATGGTGAGCTGACACTGGAGTGAAAATATGGCATGGGACGAATGCAAAGTCTGGGAATAACTGTGGCTCAGGACTTCTTAGAGCTTTATTTTTCCTTGATATTTTAAAAAATTGAGAGCTTGTTCTGCAGCAGTTAGAACAAAAGACATGCATCTGGGAGGGATTTGTGCAGATCCAGGCATTTGGTCTGACCTAAGGAAAATTCAAGGTCAAACTAGTGTTAGTTCTCTAACTGAAAAATGCAATCTGGCAGTGAACGTTGCCTTTTCTTTTTTCAGCATGAAATATTATTAAACTTGTACCTCTCATCCAGGTCAGTTTGGTGGCAGTATGGGGTTCTGCTACTATGTAATTTATCAAATTGACTTTTTTCCTTTTAATTGCAATTACTGGTCTAATTAATAGTATGATTACCACCCCCCCCCCCCCATTTGGAGCAGTAGAAAGGCAAGGTGTTTCCTCCTCTTGGTAGTGCCAGCACACAATGAACATCAGTTGAAATGATGGAAGTTTAAGCACTGAAAAACCAAGCCGTAGGCTTGGCTTTAAGTTCTGTGTGTTTTTCCTGCCTCCTGAGTGTGGTGTTGTGCACCTCTGCCCTTCCACTGTTGCTGCAAACAGTAAGGGCGGCAGGGCTGATGTCACAGCACGACCTCGCCCTGTGCAGTGAGTTTCACACCAGGCGGTTATGAACGGGAGGTGCCTGCTGAGTGTGAGTAGAGGGGGATGGTTTTGCAGGATCCTACTCCGGATCCTGCTCTTTTTCCCAAGACACGACTGTAGATGTCAGTGTTTAACTAGCACAGTGCTGCTGGCTGTCCTGCTGAGAGAGTTTCAGGCAACGTTTGATTCTGGCTTTTCACTGCAAGGGGAGAGATGTGCTTTCCAAATTGGGACTTAGTGTCTGAAAAGAGACCTCTTGTATACTTCAATGAAATAGTGCTTGATTTAATAGCTAGTTTTTCCTCATTCTTAACAAAATTCCCTCTATGATCTTTGTATCTTCGCACCAAAAAACCTCCAGATTCAATTACAGGCTTGTAAATACCTGTTCTAGATTTGAAACTCTGGGTTTCATGTCCTTTTTGACATGTGACCTTAATGTATTACCAAACTGTATTCACGAGAAGCATAGAATAGTTCTGCATGCTTTTAGTATTTCCTGAGTTTGTAAATACTATTTTGACCAAGGACTTGTACACTTCAATTAATGTTTCTTAATGGGATAACTGAAGCTCAGAGAAGGCTCCTGTTAATAGCAGAAGGCTATAACTGTAGAACGTGATGATTTTTGAACAATATATGTATCTTTGATTGTATGATCTCATTAAGCCCTGTTTTTTTAAAAAGTCCGATTTGAAGGGCACTGAGCATTCTAATTAGATTCTCCTTTGCCAAACCCAAAAGATGTTTTGAAAATGAAGATGGGTTAAAGTTATCAAGTTTTGGAGCATATGATCAGTTGTGGAGATGAAGTCCTGTGTTATGTGAAGGCTACTGGTTAAAATAGATGTAACAAGTACATGTTCTTTCCAAAATAGGTATGCTGCTTGTATTACAATGTGAAACACAGTTAACTGATACCTTTTAAGATAGCAGGCATTGCTATTTTATACTGGGCTTCCAGGCAACTTTATCCATCCAGTGAAATCTTTGTTATTGGAACAAAGGTGTAAATAGGACTTGCATGCAGCATGCTCTGACTGCCCAGTGCCAGAAGTAAAGCCTTGCAGAGTGCTTGTTGCTGCATACTCACTTTAGTGGTTTTTTTCCAGTATTCTAGTTAAAATTTAAACAGGTCAATAATATTGCCAGTTGTAACTGAAAAAGATGAGGAATTACAATAAAAAGAATTATAGGGCAGATTTCTTGTGAAAGAAATGTGTTGGTAATATTCTCCATAAGAAACTCTGAAAATGCTGTAGGTGAGACAGGTAGGGCAGTCCTTTAACTTGTCTTGGTATTTTCTGTGCCTGATGTGGGGGAAATGTAGAAAAACCAAGTTCATCTGGTTGCAATTTTTATGTCAAGGTTCCTAGTTGGGGAAGATTTGTCCGAATTTGGCCAGACTGTGCTCTCAAACACTGCAAAATTCCAGCTGGGGCAGGACTTTACCACCTGTGTCCTAGCATCCCTGACTATTGCAGAAGGGGGAATGTCAGCTGGGTATTGCCTTCCCTGAGATCCTCGCTTTGCTGTCTGGAGACTTGTGCCTTGGGTATGGAAGTGGTGGCTGTGGGCTTTGTGTTTGTGGGGGCAGGAGCGCAGAAAATGGGAATGGAGTGTCCGCAGGAGGCTGGGTGGTTGGAAGTTGCTTCCAGTGGAGAACATAAATGCTACTTAACAAGGACCTGAATTGATTTCTTCTGGAATATTGTGTACAGATCAGATGACCCGTGTCTGAGGAAAATAAACTGGTGCAAAGAAAGCTTGCTAGTGTGATAAGGAAAACAGAGAGCTTACTTTATGAGAGGAGATTAGAAGAGGATGGCTTGTTTGCTTAGCATAGTATTGCAAAGGCCAAGAGGGGTATATGTTTGCCTGTAAATATATCTAGGAGATAAATATCAGGCAGGGAGAAGGCTCCAGCTGGAGACCAGCTAAAGCTTAGCTCCTGGTAAGGGCTATTGCCTTTGGAGGGATATAAAACTCCGATTGTTTTGCTGGCTGTGAAAGCAAAAGCCCTGGTGTTGCTGTCCAGGGGCAGTGGTGGGACATGAACCACAATGTTGAAGGTGGTGATCAGTCAGCAAAGGACTGACAAATGCAAGGGCTTATGATCCTTTAGAGCAGGTTTCAGGGGAGGGGGGCAGGCCAGCCCTTTGACCAGACTTGTTATGATGCACAAGGACCTTTCTGACTCTGACAAAGGGAATAAAGTTGTAGGGTCCTGTGTTGCTGTCTAAACATGGGCAGCTCAAGGATTTCTAAAGCAGATGCAGGTCTTTCAAAATGGACCATGGGAAAGCCCCTGGGCAGAGGCTGTTCTCTTTCCATGCCACTAATTGCCAATAATTTAAGTGGAGTGGCTTTGCCCTGTGAATGTATCTGCACACAGACACTGAACTCTGCCTGGGCCAAGATTCTGTCACCAGGAGCCCCTTTCAATTGAAAGCTCGCTTATAGATCTGTACAGAGCAACTCCCAGGGAAAATGCTTCACAACAAAGAGAAAAATAAAGAGAAAAGTCCTCTCTCTGGGAAGACTTTCTGGGTTATGTCCAAGCTTTGGACCCCACTGTAGATTCTGTTCCCTGTAGGAAGGATGTGTCCAATTTTCCATGTTGAATTGAAATTTAATTTTAGCCTGAGGGTCATGCATACTTCAGCACCTTATGGAATGATCTTTTTGCTTTGCAAAGACACTGCTGAGTTAACTGTATTGCTGGAAGAGATATCTTGATCCCAAAACACTAATTGCATCCTGTTTGCATTGAAGAATTTGTTCTGCATTTGTGAATCATCTGTGAGAGCTGGTTGTGATTCAGTGCCTCCTACAGTCACACCTGGTCAGGCCTTCATTTGCACAATCTCTGTGGCTGTGATTCAGCTGAAACAGAATCTCATCTGCTGGATTCTTAGGGTTGCTGTAACTCTGAAGAAACTTGTTAGGAGAGTCAAAACCTGTGCCTCCCAGGAGAGCTTGGAGGCTCAGGAACCCATTACCTCTGTACTTTTTTGCCTCTTGCAAGAATTGGTGTCCAAAGGGCAGGTATGCTGCATATTTTGAAAGTGTTTGCTGCAGGAGAGCAAATGTTCTCTCTACATTAGCATTTTAGCTTTAAGAGTGAATTTTCGAATTTTGTTTCTAAACTGTCCTTGGTTAGAGTACCTTTGTTTGCATCATGGGACTATCTTGGAGCATCCATTCTAGTCCAGATTTCTTTTGTATTCTGCAGTTCAGTTTCATCCAATCTAGGATTCCATTTAATGTGCTCTGAGGACCAATGGGCCTTTTTGTGGGTGGGACCAACAAGATTAGTGCTGAAGGGGAATCTCTCAGAAATATGTATATTGCAATTATTTGGTCTTTAACACCATCTGTTTACTCTGTAGATCTGTTCCCATTGTGCTTTGCTGCTTGTCAGAGTAGGCACAGTACCTGACCCTTCAGAGCTGGTGGCAAAGAACCTGTCTTAGGCAGGAATTCTTTCAGTGTCAGAAAGATAATCCTGTGGAATAGATGAAGATTGTCAGTACACAATCCATTGTTTTAAATATGTCAACTTTGAGGCCTCTCGCTGGAAGGTTTGGTTGTGCAGAACTTTTTCAATGTTCCTTCAAAAAGGGTTTTCAGTGTTTGAAGTAAGTATTCAGCACACCTAGAAATACAGCTTGTCCTCAGGAATTGAGAAGGTTAGCTGTAGGATAACTTGGCAAAACACAGCACTTCATCTTACAGTGTACAACCCAAGTGGAAATTGTAAGATCTAACCTTTCATTACCATGAACATCCTCAAGACCGTGGGCAATTTCTGCTCCTTGTTTCTGTTTCTATTTGTCTTTTCTGCTTTCAGTGTCAGCAGAGGGTGCTTTTCTGGAGAGAATTATCTGTTTTGTGGGCTGTAGTAGCAGGAGAGTGCTCATGGTTTGCACCTCTGGATGCTTCTGAAATGGAGGTGAAAATAAATGCTTTCACATGACAGGGTAATCATCTTTCTTGTATCCAGTTAGTTCTTTTGCAATACATTCAAGACAACCCTCTGGAGCACCTGTCTGGAAATCTAGAAGAGTCAAAAAGGACTAAAGGGATAACCAGTGTACAGGACATAGAGGGGAATAAGACTTTTTAAAAAAGAATTAAATCAAGGAAAGCCAGTGGTCTTTTCAGCTTATTTGTTGTGAAGAGCAGATGGAATCCCTTTTTAAGCTTTACGTGCCTTCTGGAAGCTATATACCCACTTAAAATCAGGGCTAAATTTGGCCCTCTGTTACACAGCAAAAGGTGATGATGGGTCTACAAGTGAGTTGTGTGATATTAATTCCTGGGAAGGAGTTTTTAGTTTGAGAGCTTTTCAGGGCTTCATAGCTTTCCTGCTGTATTCCCTGGTAGTGATGGTCTTGCTTTGTGGGGGCATTGGGATGCTTAGTGGTTGTCAGGTTCTCCTCCACGAAGGATCCATGGACAAAAGGCAGTCTGAGTCTTCAGAATGGCTTCAACCTTTTACTGTTTGTATTGGGAGAAAGTTGAATGAAAATATGTGACTGACACTAGTGGAGTGCCCACAGGTAATTATTTCTAGTTACAAGTATTTTGACTTTTCCAGTCATCTGCAGGAGTATAACCAGTCCCAGAGGCAGGCAGAAGAGCCTCTGGACTCATCCTCTTTTCCTTTTGTGTTCAGGTACTGTCTGTTGCAACAACTACACACAATTGTCTTGGCACATTTTGTGCCAGTGCTTGGCTGCTTCTGCAGTGAAAGGCTTCATCTTGAGCAGGTGACAGTAAGAGTGGCAGGCAGGCTGTCTGTTTGAACTGTTCTCTTCTAGGAACCTCTGCCCTCGGGGTAGCTCAATAGATGCCTGCTTTCAGGTAGTTTATCTGCAGTAAAGAAATTGTGTCCTTGTTTGGGTTATCCTCACCCTGGCGATCTTGCTAGTGGGGGGAAGAACTTCTGGAATTATTCTCTCTGAATCCCAAGGACAGTTTGTCCTTATCAAGTGATAGGGACAGGCTCGAAATACACTGTAACCTGACCTCTGTTGCTCGGTCAGCTCTCTGGTAAGCAGGACAGTATGATGCAAATCAGTGTTGACTTGACCTTACATAACATTTTTGTCTTGGCTAAGTCTGGACAAGTACTCCTGAAATACTCGCATACAATCTCACCACTCTTCTAAAAACTGGAACAATAGCTTTAAAAGTTAAGCTAGCGGATAACTTCAGAGATGATACTGATTTTCATAGAAAGAATTGTTAATTTCAGAAATAATGTGTTAGTTTTACCCTGTAGACAAACGTAGCAATTTCTTGTGGCTTGCTGCTAGGTACTTTAGGCTTTTTTCTTCCTGTATTGGATGTATATTTGATATAATATTATTAGACTTGCTTGCAGTAATCCTTAGGGATAGTCAGTCTTTCCATTAGATCGATAACACTTTCCTACTAAAGTGCTTTTTTTGAAGGATAGTCATCCCAAATGCAGTATGCCCATTATAAAACCCTGTAACTGTTAATTAAAACAGATTGAGGTTTGCACCTTCTGTTATACAGTCATATTTGGAATGATATAAAATGAGAAGTTCTGTACAGGAAAGCTTTTTGCTCGGATATTGCAAATGTTGTCTCGCCATCCACTTATTTCCAAAGAATATTACCTGTTTTCCTCTGAAGCTGTAGCTGGCAATAGATATGGCATATGTCAGAATGCATTAATATTCCAATGACTGCTGTCATGACTGAGAGCAAATGCTGATATAATCAGGGTGCAGGATGATGTGCGTGCAGACCAGTCCAGCTTAGGCGTGACTGAACTGTTAATCAACGTGATGTGCAAGGGCAGGAGTTATGAACTCACCAGATTACCAGCAAAGTAATTCTCTCTAGAAATTCTCTGCTTTATTTGCCAGCCACAAAACAGTGTTTGGCAGTAGAGCATGAGGAATGTTTTGTTGGAGGCTTGGCCTTGAGAGAGGCAGCCTACAGTGCCAGTTTCCAGCAAAAGCACTGTGAGTAACTGGAGTTTGGGAGGCTGAACAGAAGTGTAGAATTGTTTCACACTGTCCTGAGATATGAGAGCTTTGTTTCATGCCAAAGTGAAAATCCTGAACAACTATCCTTCTAATGGGTTGTCCCTTCAATTTTCAGCTTTTTTGAGAGTTTAAATGTTTTGATGTATTTATTTTTGCCGGTGAGGTTTGAATCTAGGCGTTTACTGTGAAGCTGCAGAGAGGAAATAAAGAATTTTTAAATGAAATTTTCATATTAATCCTTAATCCTTGGAAACCATCCCTAGACCTCAGAAGGTCACATGTGGCATAGGCAATTGAGAGCAGCTTTGTTGGTACATACCACCCCTGTCCTTAGCAGGTGCTAAAGTAAAAGCCTAATTTGTGGAGATTATGCACTTAAATACCAAAGGAATACATTCCTATTCTCAGCTGCTTGTATTTATTTGATGGTGAGCCATCAAATATAGCCAAGTTTCACTGAATGTGGTGGGATTTTGACCTCTGGTTGCTGTGGATGCCTGATTTGTTTTATTGAAATTGATTCTGAGGCTCAAAAGGAGAATGGCTGCTGAGACTTCACTGGTTAAAGGGAATGACTGAGTCCCTACAGTAGCATTAATTACTGCCTGGAGCAACTTAAGAAAGGAAAGAAAGACACTGACATGTCACTGAAACATTCCTGTTCTAGCTCAGTTTCTGTGGAACTAACAGAAGGAAATTATAGTGCCCTTTACAAAACATTTTATTGTTTACTCTTAATTAGGAAAGATCATACTAAAATGACAGTTTTTCATATTTACTTTTCATTTTGCTGTTCTTGAATTATTTCAGATTTCTGTTGTGCCTTTTAGGGATTTTTATATTTAAGCACTTGTGTCTAAGGAGAAAAATGTATTGTTGTTGTATGCTGTTGTTTTTATATCAAGGAGATGTGAAATATTTCTGGCAATGCATTGCAAACAACTGGAGTGGTTCTCTGTGTCCAGTAGTGGTGATTTGTGCTATTTGTTCTTAGAGGAATTTCATCCTTAATTTCTCTGTTCTTCAGCAGTAGTTCAGCATTTGTTTTTAAAGTTGGAAGAGGAGTGTGTTTTATACCAAGCAGTCCTGGAGGTCCAAGTGGGAGTCCTTGGTGTTTAGCAGAGCAGGGATAAGATTTTAGAATAAACTTGAAAATGTAAAGCTGTGTCAAGATTTATTTTAAAAGTGGAGTAGTTCAACATGGAATTTGTTGAAAAGACTTTTCTGAGTTCTCTTATTCTCATTACACATGCTGAACCATATCCTCATGCCGAATGATGTCCAATGCTCATATTTGTCCTAATCTGCTCGAGGAAGAGTGATAACATAGAGATATATATTTTTGGGTGTTGCCTCTGTTGATATATCTGCTTTAATAATGCAGGATTTTCATTATTTTGGTACATTTGATATATTCTCTGTTACTCTCATGGTTCAAAATGAGCTTTAAAAATGGTTTTGTTATAAAGAAGAGTAATAGAGGGTAGAGATCATTTGCCTGTGCAAGAATGTTGCTTGTGCATGTTACTAGGCTATATTTGCACTTAATGCAAGGATGTAAGGAAGGTGTTTTTCCCTGCACAGTTGATTTGTATGTGCAAAAGCAAGTGTACGCTTGTGTGCACTTCCCTTTCAGGAATCTGTGGCCTGCCTCTGAGGCTTCTATAGTTTTGAAAAATGTGTGTGTTTGTTGTTTCTTTGTTCCCCCCCACCCCCTGAGTTGTACAAAAGTTTGGATGGTGGTTTCAAATGCCTTTTTAAATTTTTTATTTGAGATCTCTTTGGTGGCTTTGGAGATCTTGCACAAAAGGGAAGGAAATGCCAACCAAGCTTTTCATTTAAGTGAAGTTATTTGGAAGAGTGTTTCTTTTATCAAATTGGGTAAATGAAAGAGGCCCAAAGGAAAAGACCGTGTCTAGAAGCAGAAGAAAAGCATCAGCCTGACTGCAGAAGAGAGGAAGTAACTAAAATATTTATTTCTACTAGGTTGGAGAACAACATATGTTAGGCAGGCTTGACTTTTTTGAAGCATGAACTTTACTGTGACATGCTCTGCTACACGCAGCAACAAACACTCCCTAAAGCAGAACATCAGACGGAACATTCCGTGAGCACGGGGCGGTGGATGCAGGATGGTGTTTATTTAAAAAGAAGTTGGCATTTCTCAAAAACCATGGCAAATATGCTGTTATTTTCATTTTCTACACAACCTGCGAGGTATCAGACATGTTCTAATGAGATTCTGAAATACCAAGCTTATAAATATTGATAGGGCAACTTTGTTCTCATCCATGGAGAGAGATTGCATTTTGCAATTATACAGCTTCACTCATGTGAACTGTATTGCAATTTGTTCTTCTGTCTCCTTCACAGGAGAAACTGCTCAGAGTTACAGTTCAATCTCTATTCTCAATCAACCCTCTTTTGCCACCTGCATTTCCTAGTTGATGAGATATTTAAAATTGCCTGGTGTTCAGAGGATGCCAAACAGGGAGATTTCAAAGGCTTATGTGCAAAGCTTATGAGAAGGCAGCAGTTGCTTTTCTACTAGAAGAATGTCAAAAATCATCAGTCTCTTATTTTAAGGAAAATTATGTATTTTTAACCAAACCTGCTAAAAATATTGATGTGCTAAAATTTACTTTTTTTCAAGGCTTTTTATTTTTTTTACATTTATATCAGGGTTTTATGGATCAATTCTGTGCAATATCCTCTAGGACAGGTCACAGCTCATTCCAGATATTACATGTTGTTGTGCAAGACTCTGCTGTAAGCCAGTAGTGTGCTATGTTTCTAATATCAGTTGCAGTGAAATTGTACAAGATTTTGTCTGTCTTTGGTTCATCACATTAAAATCCATCAGAAATTTCCAGGCCTTATTTAGCTTCAGACTTAAAACTAAAATAAAACAAGCCCCCAAATCTCATAAAACCCAAAGGAAGCAATGCAATACTTTTCTTTAATTGTCTTCCTGCTGATATTTTATCAGGTGGACTTAATTGTGAAGTCTGTGAATGTTAAAATTGGACCTCCTTTCATTATGGAGAGGTCTCTCCTTAAGTCTGGCTGCTGCACTGATTTGCAAGTGACATGTGAGTGCAGAGATTGCTTTTCATTCTTTCAGCCTTCACTTAGATATATTATTTTAGATGCAGTAGAGAGAATCTGCTGTGAAAGATGGCTGACAGGTACACAGCCTCTTGTAAACTAAGCCCTGTATGTAATCTTATGCTGCTTGTCTAGCATCTTTGAAGCTGAAGACAAAGCTTTTCAATCTGATTTGAAATAAAAGATATATCAAGCAAGTGCTTCCTGGGAAAAATGACTCATCTCTGCTGCTTACATATAACCCTAGTCAGAGAAACTGAGCTTGGCAGTGCCCGTTTGGAAACACAGGCAGTAAAACTGCAATAGCAACGTGGATTGTAATACACCTCACATCCAGAGGGATGTTTTAGGGCCATGGAGGGCTGTTCAAGGTGGCTGCTGCTTGCGTGTCTGTAGTGCTGTCCCTGGATTTTGTCTTGCAGAGCTATTGGGCAGCAAGGTCTGTGTGCTCCAGCATCAGACCCCGAGCACTGTTCAGGACCCTGCTGCTCTTTGCTCTTGCTTGACTTGCTCTTTTCCCTCTCTGCTGCATGGGAACCTTATTGCTGTTCAACTGGGGGCCCCTTTCGAGGGCCCTAAACCATCATGGGCCTGGCTACTGTGTAAAGATATAATAGAGGGGTAAGAATCCAGCCACACTTCATTTCCTGTGCCAGCCACAGGTGTCTCACCTGCTATCCCATAGCTGCTTGTGTTTTTGAATCTGCTGACTGTAATTTTCTGTGATTCTGACTTTGTTTTCTAAGTAGAAAACAAGAACAGGTCACACAGTGAATAGATCAAAGCTGCTTTAATAGTACAATTTTTGTCAGATGTACATACCCATAAGAGAGCTGTATTCAAACTGAATGCTGTTAAGCTTTTATTGGTACCCAGTGAGTGCATGTAAATGTGTAAGATATTGAAGTAAAATTCCATCTCGAAGTTCTTGCTCTTGGAATTATGCAGGCATTGATTTTCAGTATATATTGCAGTTCCTTCATGCAGAACCATAATGTATTTACTTACTATCTTGTTGAAGGGCTTATGAAATTACTCACAGGAGCATGAACCTGTGTCAGAAGCGAGGCAAAAATCAAACACAAGCAAAGCTCCAGATATCTCCAGGTGCCTGAAGCTATGCTGTCCTAGGCTGTGATTTGGCAAAAGAAGCAGGGGCATCCCAGTTAAGCAGCTGTACTTGGGTCACTGCAGAAATCCATACCCTGCTGCAGAAGGGGATGGCTCTTTAGTACAACTTTTTCCTTAGATGAGACCATTGTGAGACTGACACAGTGTTCTGTCAATCTGCCTGGAGACTTTTCTCTCGACAAAGTGAGCAGCTTCATGTGATGGCCGGGGTGAATATTACAGTCAAGCTGCAGAAAGAAAAATCCTCGTGGAAGGAGTGAGACAGAGGAAGATGAGGCTCACCTCTCTAACTTAGCAGAGCATGTCTGCTGGGTCACTGAAATACGAGGTGAAGTTAAAACAACATGAACTTAGACATAGTTTTTATGACATGAAAACTGTTCTGATAAATGTACTGTGAGGGAGAAACCTGCAGTGGATGGGAGCTCCTCTGGGCTTTGTGCCAACAAAAAAATCATATGGCTGTGGCGGGTACCATGCTGCAGCTGCACTAACAAATTCTAACAAGTGGGTGAACAAATGTTTATTGGCAAAAATTTAGAGAACTCGGACTCAGCAATGCATGAATATGATCGTATATGTTTTGGCCTTCTTGGACCTCAGCTGCATCAAGTGGACATTCCCTGGATATTATCCTGGACCTTAGCATATCTGTTTGGGATGAAAATTCCCCTGGAATACCACTGTGCAGGGCAGCCTGGGATAAGGGAAACAGCAATGTGGCAGGAGGCTTTGCCCACTTGTGCTTTTTTAAACTGGCACAGTAAGTATTAAAAAAAAGTACTTTATTTTGTATATAATGAAATGTCTTTTCTGTGCAATTAAATATAAATAAAATATTCTTTCTTTTTGTCTTTTATGCTGGCAGTTACAACCTTTCACGTCTCTGTCCTTTTTACATCTTCTTATCCCCAGTATATCTGCTTTTCGCTGATGGCTAGGTGATCTCTTCAAGGATGTGTTCCCTGCTTTAAAATATCCTTCCTGGCAGTGGGTGTTCTTCATGCACATGACTTCAGTATCCAGGCCTGAGACTTTTAAGCAGCCTTCACTGAATGAAAATGCTGTGAAGTGTAATTAGCTTCAATTTAGAGTAAACTTAAACCCTTTTGAAGTGAATGTCTGTAAAACTTCGATGTTTTGGTGGAGTTTTACATCCACGACGGTCAGTCATGGGTGTAAAACTCATCAGTGTTTCAGTGCTGTGGTTTGTGGTGGTATAGATAATTCCAAATGTGAAGCTCTGCCCAGTGCAAAGCAGCAGAGATGTGAGCTGTCTGTGCTTTAGAAGTCACTCAACACAAGGAGAGCTTTCCCAGCCACAGGCTGTGATAAGGCTGTGGGCTTCAGATGTTCCCCTAATGCACTGCAAGCATGTATGGAAAAGTTAAATGCTTTAGAATGTGTGAAATGTTAGTGGAATATCTGCGGTGAGTGTTCTCTGCTGATATTAAGGGGAAGTGACTAGGGCAGAATGTGTACTAAAATGCATTCTGTGCCTCATCAGCTAAGGCTGCAAACAGATTTCTCATTGAAAGGTGGTGTTCCAGTGTGCCTCAAGGACATGTGCAGGTGTATTTCCTCAGTTCTTACCTGTGAAGGTTTTTCACAAGCTGATGCATTAGCTACCTTGCATTTATTCAAGGACAATTCACATAGAGAAAGAGGGAATTTGAAGTACCCTGGGCAGTCCTTTTATTATAATTCAAAATTAGAAGGACAGCATTTTTCATAATTAGGGAAAAAAGCAGGAGCAGCTGAATTATTAACTTCTTGTTAATAAAGAACAAGTGAATATTCCTGGCAGATATGTGAATATGAAAACAAATTATGCTTTTAGATTATTAGTAATAAGGTAGTGAATATTTCTTGTTAATGTAGGAGATATTTCCCTAGAGTTGTTTGCTTACTTGCAATGTAGTGGCTGTGTTCTAGGACAACAAAAAATAATACTGTATATCACTGGATTTTTTTTCCATATTTTTGCAGCCAGTTGAAGCTCATAGATTCATAAATTCTGATGGATTCTAGTGAAATACAAGTGCAATAGGGAGATCATCTGTTTATTTTTGTTACCGTTCTTTAAATTGCAGCTCATGAAGACAAACACTGAGTAATAGAAAATCAATGTAACAGTAACTCCTACTAAAATTGGGCAGCAAAGTTGTTTGACAGTAGGAAAGAGGGAAAAATATTAGTACATGTTTGGAATGATTCCCTAAGAAGTGGCATCCCTAGGGAGGCCTTTCCTACCTTTTTCCTAGGGGAGATAAAGCTGTTTTGAATTTCAAGATTAAACTTCTACTGTTTGGATTAAATAGCAGAAAAATCTTGATTTCTGAATTACTGAGCAGACCACGCTTCCAAACTGTTTCCTGATAGATCTTCCTGGCATCAGGTCAGAGCTGGATCCAAGATCAGTTTAAATACTTTTGAATATCTAGATCAAATTCAGAGTAATGGAGCTGCAGTGTGCTGGAAGAGAGCTGAGCTCTTGCCACCCATGGTGATGGGTCTGTGAGGTGAGGGAGGGTGTGCACAGTGCTTTTCCTGATCTGTGCCATGTAATAAAGCTGTCAGGAGTTTCTTTTGCTGTTAGAGTTCATCAGCAACTCTTGCAAAATCTTGTTTAGTCCACCATGCCTCTGCCTCCTATTTCCTGCTGCCCAGGGTGTGTCTCCTCCGTGGGTTTTCATCCAGAGCATTGCTCAGCCAAAAGTTGGTTCTTCACCATCCACTTCGAAATTGGGATGTGGCACAAAGCGTGTTTTGCAGATGGATGATTCAGAGAGGATAATCTTGCTGGCTAGCACAGGGTGCTTCACTTGCTAACACAGACTCTATTAGCTATTCGTGCTCTTTGTCTACTCTGAAAAGTCCCCTGTGGGGATTTTTGGTTGCATCCCCTGAGTGTGTTTGACTTGCTGCTCTTCCCCTAGGAGCATTCCTGCTGTGGGAATAAGCCATTCATAAGCCATCAGATGGGAGAGTCCCTTAAGGATGCTCCTGGCATAACACAAAAGCATTTATGATCTCTTGCTGCCTTGGACTCAATTTCATAATTGTGAAATCTGGATTTATTCAAGTGAAGGTGTTGAAAAGCAGAGTGGGATTTTTTGGTATTTATATTGGATTGTTTTTAATTTATTTTGAATGTCATCATTAAGATAAGGCCATCACTAAGCATAATAGATAACTTAATTCAGTGCACACCACAGGCCAAAATATATACTATAAGTACATTTTAACTTCTTTAACACTGTCAAGTAACAGTTTTACAAGTGGATCATACAGTTGAGAAGAAAATGTTACCATCATACTGGCAACTGGGGCAAACTCTGCAGTGCTTAGAAGGAGTGGGTGACACTGAAAAATAGATATTTGTCATGTTGAAGCAGTGAGACTGTAATCTGCTGGATACTTTGATAGTTCATTTTCACTCCTACTTAGATTATTGATACTGATGAGATGAATTTTCTTATTGTTTAACCAGTGACTGGGCATATATTAAACTACTTAAAGCACATAATGACCAATGGGTCTTCATCACTTTGTGCTTAGGTAGGGAGAGGAAAGGTGTAAGGTACAGACAGCTTCATACTGCTGCTGTTTGATTTGATTTACACGGTGACTGGGATGCTGGGTAGGACTGGCATGGGCACATTTCAGCCTGGCAAGCTCCTGTGTGAAGGGAGAAGAGGCAAGCCTGCTCTGTGTGTGTGGCTCTGCAGTGGGTCTCTCAGCGTGCCCATTGTGGCACAGCCCTGCCATGGCTCCTGGCTTGCGGCTTTCTGCAGTGCTCTCACCATCCTGAGTTTCATTGCAGTGCTCTTAGCAGAAGTATTCCCCTGTGTGCATCCCTGCCTTGCATCAGCAGCTACTCCTCGCTTTGGTTTACCCTTTAACATCAACGTTTTCTGTTGCTTTTTCTTTGGGAAGGAGCAAACAATTTTCCTACTGTAAAAATCACGTCCTCTGTCTCTACAGAGCTGTGTCCCATGCAGGTGGGAGCTGACAATCCCTGCTGCCTTCTGGCATGTGATATAAATAGATTCTGAAAAGGTGAGGCAGGTTCAGCAGCTGGAGATAAGGACAGCGCAGGGAACTCAGCCAGGATGAAATGATGATGTTGTATGGCTGAGAATTTCTTGGTGAAGCAGATATTGGCTGTGAAATGGTGGGAGTTCACAAGTATTGCATGACATCTCTTAGAGGAGAGATTTTCTAGAGATCTGTGGACAGATTTGACTTTGCTTTTTACCACCTGTTTAAGTAAAATATTTGAAATTGGAGAATGATTATTCCCTTTCTGAGAATTTTCTCCCTGAATGCTGTTGATGAGCTGTTATATTAATTTCACTGGAAAGAGAAGTAAATAATTGTTTTGGGCAGGTTTGCAGGTTTAATGCTGTGTTCTGGTGCTTGCCCTGTGTAATCTCAAATTAGAACTTAGGTTTATATTAATGTGACAATTCTATCTCAATTACATGGCACTGAATATAGTTTCTGTGAGCAGAATAGAAGGATAAAATAGAGGGCGCACCTGGTCACTGCAGAAGATGAGCAATATAAGAAAATATGTACATGCTGCCTTTCATTTCGGACTCATTGTGGGACACAGATGCTTCTACGCAGATCCTGTTTTCCATTCAGCACCACAGTCTGACTGTGGCCAAACGAGGATTTCTATGGAAAGAATACATGGAACAAAGTAAATACACTCCAATTTTCTACCTACTATGGATACTCTCAGCAATTCAACAATTTAAGACTTTTTGATCCTATGGGAGTACGGAAATTCCTTAATATATTTCAAGGAATCTGAGTGATGAAATCATGCTTTAGTTCTCTGTAAAATGGTTATGCTGGGGGGTGAAAATGAGCTAAGAGAATAATATTGGAAGTTGCATCATTCTCAGTCAGAGCTGGGGAAGTAAACTAGTGTTTTAGTAGATGGGGATGACAGATAAACAATAGCTGAGATGTTCAAGAAATTTTAAAAAAACCTATTAATAGATTGTGTGGCTCAGAGATTGCTGATAAATAATGTACGTTTGCCTGTTCAGATTTAGTGAGGACCTGCAAGAATGCTGTTTTTTCCACTTATGTCTGTCACAGAGCTGATAATACCACTCAACTCAATGTCACGTATGATTGTGCTGAGTATTCATTTTTGTGTATGAATGAATTTTCTACTTTGTTAGTATGATGGATTATACTCAGTACAGATGGGACTGGTGTTGGCTGTGGTCTCCTCTCATTAGCTCAGTGAGGAAATTCCCATTGATTTCAGTGGAAACATGCTTATGCCAGTGCTGGAGTGCCTCTGCATGCTGACTTTGGCTGGTGGCCACTTGCAGGGCAAAGGTAGGTTTTTGTGCCAAGGCAGCAGCATGTGAAGTATTTGTGCTGTTTGTTTGTGGATGAAATGTGGATGCAAAGATACAAACCCTCAGTCCTTGTTAATGTCATTTTTCCACCCATGACACTGAATTTGCACATTTCCATCCTTCACAAATACTTCATACATAGCCTTGCACAATCTGTGATATTAGTTGTGTGCAAAGTGTTAGTGACAGCAAGTTCTGTTTTTCTAATTCATTAAAAAACCCCAATGCTTTGTAACATATAAAATAATACTGTCCAGAAACTCTGTTCTGTCTTGAAAAGAGCACTGTCTAAAAAGAGTGGAGGAACTGACTAGTTTGGCAATCTGCTAATGACAATGTTGAGTGATCTTTACCCATTTTTGCTCTTTGTATTTACTCTGTACTAAATCCATGCTGCTAAACCAGACAAGATCTCTAACAGAAGCTCCCCAAAGCCCAGGAATATTGTGATCTGTAGTTCTTGAGGTCTTGATTTTGTTGTTTAATTGGTTAGGAATGGACTGTGAACTTCTGTACATCGTAATCCAGAGTTACCAGAATCTAGAAGCGTAGATTTGAGTTCCCTTTCCTGTTAGCACTGTGAAGTTAGAGTAATTGAATATTTTGCTTCATGTTTTTTTGTCACAGTTGGATGTGGTTAGACACCCTCTTCTGGCTGGAATCTCAGATGCTTGGAGAGTTGAGATGGAAACTGTTTAATTGGCTTTTGCTACAAATCCCAAGCCCTTTCTTCCTGACATCCACTGAGATTCCATTTTATAAGTGTCTACTGGATGATGCATGTTGTTTGAGGTCTCACAGTTGAGACCAAGGCTGTACAATTTTCTTCCCTAATTTAAATCTTCTCTAGATCTTGTCAATCTGAGGAGGATGTGTTTGAGACTTTGCTTTGTCAAATTGTCTTGTAGCAGAAAGTGTCTGAAAGAAATCAGCACAGAGAAGGACAGAAAAGTGTCAGATCTTTCTCCCTTCTCCTCTTCCCCTTCTGCTTTAGTAAGAGATGGGTATGTGACCCAACACTGTCTGGGTCTACCTAGACAGCTGTCTAGAAGAATGTGATTTCTTTTTCCTGTAGTCCATCCTACTTTCAGCCAAGGAATTTTTTTTTTGAGGTGATGGTGTCAGATGAATGTATATCAAAGTTTGTCAGTGCTGGTTCTGTTGATTTTGTTTGTGAATATTTGGTTCATCTGGTATTTAAGTGGGCAAGTGATCCTGAGTGATAGAGCCACCAAATTCTCACAACTTGGAGCTGATTCCAAGTTGAATGAAGAATTGTATTTTCTTCACCAACGATAAAATAATTCATTTCCTGTGGGAGATCAGCTTTCTTTGCAGAGCTCATTTTGGATTTCCCAGTATGTCAGATGTTTCTACAGCAGTACATAAGATGAAGGGATATCTCTATAGATTGCTTTAGTTATTCTATAAGTTTCTTCTGGAGGGAGAATATACTTGGTGGACTATAGGACATACTGAATTGGTAAAGAACCGAAAACTCATCTCTTTTCCAGCCTTTTGCATTCCAGATACCTGAGCATGGGCAGAATAGATGAATCCCAGAGCTTATGACTCAAGACCATCATTTAAGTTCATAGAAGCACATTTCAAAAATACACTGAAAAATAAAGCTGTTCAACTGGTCTTTTCTAGCAGTGGAAAATGAAGCTTCTGGTGATACAGTATTAGGTATTGTGTAGTGAGTTAGTAAGCATTTTAAGAATCCGTTTATTCAGGGCTAGAGTCGGACATTTCTGTCCTGAGCAGCGTCCTGTTTTGTTGAGTCCAGGTACTGCTGACAGCAGGGGGTACTTAGAGACTGCCTGACTAATTCAGTGGTTATGCTAACGGTGAAGGTTTTTGCTTCAATGTTCATAGGGAAGGTACTATACATGTATGTTGCTAATTTTAACAGTAATGTTTTATTACTTTCCTGTTCAGTGGTGATGTGTCTTTCTCAGTTTACCTGAGCTGGAGCCTTTGACAAGCTTCAAGCTTACTGTCATCCGTGAAACTCTTCTATCTGGACTGATTGTCTCTGCCAGTTATGGTGCTTCAGTGAATCACTCTGCTGAGGAGGTTGCTCTGCACCTCTGCATCTTAGCAAATTGCCTTCTGAGCCTTGGCACTGAAATGCTATTGGTTATGCTTCATTATCTCATTCAATAGAAATTCAGTCTCCTGAAGACTGCAATTAAGTTTCCTTTTTGTCTGAAAGGCACAGAACTTAACGGCAGTCTTGTTGGTTTTCTCTGAAGCAGCGGAAGGAAAATGCAGAAAAACACCAAACCAGAGACAACACACTTTAACAGACTTCTTAAAAATTTATTTGGTAACATGCTTTTCCTCTGTGTAACACTGATCTGAGATTTGTGGTTCTTTAAGCCAGGCAGTAGGAACCAGAGGCATTTATTATTGCCTGAATGGTGTATGGTTTATTGATAGTTAAAGGATTTCTTGTACTAGTATCTAGAATCCTTTTCCTATCTTAAGATGAACTAAATGTTTCTAGCCTTAAATTCTCATGCTTAAACTCCTGATGACAAAAGGGCTATAAGTAGTAGAGGAAGAAATGGCTTAGTGATAGGAATATTTGGACAATCCCTTTTCCTTTAAATTGTGGAAGACTGAACAAGAGATGCTCAAGTTCTGTGCAAAACCAGTGCTGCTGTTCTGCAAAAGTAAAAAAATCCAGGTCTGTAAGCTTTAGTCCCTCCTGGTCCCAATAACTGTCCCTCCTAGTTCTTCCCTTTTCATATCTGCCTCATATTGTCTGCTGTCCTCAGGCCTGTTGAGTTATTCCATGCCCCTGTTGTGAGCTCAGTGGATTTTTCAAAATGATGACTTTATTTTTTTTCCTGCTCTTCGTAGTCCTGCCAGACTACCCTGCAGCAAAATGCATTTCAGGTATGAGCTCTTGCCAGCCCTCTAGGAATAAGTCACTGCTTCATTTCTCATTCGCAAAAGCAATAGCTTCCTCTCTCTCATGGGATACAGGAATAGAAAATTCATTTGTATGGGATGTTGGGACTCTGTAGACACAAGGCTGCTCAGGTTTTTAGGTGAACTGTAGATGTTATCATCCAAGGCATTTATTTTCCTTGTTGTTGTTCCCCACCCCCCCCCCTTCGTAGGGTAGTCCTGTAGAAAGAATTCAATAGTCTACTGCTTTGGCAGAGAAAAGTAACACCTGTTGTTCAGAGAAGAAAACAATATGAGGAACAGCCTGCCTGCTTAGGAGCTGTGGCTATTAGCTTCTGTTGGATGAGGATGAATAGTAGCTTGTACTTCCTAGTTACAATGAGAATAAACATTTTGCTTGGGCTGTTTAAGTTCAGACAATTCTACCAAGATGTAGTGTAACGTGTTGACTTCACTCTCCTTAAACAACCTCCCCAAACCTCATCAAACAACAAACACAGTGCTGTTTCTGCCTGTTTTCTGTGATTTGGGAGAGAAGATGGAGCTCCAGGAAGCTATGGTATGCTTCCTTCCACATTCCTGCCACCTTCATGTGGGCTCAGCTGTAATAGTCTGTCTTGTCCTGGGATGGGGTAATCCTGGTTATTCATTCAAACTGGGGGACAAGGGGCTGGAGTGGGGCCTTGTGGAAAGAGATCTGGGAGTCCTGGTCAATGGCAAGTTGAACATGAGTCAGCAGTGCCCTGGCAGCCAGGAGGAACATCCCTGATCTGGGGGCATCAGGCACAGCATCGCCAGTCAGGCGAGGGAGGGATTGTCCTGCTCTGCTCTGGGGTGGCCTCACCTCGAGTCCCGGGGACAGTTTTGGGTACATTAAAATAAGGAGGACATCACACTATTAGTATGGCCAGGGGAAGGGCAACCAAGAAGGTAAAGGGCCTTAGGGGCAAGACTTCTCAGGTGTGGCTGAGGTCACTTGGCTTCTTCAGCCTGGAGAAGAGAAGGGTGAGGGCCAACTTCATTGTAGTCTACAGCTTTCTCAAGGGGGACAGAGGAGAGCAAGATGCTGATCTCCTCTCTTTGGTGAGAGGAAATGGAATGAAGCTGCATCAGGACAAGTTCAGATTAGGTGACAGGAAAAAGCTCTTCTCTGAGAAGGAGGTTGGTCATGAGAACAGGTTGTCCAGGGAAGAGGTCATAGCACCAAGCTTGTTAGAGTTCAAGGAGCATCTGGAGGCACTTTTAGTCATGTGGTTTGGTTTAGGTAAATCCAGTGAGGAGCAGGAATTGGCTTTGATGGTCCTTATGGGTCAATTCCAACTTGAGACAGTCTATAAATCTAAGATTTCCTTGCTGAAGTTCAGGTTTGGCTGAATAGCACTTGGCTAGTTTGTCCCTAGGATATTTAGATCATGGTAGTTATTACTGTATGTGACAACAGTGATATTATCTGACAGATTTTATCACTGCTAAGTGGTTCCCTTTAGACTTGGGTTTTCTTAGTATTTTGTAGACGCCTAAGGTTGTTAGACGCCCTTAGGTCCCTGGGGGGAAAAAAGTCCTAGCTGTAATATTCCCTTGTCTCTTTGTGGCCAGAGTTCATTGTGAGAAGCATCCTCTCCCTGAAGAGGGAAATGGCAGTTCTGAATTTCTCATCTTCCACAGTGAAACAGAAATGCATGTCAGCATTAGGTGCTGCCTCTTGCTTTTCTTAATTTCTGTGCTCTAGAGGTTCTCCCACTGTTCTGTCTGTTTTCCTAGAGAAGCTCCAAAAGTCCTCCCACCAAACCTCACAGCCCCAAGTGTACAGCAAGACCCAGTCACCTATTGCTGTGCGTGAATGTCTTGGACCTCTCTGCTGTCTCTCCTTATTACTTGACCCTTTCATTGATGATGATCTGAATATGGAGAGAACTTCTGAAGTACTCAACTCCTTCACTTCAGTTGACTTGAAAGGGAGTTAAATGTCTGTTTAATATAAGTCTGTGTGTTGAGATGAGTTGTTCACTGCTATGCAGAAATCTGGGTTGGAGCAGGGCATTAAGCAAGTCTGGATTGGTGTCTTCACAGTGGGTCACCCTCCCTTCTGCGGAGCCTGCTCAGTCATGCAGGCTGTCTCTGGCCCTTGAGGAGCTATTTTATGTACTGACTTTGCTTGTTTGTGCAGAGACATTTTCTGCCTGTCTGGTAATAAAGTTTTTGCTACTGCTTGCTCTCTGTTCTGGTTAACTTGCTGATGCATCAGGCTGATGGAAGGGGATTGGAAAGCTCCTTTGTCTTATTCTATTATGCTGTAGTGTAGAACTGACTGCTTCGCATATGGATAGCAGAGTGTAGACAGGTAGCCTTGTATGCAAAGCTCAACCTTCCAACATCCACGTTGTGGAGAGCCACATTAAAGGGAGTTTGTTTTTAAGATATGAGTTATAACTTGGGACACTTTCTCATAGCATTTCCCTTGCTCTGCTGTGAGATTCCTCTGGATTTTTCTGTTGTTGACAGCATGCCCCTGGCACTCATCAGCTGCCTGCTTTCATTAACATGTCTATTCTTTTTCTAGAGTGCTAGTAAAGACTGCAAAATTAGACTGCTTTTTGGCAGATTTCTTGCCTTACCCCTAGTGTGCTTTTCCTCAACAGATTTGGGCTTTATCTTTTGATGCTGTCCTTCTTCTGATAATGTTAGAGGCAACTGTCAGTAGTCTTATGTCCCAGCTATTCTTGGTTTTTGAGGGTAAAATTTGAGAGACATTGTACAGAAACCAAATATATTCCAGCTGCTTCTATGATAATAAACAAGTACTTTTGTGACTAGCAGAACTAATGAACGCTCGTTTCCTATGGCTTTGTGACTCACGGATGATTGGCTTTTTAACTAAATTATTCTTAAGCTGCAGTAGTGAGGTAAAGATTTATAAGACATCAGAAAATTCACAAAAAGTGAGAATGAGTTGAAGAGAGTATTTTGGCCATGGGAAGAACTTCAAGGGAGTTTATAACTAAGAGTGAACTTTGGAGGATTCATAGTAGTGTAAAAATGTGAATAAAAGTTAGAATTTCTCATGTCTCATAACTGCCAAGTTCTTGAGAGATGCTTTTTCAGCAATTAGGACATGCAAAGCAAGATTTTACCATGAAAGTTTCTTAATAAAGGCTGAGCTCATACTGATATCTTACCTTCTTTATTCACCGTAACACCATTTATTTTAACATATTTTTTTCCTCTAGTGGATTGTTTATCTTTCATGAAAGTTGAGGGATATAGAAAATTTGAAGACCTCTGTCCAAGTGGAATGCCATCAAAAAGTAGGATTGTATGTGACCATGCCAGAAAGACACATATGCACAAAGATTGTGCTTTCACACAGAGCTCCAAACCAGGCTGGTGTCATTTAGAGAGGTTACGTGGTCTTTGCAGTCAAAGCAGACATTTCCTGGGGAATCAATGTGTTGTGGGAATGAAAGATGAGAGTCTGCCTGGACACCCAGCTTGTCTCAGGCTTTGTTGATGCTTTTCCCCTTGGCTGCTCTGCTCATTTTTCCAAACTTCTGATTCTCTGCACAGTCCTTTCATTTCAACACTCCTACATAGAGTGTGACCTTTCAGAGCTGAGGATGTGCTTGTTGTGAAGCTGAAAGGCAGTGGACTTATGCCTAAAGGAAGTGGAACTTTGCTCTGTGGACTGATGGTGTAAAACTTGCTGTATTAAGTTATGAGGAAGACCTTTGATTTGCTGAAATATTGGGACACTAAACACTGTTTATCCTCAGCATCTAAAGTGCAGGCCACAAACTAGTGGTGTGTGGTGTTGTGTGTGGTTTCTTGTTTGTTTTTTTTTTTTTTTCCTCCCTCCCACTAGTCCTTGGTATATTTGCCTAAGACTTCATATTCCATGCTTATTTCCCACATACCCTTTTCTTCCTTGGCTTCTTGGTGATACATGTCAGCAGTTACTTATGTGAATAACTTGCTATCTGGGCTGCTATGGGTGATAAAAAGCATATTGAATTTGGTGAAAGAGTAGGTAAAAAAGAAAAAAAAAAATCTGAAAATACTGATGTAAAACATCTCGAAGTCTTAGCTGCCCCAGGGAGTGAAATGCTCTGAAATTCCAGGGAGATGTAAAGTGTAATACAAAATGTGTGAGAATGTCTTCCTTAACAGCAGGCAAGCCAGTGGCCAGTTATGCTGGCACTGTTTTTATTCCCTCCAGCAATTTGTGGTTTGGAGTTTTTTCTGTTCATTATATGAAAAGCATTAGTATTGGCTCTGAGTCTTACCTCAGGTATGAAGTGTTGTATAAACACCTTGGATGGCCTGTTTAATATCTTCTGAAAGAATTCTGGGCTCACTGGCAGACATGCTTTGACAGTCTGGCACTATATTCAAGATAAAGACATTGTTTCATGCAGTGACCAGTGAAGGCAATTCCCCCCACCCCACCATCTCTTCTTGAGTTATCATTTCTTTGTGCTTAGCCAGATTAGAACTGTACTTTTTATACACTTACAGATGGATGTGATCTGTTTCCCGAATTGTATCACGCCACAGTTTGAGGGAGTCAGTAGATAGTGAGCCTGTCTCCGAGACATTTCTAACAGGACTTTGGCTGTTTTTTGAGGTTGTAACAGGTAAACTTCATACCTGTATTTAAAAGCGACAGGCATGACTTGTGATTTCTCTAGGCTTCAAGTTTAACCTGGAAGTAGACGGAGTTGGTCTTCCCTAGATGCCCAGAACTCTGAAGAGATTTGGTCATAAAAGTGCTATGTTATGCACTCAACTCCAGAATTTAGTACTTAAAAATCCCTGCCCAGCTCCTGTCTTTTCCTTCTTCCTGGCTGTGTCCCAGCTCCTCTCCTCCACTGCCTTGCCCTGAACTTGACTTAGTCTGTTTGTGTACCTGTTTAAACTCCACTGTGCTTTTTCCCTCTGCCTCCCATGTGTCCATATGCTTCCAAAGGGGATCAGCTCTGATAGTTGCTTGTGATGGGTTCACACCTTGTATGTTGTCTCTGATCTTCCCCAACTTGAACTTCCACAGAGATCTCTTCAGATGTACAGGATATAATTACTGTTTTTGAGACTTGCACCCTCAGCCTCTTTTAGGGGAAGTTGTTGCTGTTGTGTGTAGTAAAGAACATCTTTTACATCTTGAGATCCTTTGGAGAGAACCTTTCCTGCTTGTCATTAATATCTGCTTTCTCTTCTTACTACTTTTCTTCCAAGTCTTATCTTCCTGGATTCCACAGGTGTACAGAAGATTGCTTGATTTTGTTGAAGACAAAACTGTACCTTGCTTTTTTAGCAAATTCCTGATGTCTTTTCAGTCTTCAGAAACGCCCAGCCGATTTCACCCCCTTCCTCACTGGTTAGCTATATCCCCACAGTGTCAGAGTACTGTGGATCTCTATGTAACCCGAAAACAAGTTGCTTAACAAAGGTAGAGAATTATTACTGGCAAACTAGTGGATGACAGGAGAGGGACTGCGCTAATTTTACTTTTTTCCCTTTCTTCTTGTCCCAAGTCTACTGTCGTTTCTTGTGGGCAACCACAGCAAGGAAAAACAACATGGGATTTTTTTCCTTATGATGTCCTGAGGTTTACTCGGATGAGCAGAGCACTGGGAGGCTGCTTGTCACTCTAGAGGTGGGGGCCTGACCCGACCCTAGGTGTGCACAGCAGCGTGTGCTCACTTGTGTTCAATGCATTCCTTCCACACAGCTCTTGGGATCAGTGTGGCTTTAATGTTTAAGATCCTGGAACCGTCTCGAGTGAGGCTTGGCAAATCAGGTCCTATACTGCTCTCCTGGGTCATGTTGCCACTTCTTGGGAGCGCTCATAGATTTTCAAGGGACTTCTTTGTCCTTTAGACAATCACAATTTTAACTAAAGCAAGTGCTTTAGTTGTATTTTTATAACTATTATAACTAGTTTTATATTTTATAGCTTTTTTTAATATTTAGTAATGTTTTTTATAAACTGTCTCAGGTGGTTGGTTTGTTCAGTCCTTGTAGCAAAAGTAGTGTTGTAAGGGATGCTTAGTCACCCTTTATAGTGCTGAGTCATGAATGATGAAATTTTTGGCAAGATGAGAGGCGTGGGCGGAGTTGTTACTGAGAAACCGTTATCATGGAACAGAACAGACATGTTAATTTTTGATTTATTTGTAACATGGGAGGAAAATAAATCAGTGTTTGCCAAAGGGAAAGACCAGAATCAATAAGGAAAGACATTTGCTTTTCAAGCCCAGTGAGAAAGTATTAAAAAATGGATTAAAAAAATAAAATTAAAAGCTATAAAAATGTCTTGGCAGTGTAACTTTAATCTTAAAATTGGCAAAGCATACAGGTGGATTATAATATGTTTTGCAATAATGGAGAATTGATTGATGACTTGGATTTTGAGTGAATTTTTGATGTAAAGCATAGAGAATGGAGTAAATACACTTAACAGTGACAGCCCATTACTATCCTTTCTTCTTCTTTGTGTTTTACCTCTATAGGATGTTTTTCTCCAAGGCAGACAGACGGGTCAGTGTTACAGGTCAGTGTTAGGCAAAGAGAAGTTCACCAGAAGAATTAAAGCCTAGGGGCAGGCACAAAGAGAGGTTTGTGTGAGGTTGGAAGAGATCCAGCAGAGCAGAAGAAAAGAAAAAGATGAAGTAAAGGTGCCTTTTCCAGAGATGTGCACTGTATAAAAATGTATCCTGGGTGGCAAATTTATCAATTTAATTTTCACATGCTAGAAGGTGGTCTGGAGTCAGGGTTTTCCATGTTCTTCAGAGCCCTAAGAAGTCTCTCTCTTTGTTCTTGGAACCATCTCCCTTCAAGGAGAACAAGTGAAAAAATCTCTTAGAAGCTTTGCACCTTTTTCCAAATTGCTACCACAGGGCTGTGCCTTACAAGTGTCTGGGCATGCTGTTCTTTAATATCCCTGTGCCTGCTGCTCTGGATTAGCTCCCTTTCTGCAGCATTTTCTCTGCTCACAGACAGGTTTATTACTGAAGAACCCCATTGCTATTACTCTATTGATACACTTTCTTTTGAAAGCTGTAATTTCTGGGAATTAAATTGATTTATCCCTGTGTGCTTGATAAGGCAGTAGGAGCATCTGATGATGGAAAACAGACCACATCCATCCCCTCAACATGGGTCTGAGAAATGCAGCATGAAATCTTGCATTTACAGCTGCTTTCAGCTTCCCCAGACATGGTGGAAATGCTCTTGTGAGATACATGGATGTTCCACCAATGTTTGCTGCAGAGAAGTGAGAAGCAATGAGCAGTAGTGTGTGTGTCTGTCTGCAGGCAAAAGGCCTTAATGGTAGCCACTCCTCAAAGGCCTGGTTAGAGCAGATGGATGATCACATCCCTTCTTGCTTCAGCCAGAATGGATGAGGTGATTTCACCCCACGTGTGGTGGTGGAAATGCTGGGAAGTTGCTGTTTCAGGCCTGGAGGAGTGTATGTGGCAAGGCTAATTCAATTGGACTGAGAGGACTGATGGGCAGTGTAGCCTGGGGGCTGAGTTCTGCCTCAAGGGTAAAGCTAAGGATAGGGATAGGATTGGGATAAGGGTAGGGAAGCTCAGTGGTGAGCATAGCCCTGGGAGGAGGTGGAGGGAGAGCCGCTCTGGGATGTGGGGCTTGTGGCAAAGTCCAAATGAGATTCCTGAGCTGGGAGGGAGCTGGTTATTCTTGTTTACAGTCTTGATGTGAAGGGGACTTTGTGGATTCTTTGTTATTTGTAAATGCATCCCATAATCCATTCTCACTCTGAAAAGTAAGAAACTTTTAAGAGCCTGAGTGCTTTCCTTAGTATCACAGTTTCTTAGCTCTTTGCATCTTGGAAATGATTTTACAGTCTAGGACTCTCATTTCAAGCACATGATGGAAATCTGTGTTGTGAGTGATGAATGGGAGGTTCAGAGGAGGGGGAAGTGTGTGGGAGACTTGTCTTTAATGGAATGAGAAGAGGAAGGGGAATGGCTTCTATTTCACATAGAGACTACAAATAGGATATAAAACTTCTTCCTGAGGTCTAAGACCAATGGTGGACTCTCTGGAGAGGAATGCAAATCTTTCTGCAGTCTGTCTTTTATCAGGTCCTTGGGAAGGGAGATTCAGATCTTGGATGAGCTCACAAAAGACTGCTTGTGTGTCTGGTGCTGTCTAAATAATGCTTACCTGTACAAGCCAGTGAGAAATTAGCTTTTTTCTGTTCTAGCACTGAGAGCCACTCAACAGGTTTTTGAGAGCATGTCTGATTCAGAAATATAAAATCCAAATGAATGCTCCTGTAAGTAGTCCTGTAGTCCAGTCTGCCCCTGTGAACATCTCAGTGGCCTTAGGGAATAAATGGAGCATCCTGCCTTTTTCCTGTATATTCTGGCTTCCAAACATTGATGGATAATTGCCAAAACCAGGAAACTAGTGAGTCCAGAAAATCAATAAAAATCATGTGGTGGAAGTGCAGATAGAAAAATCATACACATCTGAGCATTTCTATACAGTTCTAATGTTGAGAGTCAGGAGACCTTTCACACAGACACTAAAACAGCTTTTAATAATTTGACTCAACTTTATTTCTAAAGAATGCTCTAGTCATGAATAAGCCTTTGCTGAAGATTGGAACTGCTCAGAAGGTTTTGTCATCCTTTAATTAGTCTTGGTAACGAGTCTCCGTTTTGGACGAAAACTTAAATCAACAGTCTCAGTATTGAATGACCTTGATGTGGTTAAGACACTTGTCTATATGTGTGTGGGAAATGCAAATAATGGAAACTCACAGCCCGTGAGTCTTTGGCTCACAGCCGGTGAGCCTCAGTAAAGCACTGGATGTTACTTTAAATCTGCTTGCTTTGCAGGTCAGATTGAAGGATGCCTGAGACAAGCAATAAATTTTTTTCCTGCCTTGGGAGGTTGAGCCTGCTGATTAATGCACCTCTCATTTTATTTCAAATGCTTGGATTCACCCTCCCGTTGAATTTTCTTTGTGGTACTAGAGGCTTCCAACACTACTTTTTTTTCCTAAGTAAATGCCACATGAGGGGCTGTGACTCATCAGGGTCTCATAATTGAATCCAAACATGTAATTTGTTTTAACTACAGTAGCTTTGAATGTGCTGCACAAAATGTCTGTAACATGTTGCTCTGGAAAGCAAAATTGCCCTTGAAATAAGGGCAATTGTTTTAATGGTTCATGCCCTACTTCACTGGGCAAATGCTAAAATAAACTGTATGTATGATTGCATGCATTGATATTTTTGATATATAGGTATGTTTTCTTCCACCTTAAATTTATTTCTCTTAAGATCCCAACTGTATTTTATTTTAGCATTTTCTCCATATTGCTTTGTCTTCAGTCCTAAGCTAGCTCTTAAACTCCTTATGTGAATTGCTTTTTCAAACTTAATGGAGGCCCGGGCCAAAACATGCAACAGCAGTGACTGGAACAGGCTTGAATTTGGAGAAAACTCTTTATTGCATCCTGAGG
Organism: Callaeas wilsoni; assembly: GCA_013398955.1. NCBI lineage: Eukaryota > Metazoa > Chordata > Aves > Passeriformes > Callaeidae > Callaeas > Callaeas wilsoni. The sequence goes on along the minus strand of VWPU01003535.1, from coordinate 403,460 downwards.
ACAGTCTAATTTGTGAGAAGAGAAAGCAAGCTGCTGCTTTACTGGGAGAGCATCCTGAGAGCACAGTACAGGGGCACTGGGAATATCAGGTTTCTATATCTAGTCTTGCTATTAATTTGCTGGATGGCCCATGAGTCACTTTATTCTTCTGGATCTGTTTCTCCACCTCTAAATAGGGGATGATGCAAATTGCCATTTGAAGCTTGGTGATCTCCTGATGGAAATCTTTCTGCTGGAAAACCTTCTATGATTGTCCAAGGGCTGTTAATTAGGCATTACAGTGAAAGTGGTAGTAAGGAAAATGTGAATGACATCTTAAAATTGAGTAAAATTGGTAGCACTGTGGGACAAAGATAGAAGGATGGGAAATAGCTGGAACTATCCGGATCATATCCATTCTCTTCTGTTTAGAGGGAGGATTGCCAGTTGTGACACAGCCCTGATCATTACAGAGCTAGTGAGCCTTGGCTAATTGGTCCCAGCTAAGGCGCTGCATTTTGCTTTACTTCAAACTGGCTTTGCGCTTGTACTTTACTGCACTACAAGACCATATCAAGCAGCTGGGACTCATGGTTGAAAGCGCTACTTGAGATACCATTAAGGTGAGAGATGAGCATGAACCCATCTGTGTCTTGCTTTTCTTTTTCACAAAATAGATATTAGGCCCACTTGTGAGAACACCCTGTGCCTCATCTTGTTGATCTATAGGAAAAAGGTTTCTGTGTGTTTTGGTGAAGTTCAGTTCAGAGCCAGAAAACCTGGAGCTATGCCCAGGTGTTGCTGTCTCCAAGCGGTGCAGTGCTGAACAAGGATGGCTTCTGATCAATGGGTTCTGTGATTACACATTATTTCTTCTTGGCCTTTCTCAAAGTAAGCTTATGAGGCAGTATTAGCACTCGTGATAAGTGAAAGGGGACTGGGGCAAAGGCCAAGGTGAGGGATTTACAGGGTTGATTCCTTGCTCTGGTGCATGGTGAGGCTTTGAATGTGATTTCTGTGTTCTCATTGCCTTCAGGTTTGAAACTGGGTTAGGGTTTAAAACAAAGTTAGCAGAGCACCTAAGCATCCATGTGATGCACTGAGAAACTTCTGTGATCATTACACCTTTATGTTAGGTGTGTTTGCTCTGTTTAACCAGAGATCTGTGTTCTGGCCATAGAGTGAATCTCCTCTAAACCACTGGTGATGCATTCTTTCTGTGGGTATGAGTGTGCAGGCACATGTGTGTGTGGAATCCTGTGATATGCCATATCTCAAGTACCTCTGAGTACTTTTGGTACTTGAGCTTTAGCCATAATTGACAACATTTCCACATACAGTGTCACGTGTGTCACCCCGGAAGCTGGTGGGTGATTTAGTGTTAAATCTTGCCTGTTAAGATGACTCAAGTCCTGCTTCTTTAAACAGAAGGTACTTTTCTGCCCCACTGAAGCATGGCTGACATAGCTTTCAGCTGCTGTCACACAGAGATGCTTTACTGCAGGACAGATGCAGCTGGGGAGCAGTGATAAAATTTGGGTTAAAAAAAGTAAAATTATATCCAGGTTGTATGTTTTTTAAAATTTGTTTTTGGAAGCACCTTATCTTTGCTGCTCTGTGTACTTGCATGCTTCCTGGCTGCAGATGACTGCTGATTAAACTTCTACTGTTACACATTTGAACAGCACTTGTGTTGATAGGCAGCAGAGGAATGTACAGTCATGAAGAACATAACATTGCATTTCACCAGCTGGGAATTGGTACCCTGTGTTGCGCGTTTGTTCTTCCTCTTCCTTCTTGATGGAGAACACAAAGGGGAAGAGAAGGGAGAAATTTATAGAGTAATCAACTAAACTGGAGCATATGTTAGAGACTGCACATGTGCTATGTGTCTCTTCTCACAGCATCTCTTATTAATGTGCACTGTTACATGCTCAGGCCACTGCCTTTGAACTTGTGCAATGGAGCAACGATAATAAAATATTTTTAGTTAGTGCTATTTTAGTGCATGATATATTTGCTTCTGCTGCAGCATGTTCTGCTCACATTCTAAATACTGAAAAGTTAAAATGAATCTTTTTGTGTCCATTATGGTGCTTAAAGATTAAAATTTTGGTCCCTGCATATCCATACCCTTAAATTTATGAATTCATGAAACACTCACTGTGCTACTTTGTGATTTGTATCTGTTTTTTTCAGATGTAATGCATAAATGGAGTACACTGTTCCCAAATGACATCAGCTCTCTGGAAACATAAAATCGTTCTTGTGTTTAACTGACTTTACACTATTGCTGTATAAAATCAGAATTTTATGAAGATGGATAGGAAACTTGCAGATCACATAAAGCCTGCTTTGGAGCTGCTGTGCAAGTTGTTTACAATTCCAGTCTGCTCTTTGCCCCCTTGGATTATTGTGATGGTTCATTTACATTGACAATAGTACCTGCCACTGATAAAGAGGAGAGAGTTTGGATTTGAGGGCAAATATTTGAATATCAACAATATTGTATTTATAAAAATTGTCCCTTGGGGGCAGAGCATTGCTGCAGATGAGCAAAACCCAGTTTACTTCTTGTAATCCATTACTACTGCTAAGTTCTTGTTAGGAACCTTCTGCTGGTCAGGTGAGAAATTATTTCTTTTGCTGGTGTATAGAGCCCTCTGAACTCCAAAATGTCAAACAGAACAGTAGAAATGGAAAGGGAGGGGATCCACCCCAACCTTGCTCTTGAAGTCAGCAGCTCAGCCTTGACATCTGAAGGGCAGCTATGGGAGGTAATGCCTCCTGCCCATCTCAGTTAAGGAAAAATAATCTGTTAAAGTGAAGCCGTGACAAGATGTTCAGGGTTTCTCTAAGCTCATTAGACAGCGAGGCGGCAGGATCCCTGATGAAGCTGATCGTAGTGGAAGGCTCAGTCGCAGGTCAGGCAGCTCTGTCTGCGAGGAAGTAGGACAGTAAAGCTGGAGGAGGGGATCGTGTAACATTGCAAACAGCCTGGCCACAGCAACTGCTGCAGGAAAGGGAATTCTGAATGCAGGAGATGGGAACAACAAAACAAGTTATTTAAAAATTAAGGAAACCTGTATTAGATGTATTGTTGGATGGTCTGTACAATGAACAAGGACCATCTTTAAAGCAGATGGCTTCCTTTAAAATAGAATTCCTGTTAATCAACACTCTCCTCAAATATCCCACATGCATGGGAACTGGTTACAGGCAATATTCCTGCTGGTCTGGGACTTTGAGGACATAAGAAAAAAGGTAACTGTTTCCATGTGGGTGATCATTCTCTTACACACCCTGTTCACATGCAAATATTTTGGATAAAGCTGACTGCTCTCTGTCCAGCCCAGTCGATGCAGGCAGCTTTGCAGGCCAGTCATGCCGATGCTTCTTTTCTGATCTCTTTCCATCTCCCTTCCAGCGACTTGCTCCTCAGAACAGAGGACTGTAACCTTTTATGTTCTGCACTGAATGCCAAGAGCTGAAGTCTATGGAAGGGAGGCTGCATGCTGAGGGCGAGCTGAGGAGCAGGTTGTGTGGTCTGTGCCTGCCAGGAAGCAAACTGTCTTGTGTATGTCAGAGTCCTGCTGTGCTTATGGGTGCTAGTTTCATGATGGTTAGTAGTGTAGGTAGTCCAGGTTATCTGGGTTAGTAGTAAGACAACCACTGGCTGTCTGATATGCAATAGAAGATGTGAGTAGAGCACAAAATGACCACTAAAACTGTAGAAGAATCAGTGTAGCCATGATTTTTTTTTAAAGAAATGGTTGGAAACAACCACTTCTAGTGATTCATTTGCTCTGTTTAGAGTGTGCTAGTAAGAGTTACGCTGACCTTCAGTTGTGCCTTAAATCTATGTTTGCCTTGACTGGGATGGTGTTAGAACCCAAATTTTTGGGACAGTATCTATGAAGTTTCTATTTCAAGAATTCTGACATATTTCAAAGTGTTTTGTGGAGGTGAGCTCAAGCCGTGCAGGTTTATTACCTGGTGCGCTCTGTGTGCCTGGGAACAGCAGTACTTCCCTTTGGAAAGAGGCTCTGAAGCTTTGTGTGAGTGAGCCAGGGACAGATGGGAATAGAAGCAAGATGATCTCTATCACTTCTGGTATGTTTTAAAGCATGGATTATATAATTACTTGGGACCATCTGATTGAACATCTTCTGTTGGTCCATCTGGTCTCTCCCTACCTCATGATGGACTTAGTGACATGGTTTTTGGATCAGCCCTTGCAGTAATCTCCTTGTGCTCTGACCATTTACAAAGTTTCTCTTTTGGTTTTATTTTTTGTTAATTTGACACAATGTTCTGTGGGCCTTTTTTTGTTCTAGTCTATAATCTGAATTTCCCCTGCTTCAGTTTGTGATGGGCTGATGACTAAGCTGGTCATCCTAGATTTTATTTTTCTTCTATTTAGTAGTACTGTACCTGTGACAGGACTACTATTTTGTAGCTACACAATAATTATAAAGTAAGAAGCCTGTCTCATATTTTACAAGAACAAATTTCTATCGTTAGTAGTTTCTTTTGCTCTTAACCAAATGTTTTGCCATACAGAATTTAGTGATGTTTGTGCAAGCTGGGCTGCAGTTTTCTACATTTCTTTTCTATATGTGAATTCATCTTTAAATTCTTAAGCCTGAGAAATATTCCTGACTAACGTCCTTTATATCTTGCTCTACTGTAGGTGGGAGGTTTATGGTTAGGATGTGAAGCTTTCCAGATCAAGCAGTGGGAGGCTGCTGCAGGTGAAAAACTCTGCTTGTTATATGGATTGCCTTTCATGCTTAATTTATTGGAAAAGTGAAAACTGTGCAGGAGGGGAGTTTTCTCCTGCTGTATTTGCAGTGGTACAGGACATCAAAATCTCTGGTGATGATTGTTACAGGGGAGGACAGTTGTATAGGTTAGGCAAGGAAAGCAAATATTATTTCAGACCTTGTTCCTAATTCTTTAGGATAAAATTAGGGCTTGTGTTGTTATGAAAATATTGTGAATAGAAGTAAATAGAACAGAGTTGCAGAAACTTGAAGCTAAGGCTGCTTATTGCTGAACTCACTGATGTATGGACATAGCACAGAGTTTATAAATACAGGATGCAGTTTTGTTTCACAGATAATAGCTTTCTACTTTCAGATGTCTCTTTGTTCTAGGTGCTAAGCCAAGTCCATGAAAGTCATTTATATCTGCAGTATGTAGAACCTGCTATCAATTACACTGAACAAAGCAAGCGTTTGCTGCCTTCGGTGAGGATAAAGCAAGTGTCTTGCGTTCTCTGCCAAATTAGCATTGTGGCTAAACTGCCTTCTCCCCGGATTGTACCTTGTAAACTGCTGAAATGACTCAACAGAAAAGAGTGGGCATGCAGTGAGGTCTCTTCTTGGTCCAGCTGTTATAACTCTGGTGACAGTCAGAAGCACAGAGTTGAATCACTGTGCTCTGCTCAGAGCCTGGCTGTGAGAGTGGACCTGCACCACAATGCAGGGACACAGCCTGGCACCATCGGCTGCTGCTTGTAGGGCTCTGCAAATGAGGTTTGAATTCCCTGTCCTTTAATCTCACAGGACTGATCTGGATCATGTTAGAAGAGTTGGGTGACCTGGAAAGAGATGTCCTATACCTTTTCAGATAGGCAATCCTGCATCTGAGCAAATAAAACAGAGGGGAAGATTCATTTCTGGCTGTCTGTGACAAGGCACAGTGATGTTTTTCAACTCTGATTTGCTCTTGAATAAGAGTACCTGAAGGTCCTGTTGGTGGTAGCCCTTAGGTATGATCAAACTCTTATGAATTCTTCAGGTCTGGACCAGACAGTCATCTTTCCTGGTGAAGACACAAAAACCAGAGTATTACTAAATGCCTGGGCCAGGATCTAAAAGACTAAGAGAGACCTGAGGGAGGCATTATTCAATTTTATCCTGTTCTCACTTCCCTGTGACCTCTGCTTATGATTCCTCTTAGGACACAGGAAGGTGCAATATTTGATCTGACCCCATCTGGCAGTTCTCATGTTTTGTCATTTTAAGTGTAACTCTGGAAATCCGAAGCCATGTCTGCTTTGCAGAGCTGTGCATCCAGCGTTCTTTCTTGATGTTGTGTGCTGGGCCAATAGATTTCATAACAAATGGGAGCTCATCGGCTGTTTGGGGTCTGTGCTGCTAATGATCAGCTGCAGCCCTGAGCCACTTCCTTACAAGAGGCTTCTCTTCCAGCTGGTTTCCTAACCCTGACCTAAACAGCTTCACCACACCCTGCTTGCTCTTTATCACTACATCTAGGATGGGAAGGAGTGGCAACTGTCTGGATGGGGCTGTCTCCTGGTTTTGGCTTTTCCAGAAGTGTGGGTAGGAGTTTCTCTTGGACTCCAACTGTCATGGGGTTAACTGGGCTCCCCCTCCTCTGCCAGTCTCGGTGTGTCTGGACACCAAACACTCCTAAAGAGAACAAGGTCATGTATGATGGGCCACACTGGTTCAGCATGTTCTAGGTTCTGACTGCCTGTAATGGAGATAAGCTGTTCTCCTTACCACAAAATATAGCTTAGCTTTTTCAAATAAGAAAAATTGGGTTGTGTTTCAGTGGGTGTGGGTTGTTTGGTGTTTTTTTTTTTTTTTTTGAGGAAGGGAACAGGCACAAAGGTCTCTCTCCATTTTCCTCAGGGTTTTGCTCTTTTTCTCTCAAACCTCTCCCATCTTCCAAAGGTTATTGACTGTTATTTTCTCTGAGAGGAAAAGGTGGTTGTTCAAATAATCCTACCTTTCCAGTCTATTGCAGGCATCGAGACTGCTGTCACAGGCTATTCTCCTTTGCAGTCCTAGTAGCCTGAATAAGTGGCATGTGCTTTTTAGTAGTATTTTATCCCTTCCACCTGCCCTGAGGGGCTGTTCATTGTATCCCTGTGCTGTTTTTATGTAAAGAGTTGCATCAGGCAGCAAAAGGGATATGGTGCTGAATTTAAATAGCTGGATGTTGTGTTGTATATTTTTCAAGCAGACTTGAATGAGCTGTGGGCTTTTTTTCCTCCTTTTTGATGTGAGTCTGTCCATTCTGAGTGTTATGGCCATCACATATTTCTAGCACAGGCTGTTGAGTTGGTAATCAGGTTTTTCAGTGGGGTATTTTACCTGTGGACTTATTGGAGATTTTCTTTTTGTCATCACCACGCACCACTGTGCTTTTTAAGTGGTGTATATTTTACCCATTTGATATGCGCAACCATGCTTATGGTTGATTTCGAATGTTTTGCTAAATGACTGTGTTGATTTGGTACAGCCTGGGGTTTTTTTTTGTGGGGGGGAAGGGGCACAGAAGTGGCTTCTGTGAGGAGCTGCTAGGAGCTTCCACCATGTCCGACAGAGCCAATCTCTGATGGCTCTGAAGATGGACACGCTGCTGGCCCAATTAGAGAGGTTGGTACCGTCTCTGTGATGACATATTTAAGAAGAAAATCAAAACAGGGCAGGGGCAGTTTTTCCCAGGGTTGGCGAGGCTCTGCTGCCGGGGCCATCCCGGCACAGCCCGCGGCAATGCGCCGCCACGGCCGCCGCCATGTCGGTGCGGCCTGCGGTGAGCCTCGCCTGCCTGGCCGCCCCAGCCAGACACACTGCGGGCAGGAGGGCAGGGCCGGCGGCAGCGGCGGCTTCTCCTTCTCAGTGCCCTGCATGAGGAGAGGTGTAAAATAGTGCCAGCGCTGCTGCGGCTGCTGCTGCCCATGCGATGACGGCGGGGCCGCATGGCTGGCATTGGGAATGTGACGAGTGACTCCCTGCATCTCCGCTTTACCTGGGAAAAATAAAACTGGGGACTCAGACAGGCAGCAGGACCGCTCATCTTGGTAATGGCACCGTGCTGCCTGCAGTGCAGACTCGGGTTGAAGAGGAGCGAAGAGCCGCTCAAAATGTGGGTAGTGAAGCCATTAGAAATGAGAAATATACTGGGGTGTTAGACAAATTCCCAGTGCCCTTATCTCACAAGACTGCTAGAACCAGTTCCTAGCACATAAAGACTTCACGTTACGGGGTTTGGTCACAGACTGTTCTGTGTACATTAATGCTATTTCTCTTATTATAATTTATATCTGAGGACATAAGTTCCCGTAGCAGGATTCGTAAAAGGGTAAATTATCTGAAATGAACATTACATGCATGAATGTATACAGTATATGTGAAGTCCACAGAACGTAAATCTCTGTCTGGGTCAAGAGATTTGAGGGGATGATTTTTTCTCCAAGGCAGAAAAGTGATTCAATCTCCCCAGGTGCAAACAAGGACCACTTTGCACCCTAATGTCAATGTTGAATTTTGTGGTGCTTCTTGTTGCAACAGAGCCGTACCATTTATATCTGTGATGTTCCTTCCATGCTTGTTCAATGTAAATGTAGGACACACCACCCTGTTGTGTGTACCTGCGTGCAGGCTGGACACACGTATGGCTGGTGGCACCTGGCTAAGGACAATACTCAGCCAAGACTTTTGGGTCTCGGTAAAAGAAGCTGACCTAAACTATGCCTATAGGGGATCTGAAAAGTGGGCTGAAAAACATACATTAGTTTTTACTTCCAGTGTTAAGAGCTCTTCCTGTTTGCCTAAGTGTCACAATTTTAAAAGAGAAAAGCAACCGACTGAGTTTCAGTGTGTCCTTGAAAGTGAATAACTAAAGCAAAACTCTTGGATACAATAATAAAACTATTTTGGATACTGTAAAATAGGAGTATTGGTTCTATCTGGTTGACCCAGGTTTTGAGCACAGAGTAGCTTGCAAATGGGTATGTTTTCATAGTATGTCATGCCATGAATCTCAGGACTCTATTTCAGCACTACCTTCAGAGAAAGCAGTATCTAAATTTTTTAAACTTTGACAGTAATTTTTAGAATTATAATCTTTGTAACATATCCAGCTTCCTAAAAATCTGGGGGATTTTGGGAACTCTCTGCTTTTTGTCCCTCTGTAAACTAGCTATCTCTTTGCATTTTGTGAAGGTTGTGAGCTTGTGATCAATTTTTCCTCTAGATAAATTTTTATTAGGGTTTTTTTGGGATAAGACTCTTGGTAAAAAGAAAGGAAGGCTGTGCTCTAGGACTCTCTAAGGGTATGGTCTCAACCTCTGTGGCTGTAGCTCTTCTTCATGTAAGTAAATTAAGACTTTGTGGGAAGAACACTGAACCTTGTAGTCTGTCATAAACTGGCTCTAAGTCGTGACTTATCTTTGTATCTTGCCAGCAGTAAACATTTATTTATAAAAGTAGCTCAGCTTCAAAGGAGTCCTGTCCCTGTCAGGCACTGATAACTGGATTATATTGCTTGCTGGATTGTGCCAGGCCTACGTTCAAATCCCTGGCTTGAGCCAGTCACAGAAGAAACTTAGCTCAGACACTCCTTACACTCAGGAAACCCTTATTTAAGTCTTGGCTTTATGCAGTTCACTAGTCTCTCCCTTTATTAGAACTGAGTGATTAACCTGGGACCTTACTATCTTCACTCTGGAAATTTCTTTGAACTCCCTCCTTTTCTCCCTTTTCCTCACTTCCTCTGTAGGATTGTCCTGATATTCAGTCTGAGGGACACAGACCTCCCCGAGCCTTCCCAGTCTCCAGACAGGTCTGTAGCAAATCCAAGGACATGTGCCCCATGTGCAGGCAGTACTGCAGACCTTACTTTTGGTGCGGACTCCAAGTGCTGAGCAGAAGGTGATTGTTGCTGAGCTAGAGGAGACCTTATTTATTGCTTTTGTTGGAGCCCCAACCAAGTCTGGTGTGTCCCTCTCTGTACTGGAGCAGAAGTTTGATGGGCTGGGGGGCTAAGCACCTCTGCTTCCCTCCCACCCCAGCAGCTGAGGAGTAGTGTTACCTCTGCAATTATACTGCTGATGGCAATAATTTCTGAGTTGTTCTGTTTCAATAGGATTATAATAACTTATTACCTCATTAAAGTACTGTTAATACTTCAAAAACATCTTCAGTGGGAAATTAAATGAGAAGGTAGTTGTAGAAGTACAGTAAGCAGTGGTCCTTGTGGACCTCAGTGGTGCTCATAGCATTAAGAGGGCTGGAAGGTCTCATCTGCAAGAGTTCCCTGCATTGTGGAAGCTGCTGCCTTTGTCTTTGCATCATTACAACCCACATATAAAGCTTTTTCTAAATGTTTCTACAGAAGACGGAGAAAATACAGTAAGAAAGTTGTTTGAGCAATAGTAGAAAGACAACTGCTATGGGAAAAAGTGGGATATCACCATTCCTAAGGTCTTATGATGCAGTTAGCATTTCAAATTACTTATTTTTCTAAGGAAAAAGTGAGAATAAAAGTGACTATTTGTAAAAATTATTTCTTAGCTAGACTCTTCTTTTAACCCAGGGGAGATGATTTTTTGCCTTGAAAAGAACTTGAAATAGTTCAGCTCTCCTCATCTCAGTGTTGTCTTTCACTTTCTGGGGAAATATAATGCATTTCTGTTTTTATTAATTTCTTTAGATGGGCAGCTTTTGTGTAAAAAGTGAGCTTGGATAAACACTCATTTTTGAAGTTGTCTGAGGAATCATGTTATATCCTGTTTGAAAGAGAAGACAATGCTGTGGAAATGAAAAATGAGTTTGTGGAAAAAGTTATCTTTCCTCCAAGATACTACGGAAATAGTGTTTCACAGCAGGGTTTATTGCTTTTCCCTAAGATATATAGACATGTGTTATCAGTTTAATACAGCTACTGGACTTACAGAGGAATAACATCACTCCCAAAGTTGCAGATAATACTGAGTAGATCTTAGGGAGTCAAAGAACTTTGCATTAGCTCAGCTTTGGCCTTTGTTGTTGGTGTCTCTTGGCTTCTCAAGAGCTTTTGTATAATTATTTTAGTAATTCTAATTTTCTGTTCACAAAAGTATAACTAATACAGGTTATAGCCTTTTAAACGAAATTTTCTTCCCAGCAAAATGCCAGGCTATTTAAATGCAAATGGCAAAGGGGAGAAGTATGAATTATCTCACTGGATATTTGAATGCATTGAGTGGGTATTACGTAGGTACTTGTTTAGCTCAGAAATTATGTTTTTTGGAAGACACAGATAAATTTTCATTCAGTGAAGAAATTTGAAATCTTAAAGATAAGCTTAAGAAGTCTGTGGAAAAAATAGTGCTTTGGAGATTTATAGAATTTAAAACTTGAGACTGTTCTTTTCCCATTCCAGGATTACAATAAAAATAATTTCATTCAGCTTTCCTCAATGAAAAGGATAAAAGCTCACCTGCTTTTCCTTCCTTGTCCTTGATATTAGCATTGCCTCACTGTATTTAATGAATATCATTTTCTTGGGTGTAATAATTTCTGAGAAGGAGAGTAATCTTTGGAAAGCCAAAGAAAAATCGAAGGAGACAAGATAATTACAAGGACTGCCACTATCTGAAGATATGGAGGTGCACACATTCTATGCTTGAAGTGAAAAATCTAGGCATAATCAGGAGCTCATGCATAAACTCCCACGCATCTGGATGAAGTCAGAATTGAGCCTACTGTTGCAAGTGACAGTGGTTATTTAGGGTGGAAAGATATTACTGCTGATATATATAGTGCTGGAAACCTCTCTGCTAAACGTCATAAGGCCATCCTTTACATTTTGATTTGAATGTAGTGAATTGCAAATGCCAACCTGTAAAAACATCGGCAGTAAATTGAGCATCTCATTTGTTAACTGGAATGAAGAGTATTGCTGTTCCCAATACGCAAATTACTAAGCATGAAAAGTCTTTTACATCTACCTTGAAGCTGTTGCTCTGCAGTTGCATGGCTGATGCCTTTGAGGTGTACAAATGATTAGAACAGTAACATTTGTCTAGATCGCTCTGTATTTAGTAACGAGTCTCAGGGGTATTCAGCCACTCAGCTGAGTGGAAATTCTGAATGCTAGAAATACAATACATGAAACCAATCAAAATGCAGCATCTGTCTACCTCCTAACTGTAATGTAAATAATACTCTTGTGCCGGCTCAAGGAGAATGCCTGAACGTGTTAGTAGTAAAAAATGAAATCATTGTTAGGCGTGCCTTGCAGGACTTTCACAGTATGACCACTCAGAGCTAATAAGAGATGGGACAGCTATTAGTCCAAAATTGCCCATATGAAGTGAAACAGCAAAACCTAATTTTAAACCTTGACCTTTGAGGTGCTGCTGCAGGGCACATGTTCCCAGTGCCCTTTGGAGTCTGATGGCTTGGTTGTCCTGCCTGAGAGAGGGCAGTGCTGAGGCAGGACGGACGAGGGGATGCGGACCTGTGATGGATGCCATTAAATAAAACTGCCTCAAAAATTGGTAACAGTTCTTATAATGACTTCAAGACACATAATAGATCACTCCTGCACTCCCCTGACCTTAGGCTGACTGATGAAATTAAATTCAAGCCACTCAGCTCAAAACAGTATAACCCTTATAGGAAAACATTACAGAATTTAATAGATGCTTAACAATAGCTGCTAGTTCTTACTGCCTGTAAGATTCTTGAGATGTTTCTCTGCATCCCACTGAACAGTGGAAGATGAGCTTATGGGAGGCACTATGGGAAAGGCCATTTGCTGATTGATTAGATGATAACATCTCATCCTTGTACTTTTATCGTATGCTTGAAGCGTCAGAATGAATTTTTGCGCTACTCCAAGGAAGGCATGAGACTGCAGGAATCCTGTGAGCTGGACAGGGGCTCTGCATGTCTGTAGCTGAGCACAGGAACTCCTGGTGGAGCTGCCTCAGGTTCAAAGCAGACAGAAGGTGCTTGCCCTTCAGTTTCTCTTGGCTTGGAGGCCCCAAGTCAGGATGTTTTCAATGATGTTAAGAAAACTCTGGAGGAAAACTTCTATTTTATTTTCTCTTAAGCTGTTCAGCCCCAGGCTGTACCTTTATCACGAAGATGTAAGTGGATACCTGTCTTTTCCCAGATATTGTCTTCCATTCTAGACTTAGGGGTTTATAAACCTTGGTGAACTAGAAAACAAGTTGCTCTAATGATTGGTGACAGTCCACTTTAAGATCATCCTTTGCAGTGTCCCTGGTGGAATGTCTATTGGAAAGAGTAACACATTGCTCTGCTTCTCACTGGATTACTGCAATTCTTCCTCCTCATAAAGGTGCAAATCATGCGTAGGAGTGTCTCAGTCACAAGTAGGTTGCATCAAGAATGTTGCAAATCCTCCAAAAAGGAAAATGACAGCAGCAAACTGTGTGTTTCTTCATTAATGAGTTAATTTCCAACAGGGAATTAATTTACTCTTGGTCATTTCTAATTTTTGTTCTACCTCAGTGTTAAAATGGCTTTTTGACCCATTTCTGATTCCACCCTTTTGCATCTCTGGTGTGGAAGAGTATTTAACTTTTCTTGAGAGGAATGTGAACCCACGGGGTTTGCTAACAAATCAATTCCCAGAAAAGATGTAAAAACATCCCTAGGTTCTTTGGAAGATGTAGTGGCTGTCACGGTAAAATGTGCTAATTGGCATCTTCATGTTGACACTGTGTCAAATCTTTGTTCGGCCAAGGATCCAAAATGCAGCATTAACTTGGCTGGAAGGGAAAGAACACGCTTTCCCCCAGCCAGCAGTGTTTGCAGGAAGCAGCATGTGGTCGAAGTGTCTGGTGAGTTTGGAATGTGCTTGAAGTCCGAGTTATTATATTAATTCTCTTGGTACAGAAGGAAGAAAAACATTTTCATAGGTTTCATATGCTGATCTTTTCACTTGACATAGAGAGGGGGCCTCTTGGCTGTGAGAAGATGGATGGGTTAAAATTCTCCTGGTTTTTCCCATGTTTTATGTAGGAATGTAATAGTTGGATTGAATTCACTGCGAAGTCTCAGAACCTTCTAAAGTTTCTGTCAGAGTGACTTGTTCATGGCAGTTGCAAAGGAGCCTTTTGTCTGCTGGGACCAGGACTGAGGTGGCTCATCCCATGGTGCTGCTTCCCAAGTGCTGGATAATCACCAGTTCTGTTATCTGGTCTGGCACAAAATTTTTTTACTGAGATGATATAGCTAGAAGTTAATTGATTAGCCACTTGTTTTTTCAGGTCATTGCTGTTAATATTGAACAGCATGAGAAGAATCAGTGTGTAAGAGGAATGAAAGATAAGCATTGAACCCCTCAAAGAGAAGAAAGCACAGTACAGGTGGAACAGAAACCAAAAACCTACCCCAACACTCCCCCCACAAGAAATCCCCCCCCAAAAAAGCTAAGGAGGGAGGTGGAAAATTTTGTTTAATTTATGAATATAGAGTGGAAGAAAAATTGGTATTCTCTTACAATTTTTACACCTCAATTCTTGTGTTTCCAGCTGAGGCTGTCTGATTTCTCCATCAGCTGGAGAAACCATGGGGCCAGAGCACCACTGGTTTGGATTGGCAGCCTGTTTGGATTGCACTTGTCTTTGCTTTTTTGAAGATGTCCTTGGTCAGTTTGGTAGCATGAAAAGGTTCTATTTTCACACTCAGCTAGAACACATGGTGTGCATGGGCCAGCATGAAAGAAGGTGGGTGGCTTTTGTGGGAAGTGTGCAGGATAAGCAGTACAGAGAAGCTGTACTTGGACGAAGAAACAAATTCAATGTGCTATTTAAGGTCATTCAAAAGCCAGAGTCGTAGCTCTAGAAACTTGAATAGAATAATTTGCAAAGCACTTTGATGCCCTTCAGCCTCTTGCAAAATGAAATACTTCCAACAGTGCCTTGCTTTTGCCATTTTCCAAGGAATCTTGGGATAAATAGCCAACTCATCTATAGATCTTCAGGAAAAGGTGTATTGATTAGATGGGCTGGAGGCTGGACACAGCTGTCAGCAGTCCAAAGATGCAACACAAGCATTCAAGAACATTTTAGTTAAATTAAAATTACTTTTGTGGGGTAATGTTCATATGGCTTCAGGCTTGTTTAACTGTCTAGCCAGTTTTTTTAATATGGTAATGAACATTAACATCTGTTCTATCAGTGATTGCCATTGTTAAACAATTTCTGATTTTGTGAAACTTCCTGTGTTAATAATGAACCTCGAGCTATGAAGAAATTCTTCAATGTGTGCTTTGTGCATCTTGTCTCTTTGCTGTCTCAAGTCTCTGTTTTTTTGTATCCTGCTACCTTGCGGCAGGAAAGAAATGATTGAAACCCCAGGATAGCCAAGGGAACACATGGGTTGTTGAAGGCATTCTGCTGCAGTCCCAGGCAGCTATCAGATGTTGAATTGAGAGAATTTCACAGAAATGCCCGTTCTTCTTAAGTGTCTCCTACACCACTGCAAGCAGATCGTTACGTGGCTTCCATGTCTATTAAAATATTGAGGATGTTTAGTACAAAGACCAAAAACTGTCATATGCTGCATGTCAAATGCTGCTGTAGGAGAAAACAGGAGAAAGACATCTCCAGCTCTGCTGCATCCTTACAGTCCCTGGAAGCCCGTGACTTTCCTAAACAATCCAGATTGTTGCCTTCCTCAGTGTCAAAGCCGTAAATATGTCAACTGCCTTTAGATAACAGAACTGAAAACTCTGTGAGGGAGATGAGCTATTTATGCAATGGTTTGAGAGGGTTTTAGAGCAGAGATTTCAGCTTCATATTTTGCAGCCCGTTTTATCCTTTTAGATCTAGTGAGGTCACTAAAGTCAGAAGAGGGATGAGGTTGCTCATTCCTGTTTCACTTCCATGGAAAGCAATTTGATGCATACAGGGCTACCCGGAGTTTCCTTTCCTCCCTCTGAAGTCTCTCATTTTATTAGTCCCCCTGCTTCCCTCCTCCATAACTTCTCCTCCTCATGCTTTTCTTTCTTTCTCAGTTTCCAAATTGCTATATTCATCACTGTCGGCTTTCTCTCCTTTTGTAAACTCCTTCAACTTATCTTCTGCTTCAGATAAATGGTTTTAATTTAATATTTTTGATGCTTCCAGGTTTCTTCCGAGCTTTCCTTATGCATCATCTCCAGCTTTTTTTTTTTCAGCTATAAATATTAGATTTGATTTTTATGTTGAGGGCCTTGAAGACTATTTTGCACTCTGATATTTCATGTGCCAAATTTCATGCACTCAGCAGTGCGTAAAATGAGAAATATCTTAAGGGAAGAAAATCTACAGTGGATTTTACTTTTCATGCAATAGTGGAATAAACTTTTAGTTTGTGAAGTTGCAGAGAAAAGCATGGGTGGAATATGGCTTCAAAGCATCATTTACCAGAAGCAGACTGAGTTATTTCTGGGTTTGTTTTGATGTACTCAGGCTGACTTTAATCAAAAGCACAGATTTGCATTCTCATCAGTCTGTTATTGCTAGACTTGCTTTCATGAAGATATTGGATATAGAAAAGATGGAAGGGATCCAGAAAAAGCCAAATCTTACAGGAATATTGCATGTGGGAGCTTAGACCACCTCAGCTGTTGCTCAGTGAGCCCAGTAGAAATCAGCCATCAGAGCCCTTCTCTGTTCTGCTCCTCTTTTGGGGCTCTTTCAGGATGGAAATCTGTGGAAACTGGATCTCATGGGGAAAAAGAAGAACTGCTATGATCTTTCTCAAAACTGGTTTCTGAGATGTTGGCAAAGCTTTAAGAAATATAGGACTGTATTAGACAATAGAGTATTTCAGGCTTTTGAGTTGCTTTTGGAGGAAGAACTGGAAAAGTTTTGCACTTCTAAAGCTATCTTTTTAGTGTCCTTAGGAAAATTCAATCAAAGTTTTGATGTTAGAACAGAAAGTTTTTCAAACTCCCTGATGGTGCATCTGCTATAGCAGGATGTGTACCTTTTTATTATCTCTACGGTCTGGTTTTTCTAATTTTTAATTTTTCAATTTTTTAAAAATAGGTTTACTTTTTTTAATGCATGGGCTGTGCATTGAAACTGCTTCAGAAGAAAGCCTGATAAGGCTAATGTGGGTAAGGAACTCTTCTCACAAAATGCAGTGGGAGTTTTTGGAGACAGAAGTCTGAGGGGTTTTTGTTTGAGCATTACAGGGAGAAACAAGTCTTAGCTCGGAAATTTATTGCCTTATTTTACCCTTTCTTTATTTTGGTCGTGTTGCAGTCCTCTCTTTTCCCACTGCCTCAGATCTAAGCTTGTTGCAACCTTCTGGCACGTTTGTGATGTGACTTCCTGGCGTGTTTCCTACACAAAGATCTTGCTGTGTTCCTGGGCTTCCTTCCTACAGAGCTGTTCCTTTGTGATCTCTGTGTCGGTCTTCTAGATTTTCTATCCAAAACCGTGACTAAAGCTACACAACTGACAAATGGAGGGTCTAAATAAAGAGGTTCTGGAGAAATCTGGATGTGGTTTAAAATGCCAGGGAGAAGGGAGCTGAAATGC
The DNA here is from genome assembly GCA_013398955.1 of Callaeas wilsoni. Lineage (NCBI taxonomy): Eukaryota > Metazoa > Chordata > Aves > Passeriformes > Callaeidae > Callaeas > Callaeas wilsoni. Next base: position 386,167 of record VWPU01003535.1, on the reverse strand, counting down.
TGTTAGAAAGAATGCTTGGAAACATTGGGTAGAAAACGTTAAAAAGTGAAGGGCCTATTGGAGGCAGATTGAAACAATAATGTTTTTAGTGTTTTATCTGAAAGCTAATATATAATAAATGTCATTGATGTAAATTTGAAAATATCACTGGCTTTGTAGCAAGAATGTTGGAGTGTGATGTTTAGTATTTTTATTTCTCCACTAAAGTAATTTTTGGGTGCAGTTTTTAATTGTTGCACTTTCTCAAAGGACCCACACTGGAGCTCTAATTTACTGTCTTCATAACTGTGGACAGTGCAGTATGTTTAGACTTTCACTTTTGCTACAATAGGCTTATTAAATATGGATGTACTCTTGCTACATAAGGGAAAACTAAATCAGACCAAATTTGTTACACTTTACATAATTATGCACTGAGTACAATGTATAATTAATAAAGTCATTATATATTCAGGCTGTGCGTTGCCATTACCAGTGAAATCTAAATAATCTAAGGTTTTTTTTTTTTTGTATGCTTAGTGTTTCCTGTGTTTCTTTTGGAAAAATCTCTACAAGTAGAGGCATTGCCCTAATAAATTAAATTACTGGAATGAAAAATTTCTTCTGGAGAAGCAAGAGATGGTTTTAAATCATATGAACCTAGACGATCATCTTTCCCCTATGTGCTTTGCACTTCTGAGTTTTACACCATTTCCATAGTTAAATAATTTTGAATTAATACTTTTAATAGCTCAGTTTTTAATGTGCCTAACAAAAAGTACTTCTGGACTCTTTCCAAGCTATATAAAGTAGGAAGAAGATGCCTAAAGACCAAAGAAGATGGGAAATTGTCAAAGGTTGTGAAACTTGAAACTTAACAGTAGCTCTTAGATTTATATGTAAAGGAATAAGACTACTGTTGATTTTGAGTATTATTGGGGTTTCTATTTTTAATATTAGTCTCTTGTCTCCTGTTGATTTACTGTATTTTAGAGGCCTGAAATAAAGAACTAAATCTTGCCTAAGCAAACATGCTTAAAACATGCAAAGGAAAATAGCGGCACCGCATCAGCTGTGCATCCTAGTTCTGCCCAGGTGACTTGCTCTCCTCAGCCAGAAGGCCTGTGAAAATCCGTGCTTAGGAGGAAAGCAATGCCTGCCTGGCATCAATTCCCTTTTTGGTTGGCACCTTTTTTGATAAAATGAGTATTCCTGCTGTAAGAAGCCAGAGTGTGTCCTTCTATGCTGTTCCCCATGTTTTTCCACGTCCTGTTTCTCTTCTGCAGAGGTTTCCATTGTCCTCTGTGCATTTTGACTGGGATTAGTGATAACCGGTTTGGGATTCCTGCTGTGGGGTCTGGGCACCAGTGTTCTGGGAGCAGGTAACAAGTCTGGAGAATGGTGCCTGTCATCAGTGCTCACTGGACATTCAGGAAAGCAGAATCTAAATACGTTTATCCCTCCTTGCAGACAGGGAATAGTTGGTTGAATGCATCTTTTAATTACTAAGAATTTAAACGTCTCAAACTAAGATATGAAACAGCTTAAATTAATTTGATTTAAATATTGGAAGAATGACAGAACAGGTGTAATTTCTTCTCTTCAGGTGCTTTTTTTGTTGTTGTTGGTCTGCATTTCCTACAGGCAGCTGTGAGGATCTGATCTGTTGAAACACTGTGGTCTGAGAGAACCTTAGGTCATATTTCTTTAGACTGACATATGATAATTGTATTTATCCTTCCTCTCACAAGACCATAGCAACAAGCTTCTTTTTCTTGTTTGAGAATCAATATGGGAATGTGTTCTGCACAGCAGCTGCGTTTTGGAGCAGTCTTGAAAGATTAAGTTTCAGAGAGACTCCTGATAGTCTTTGTAACTGAATTGTTTTATTAGCTGTAGCTTCCTGCTAGAGCTACTGCAGATTTATACTGACAACTGTAGGTGGAACAATAAGAAAAACAATACAGACAGAAGCAGAATCTGAATGGCAAAGCATCTAGGCAAAAGTTTTTCTTTTTTTTCTTTGAGTAGTTGCTGGTGGCCAGTTTGGCCTTTTAGTGCAGCTATGTTGGGGCAATTACTTGATTAATTCTTCCTTTGAGCCAGGATTTACAAGATCTGTTAGCAGGCATATGGTTTTTCTTGCTAGATGAAATGGGTGACATTACTTTTAGAGGGTTAAATTAGATTTCAGTCATAAAGATATCTTGTCTCTCTTTGCAGATTATCATAGAAAGATAAAACCAAAATTGATCACTTCTTTTTCTCCCCTAGAGAGTCCTGATTTCCATGCAACACTGCTGCTGTCCCAGCTCAGTCTGTGCTGTCAGGGTATGAGGGTAATGAATAAAATGGTCATTTTCTCTAAATCAAATGGATTCAAAAGAAGTAAGTCAGACTAGAGAGCAGAAATGGATTTTTGGCAGCTACAAAGAGGGAAAAGATCCTGCTGAAAATCTGTTTAATCAACAGTGTTCACCAGCTCCTCTGCTAGTTTTGGCAGGAATAGTTTTGTTATGTAAACTTCACCTCCAAAATAATATAGTTAATGTAGCCTGATAACCTGTGCCTGCCTGTTAAAAGCTGGTAAATTTGTGGTTCAAACAGGATTTCCTTTCTGCTAATGCAGGAGATAATGCAAGGTTAGAACAAGAATGCACAGCTGTATTCTTTTTTTTTTCCTTAAAAAAAACCTCAAAGCTTGTGTATAGTTTAATTACATTTCAGCTGCTGCCTTTCAGTGGGGGATAAAGTGAATGAAATGTCAATGTCCTTGTGGGGCTGGATGGACAGTGTTGCCTCCTGCCTTAATAAGTAAAAAGGAAAAAAATAAGGCCAGAAAGATGCAGGATTAATAGCATTTCTAAATATATTCTTCCCTTATAGCAGGTTGTATTAGATTCATTTTTGTCCCCCAGGAACCTATCCCAAATCAGATGGAATTTTAAGGATAAAAATTATCTCTGAACAGCACTTGGAAGAAAATTGTAAAGTAGGGAAAACTTCAGGGAATAACTGTAATAATTCTTGTCTCTACTAAATAGAGTAGGTATCTACTTATGTTAAAGCTTCTGAGTAGTCTTCAATGTTATAATATATTATTAAATTATAAAACAATTACAGCTTTTACTGGATTGTGCTTGCAAGTCTTTGACCCATTATTGCAGCCTGTGAGACCTTCAGCACTGACTTAAAGAAAGTGTGCAAAAATAATATTTTATGTATTTCATGTATTCAAAAGTAGAGGGTGTGTTTGTCCCTAAACTTATCATTTGTTTATACTGGCATCTATTGCCATGGAGTCTGTAATTGTGAAATCCAGTGTTAGAAACTCCAGGTATTTCACAGTATGCAGAATTCAAAAGCAAATCTGAGTTGGAAGCAAAGCTGACTGGAAATCATCTTTCAAAATGATTTCAAGTGTTTTGGCTGAAATTTGAGGAAAAATCTATTTCTAATTTGATTTGCTTCCCTGCTGTATACCCTTTATGACTAATGTATTTAAGACATTGTGTTTCCCTGAGTTAATGTTCCCACTCCTTGTATAGTCCAGGGTGTTGGTGGATAGGTGATGACCCAGAGATATTGTACCTGCTCTCTGCTCCCACTCCCCAGCACGGATTTCTCATGGATTTATCAGCAAGTGCAGCAGAGTTCTGGGTTACATTATCTAGCAGGCAGAGCATGCTTGGGTGCTGATGAAATAACCTTGCACTGATAAAACAATAGTGTGTGACTAAGTGGGTGGGAGTTGCAGCCCTGACACTTACGCTGCACGACAGAGGAGTTTTTCCCCTTTCCCCCTCCTTTCTAACCAGGCACCAGACCACAGGAACTCTGAGCATCTTCAGGGACAGCCAGTGAGTAACCACTGCTGTTCCACAGCCAGTCAGAGCATCAGCTCGGGGGGAATGTCTTCAGACTTGTCTGATTCCCTTTCTGTGTCTGGCTTGGTTTTTCCAGCCTCTCCCTTCTTCAGGATGTGTTGTGACACCAGACTGATGGATCACCTCGCAGGGGTAACGATGCCTCCTTCGGGCTGGCCGAGAGACACATCAAGGCTGGTGCTGCAGGCACAGCCTGCTTCCTAGGCCTGATTTTTCAATTCAGAAACTAGAGCCCAAGATCCTAAAAAAGACAAACTTGGGCTTGTCTTTTCCTTTTGGACCAAGTATAGGTGCCAAAGTCTAATAGAGCAACTTACATAATATCACCTATTTCCTCAGGTGTTTCAACAGTCCATCCTCTGCTTGCCTGCCAGATGTGAAGGCTGGAGAGAAGCAGCCCCAATGCCTTCTTTGTGTTTTATAGGCCAGTGTTTTCCTAAAGAGAGCCTTGTTTTAAATGATTTGCTGTTACTGAATATCTTTTGTTCCCCCCCCCACCCCTTCATTTCAATGAAATGTTGACAATTTTGGAAAAATGGCTCTTTATATGTGAAGCATTTTTGTCTGGTAACTGATACAGGGAAGTTGTACAGAAGAGAGAAACAACAGGAAAATTCTTTTTTTTCTTGCCTTTTCTTCACCCTGCAGACAATATTTAATAGGCAGAGAAGTTGGCTATGGATATACTGTTTCTCATCTCATTTTGCTAGCATTTTTTTCACTTTAATCCTTTTAACTTTATTCTTGCCTGGTGGCTTGAGAGGCAAACCTGTCTTTTATTTTTTCCCACTCTGGCATATGTTAGAAGTATGGCTATGAAATGAAAGTACTCTTATAATACAGTGAATGCTACAATAGTTATATTAGGCTGTACTAACCAACAAGATTTATAATCTTCTCTGTGCTTTAGGTCAGTTAATTTATAAAATGAGAACATCTTGTACAAATACCAAGATAAGCTGAAATTTGAGACCTAAGATCTGTTTCATCCCACGTTTAATTAGGCACATATAACAAATTACAAATAGTGATTATGGAATAAAGGAGGGGAAGGAGAAGAAGGCCACATATTGAGAAGAAAGTTTTCTGCAAGCTACTTAGGACTAAATGAGCCCTTTCTTTAATTATCTGCACCAGTCTTTGAAATGAGGGTATCTGACTACAACTGTTCTCCAAAACTAAATTAAAACCCAAAGAAAATTCAGTCATTGTCAGAAAGGAACTGCCAAGATTTCTTCATGGTGCAAAATGGCAAAAAGTGAAATGAAATTTGGGTGGCAGAAATTCCCATCCTGGACACCTCCCTCTGACCTTTGAGAAGAGAGACGGGATTTTTAGGATGCTGATGAACAAACCCCCGAGGTCTCTGATCTGATGAGTCAGTTATTGAATTCAGTGTACTAAAACATGAGAGAGGTTGCCAGACTGAGAGAGCATGTCTGGATTTTCTGGTGCTTGTGGGGTAAAAACCTTTCTTGGGCTATTAACTGTCTGATAATGTTTAATATAGTCAAGTGCACAAGGTAATAGGAAGGGGAGAAAAAGGCACTGAGAGAAAAGATCAACTATTGCTGCTTTTAATATAGTGTAAAATAATATGGCTCTGAGGCAGAGTGGCTCTTCTGAAAGTTCACTCTTGCTTGGAATTGTAGGGCTTTTCCAGTTCCCGGTGATAATGGGACTTTGGAAATACAGCACCCTCCCTTGAGGCAGAACTTAGCACCATCTGACTGTTATACTGATCAATGGGGTAGTGTGAGAGATATTTAATTCTCACAGAAATTTATTGCTGGTGGAGAATGACAATAGGGATCTTGCAGGGAAAAGAGGCTTATAAGAAATGGCTATTTATCTTGTGCTGTGTTTGTAGCCTTTTGTTAAAGGCTTAGCCTAACTCTTAGTCTGAAGATTGTCAGTGATGTGGAATATAAGTCAAATATTTTTTCCCTGATGTCCTGTGCTGGATGAGTACAGTTAATGCCATCAGATGCAGGTAAAAGGATATTTGAAGAAAGCAAGGGAGAGAGGAGGAGAAAGATGAATGATCCTGAGATTTTAAAGGGTACTACCAGTGCTAGATGCTTAATGCCAATTAAAAATTAAGAATAAAATATCCAAACAAGTTGGAAACTCACTATTGATGAAACTGTAGTTTCATATGTTGCTTAATGATTATATGTTGCCATACAAAATGGCTTTCTAGGTAGTTGCAGATCATGGATAGGGTTACTGGGGGGGAGGGAGGTGGGGACAGGAGACAAAACTACCAGTTATAGTGGCCTTAGCAAGGAGGCTCCAGTACAATGGATGCAGAAGTTGTCTAAGGAGCAAAAATCAGGTGCTCTTCAGAAGAGGGAAGAGCTGTGGAAGTGACCTGGCAGGTGTTGCTGAGGGCTGTGAGACTGACAAACATGCATTTGTCCAAGTTTACACTGGAAAAAACTTGGTTGAGGATTGAGTGAGAGCTTTGACAAGTTGGTGGACTTCAATAGTGGACATGGCTTCCTAAAGCAGAGTTAAATAGCTTCATCCATGCACATAAAAATCTTTCTGGCCAGTGTAATGCCCATCTGTTTCTTTCTGTGACACAGTAGTCCATAATTAGTGGGATAGAGCACCAGAACTCTGCAAGACAAATGAGCTGAGCAGAAATGCACTTTTTGAATGTATGGATGGTACTCACATTTGTTTGTACCTCTTGCTGAATCAGGTATAATTTTCAAAGGCAAAAAGAGGTGTCAGTGTATGAAAAATGATTTGGTTTTACTTCAGATGGAGATAAATTAATAGAAACCACCCCAGAGTGAACTGAAACCTTGGATGTAAGATAAAGAAGATCTAAAGGTTTGCATATTAATCAAACTGTGACACTTCATTCCTGACTACTTGTGCTGCTGTCACTTGCCTGCACAGAAAGTCAGTTTAAGGCCATTCTTAACAGAATATGACTTCCTTTCCTAATCCTTGCTAGAATCAAAGGTGCCATCAATCCTCATCTGAGTTTGGAGGTTAATATAAACTCCTTTTCTTTTCCTCTCATCTCTACCTTGATATACAGCTTTGTGTGGGGAACACTTTTCATTATTTTAAGCCTTAAATTTATTGTTGCAAAATGTAAAAAAAATTTTTTGCAGCTTATGATTTTCTTCTAGGTAACTGGCAACTTACTTTTGAAGATGCTGCCCTTTTAGTACTCAGTCTAGGAGTCAGTTCAGTGGTGATCTTTCACAAACTAGTAAAGACATCATTAAGCTCTCCAGGAAGACAGTCTGTGTGAGGGTAGAAAGAACCATCATCCCTGCTTGGAGCTCAACTGAACCCATCCTTAAAATTCTTTGCGATTGGTTTAGTTTTGCTGTTCTTTCTTTCTTTCTTTGTTCCTGTTTCTCCTGCAATAGTTCAGCCTGTTATTTTCTTTTTCCTTTTCTGACAGGAGGTCTAAGTGTTAAAATGCTTATTAACATAAGGCAAAGCTATGAATTCAAGTACACCCACATTCAGACTGGAAGCTTGCCATCTGGGCCCACCTCTGCGGGAAACCAATTGCGGTGCTGCTTTCAGACTCTTTGGGTTGAAGAAGCACTGGGAACATCAAGACATTTTTCTCTTTATTGTGACTTCAGATGCATTTCGGAGAGTTCTCTACGAGTTTTTTACTTTACTCATGTGTAATTTGTACAGCTATTGCTCTCTTCATCTTTCACATAGATATAACTGCATTAACATTGCCATATAGTAGTTTTAATTTGCTATAATGTGACCCAGCATGCATAAAATGGAGGTTCTCTCAGAATTAGCTAAGTAGTTTTCATTTGATTAAGTGCATAATGATTTATTTGGCAAACTTGCTATTTTGCTTCTTTCTTGGCAACTCTGCTGCTGTTTAATGAGCTGGTGGTGGTGGTTTTTTTGGGGGGGGGGAGGGGTGTCTTTTTTTTTTTTGGAGAGGATGGAATAAAGGAAAATTCTGAATGATTGCTCACAGTGCTACTTTAATGAAAAGAGAAATAAGGTGTGATAGAAATGTGGTGCTGCTTAAAGATGCTGTGCTGGCACTGGATGGAATATTTTAAGATTTGTTTTCATCTAACATGAGTAAGGTTGAAGGCTGGATTCAAGAGATAAAATGACATTGAGAGCTAGCTTATGCTGTTCCTATGAGCCTTGCATGCAAATCATGGTGTAGGCTTCACTTATATGAATGATAGCAAAGTTCTTGTAAATGCAAATTCTTTGTAAGCAAAAGTTAGCCAAGATTTGCATTTAACTGGATGATGGTGAGCAAGGTTTGCGGAAGATTAGCAGCAAGCAATACAACTTCATTGTAAGGAGGAAACTGAATATTGTTGTGTTACAATCTTATGTGCTCACTGAATTAATTTATAGATCTCTTTTAATAATTCTTCCTCTAATCACTGCAGAAGAAATTGTGGTAAAGGGGTAGAGAAGGAAGAGTGCTCAGAACTTAAAGGCTGGATGAGCTGGTGGATAACCTTGATCCAGGGTAGTAAGCAGAGCAGGTGTAATGATGAATACAACTGAGGATGGCCACTCTAGCACTAAGATCAAATGGCACAGAGCAGCACACATTTTCTCTTCCCTCTCCCTTGCCCATGAATGTGGCCTGGTGTATGCTGTTTATTAGGAATATCTCCTGGCTGTGCTCAGCTGAGGAAAGGGGGTGCTGAAGTGCACCAGGGAAGATGTCAGCAGCCGTGGTGATGCTTAAGCCTGGTTCATCACTGCTGTGAGCTTGAAGGCATCTTGTTTCTCTGCCTCTAACTTGCCTGCAGTTAAATACTGTTGTCCCTGTTTCTGTCCCTGGTACACTTTAGGCATGGCTTGTGCCATGCCTGCTTATCTGCGATATTTATAAGTACAGTTTTCAGTGGAACAATAAGTTGATTATTTTCATGGAGGTAATCAATGATGCAATCACAGGTATTGCTAAGGGCACATAGTGTTGGAAGAACCTGGCCCCATGTCTTGAACAACCTCGGTGTGAGGATGGGGGGCAGACATGGAGCCCTCTGGGGCAGCTGCTTCCTAGGCTGAATGAGCTCAGCTGGCTGAGCCTCTCCTGACATGACAAGGGTTGCAGAGTCAGGTCATCTGCAAATGATTAACACCAGGCTTCCTACAAACCCTCAGATTTCCAGGGGTGAGATATGTGATGTTTTGTCATGCTCTGGACTGGTCAAAGAGCAGTGTTCTGCCTCAGGTCTGTCCCGTCCTTCAGCTTGGGGTGCTGGTGGAGAAACAGCGTCTTGGAAGATAATGAAAGGAGTATGAGCATATTTTTCATATGCTGTTGGTAATTGGAAGCAAATATTCAGGCTTTCCAGCAAGACTGTTTAATGGTAAGACTAACAAGCAGAATGGTGTTGCAGTACATTTGGGATTCATTAGGGACTCATTGCTGTGAACTTGAAGATGTTACCTTTCCAGCTGATGCCTGGCTTCCTAGTCATCTATAAAAAAAAAAGCCCCCTATGTTTTATAGTCAGAAAACATGGTATTGATAATGCCAAAAAAAAAAAACCAGCGTAGATAGTTACAAAATCCAGTAACAAATACCCTCATCAAAAAAATCCAGTAACAAATACCCTCATCAAAATAATCCTGCTAGAAAAAACCAGAACAGAGGACTCGACTGAATGTTTTTGCTCAGTTACATAAAACCCCTGTGGTGAGATGGAGTTAAGGCTGACATCCTTGTAACAATTTAAGAGCAAAAAATTCTCAGTGAGGAATATTAGTTATCCCCCAAACAAGTACTACATATCAAAAAATAATTTGCTGTCAAAGGAAATCTTAACACTTCAAAGTGTGGAAATACAATAGTAAGAGATCCAAGTAACATTAAGGTAACAATGCTGTTCAGTAAGAAATAAAAATAACTGGTGTTTATGGTATCAAATGAGATTTTAAAAAAAATCTTTTTATATTCCTTCTCTGCTTTCATTAGGATGAAGTGCTTGATTTAAGGAAAGTTGCTCCCTTCATGAGCAGTGAGTAGTGAGCATGGCTCACTTTAAATCATGTGTAGATATGTTTGAGTGAGAGCTCAATGTGTGCTTTATATGCTTATTTGTACTGGTTTATCTCATTTGTACTTGATAGTTTTGTGCGTTAAGCCTCAGTAAGAAAAAATGTTCATAACTTATTCTGTAATATCAAAATCAGAGGGATTAATGGGGGGACTAAGTGGATCAGGCAATTGGTGCAGCTACATGAAAACATTTCATAGATGGTTTGATAGTATGCTAAATGCCAAAAAGTCTTCCAGTGCCTAATTCCTCAGCTAATAAGAAACTTAGTAGCCTTTAGTGGGCAGTCACACTTTGCCTGAGAAGAAAAGCCAGTCACCAGTAGCAAACCTACTGTGTCAGTGCCAGCAGAGGTGGTCGCAGCCTTGTGCATTCCACCATCTTGCGGGAGGGATAGACTTAGTCAACATTTCTTAATCAAAGGACTGGCTAATTTTTCTGAGGAGAAGTTCAGATGCATCTGGGACTGGTTTGTGCAATACTGACATGGTGGGTTTGCATTCTTAATACAAGAGAAAATAGCTTTTCTGTGTGTTAATGTTTTGTGTTTAATTTTCCCTTCACCATCCATCACCCTGTTTCGTGTGCTCGTCCTTGAGCACTGGAAGGAGCAGGTGCTTTCTGTCTGTATTTGCTAAGGTTCCCTGTGTCACAGCCTCTCAGGTGTGTCCTGGACTGAAAAGCATGGAAAGTCCCGTACAGTCTGCATAATTCTGTACTCAGGGATATCTTGCATGATGTTTAATTAATTTTGCTGGTGTAGAAGGTTAGAAATTTCTGTAGTTCTTTTGGGATAGAAAAAGGCCAAGACATTCTAATTTTTGTTTTAAAGTGAATTAAAGTGGAGTAATTAAGCTCAATTGAAGTAATGGTTTTGTTTTTAGTCTCAGAGCAAGTAAGTACTATCTTCCCCAACATGTGTGCTTTAATTTTCACACCCAAAAATATTCAGGTCCCTGCAAAAATGGGAAGGAAGGAAGATAATGCACAGTTTCCTTAGCTTGTGTGGGTTTTTTATAGGCTGAGAAATAGAAATGCCAACATGTTCATAATGTTTTTTCAGGATAAGAAGTGGATTTAGATCTAGAAAAAGTACTTGCTTTCCCAGCAGAGAGCTATGCTGCTGCACAATTTTCTTCCCCACCAACTCAACCTGAATGTTGCGTTGAGTTTCAGTGTGGTGCTGAAAAATAAACACATTTTGTATCTCAGTTTATTAAATCCCCTGAGGCCTGTATTTAAACAAAAGTGGACAGAAATGACAGGTGAGCATTTCCCTAAACTGAGAAATAATTGACTAATTTGTGGCAGATGACAACTATAATTTTGCAAAGAGTGAGGCTTTCTAGTATTTTATTATGATATTATTATTGTGATAAGCTCAGAAAGTCACTGCACTCTTCTATGCTTTGAGACTTGTAACAATACTGCAAACTCCTGCATTGGGCACTAAGAAAATTATAACTTTGGCTTAGGTTTTAAGGGAGTGCTCAAGTTTTTAACATTGTTTTCCAGTTTTGTACTGCTTAATGGTAAACTCCTTTTTCTGAAGCCACCAAAGCTGAAAGGATTCTTAAAACAAACTGGAACTTGAGAATCTCTCAGGAACCTGAACTTGACGAAAAATAACAGAGGTCACAAGTTAGCAGCATTTTATCACATGGCAAATATATCATCATGCAGCACCAAAACAATTTGGTAAGGGAATAACATTATCTGAAATGCAGAGTGAGATCTAAGTGATCTAGACTACCTAAACTCTAAAAAGAATGAAAAAGAAACAGCCTCCCCCCAATTTACCTGTCAAAGGCAGCTTCAAGTTTCCCCACCCTTCAATTTATTGTGGCATACATCATTCAACATTTCAATTACAGCACATATGTCAAAGAAAAGCCTCCAAAGATAAAATAACTAATTAAAATATTTTTCTGCATTTAATATATGAATAGTTTGTTGCGTAAAAGTAATTAAAGATACTGTGTTAATGTGTGGTATGGAGGAAGAGATGAAAATTGATGCATTCCAGGAAGGAGAAAATTTTTTTAATTATAAATGCCAGGCTAATTTGTTTCACTCTGAGCCATTGCTATTGTGCTACTGGGCTGTTGTGCAGTCTTGTCAGCTGTTTGCCTGAATATAAATAACTGTAATTTTCACACTTGTCTCTTCCTACAGTTTGTAAAAGCAATTGGTTACAACATCAAATTAAATTGTTATCCGCTGAGCAGGTTTTAATACAAAAAGTTCTCAACAGTTTTTTCTCCCAATCTTTTGTTAAAAAACCCACAAATGGACTTAGAGGCACCCAGGAGTCCTGTTTTCAAGCATGCTGTGGTTCTTTTTCAGGGAGTATTAGTAGTGCTTTTTTCTTAAGCTCTCTTCTGTGCAAAACCCCTCTTGCACAACCCTCCAGGCTGCCTGTGCAGGTGCATCAACGGCTGCAGAGGGGGGAGATGTGGTGTTTGGGAGCATTCCTCTCCAAAACTCTCCCACTCTGCATTCTGATTCCTGTCCAAGGTGAAACCAAGGATGTAGTGCTCCTTAAATGAGAAAGTTTCTTCACATATGCAAGGACGGTGCTGTGCTTGTTGCTAACCTATTTTTCAAAACCTTGCTTTGAACCCTTTTTCTAGGGCGGAAGTGAGCGTAGAGCCAGAAGAAGAAATATACTGGTGAGACCAAGGTGCTGTCTGGTGTAGCATCCCCCCTTGGCCTGTGCTTACAAGTGAATATTTACAACAGACTGTGGCAGTGGAGAGAACAGGCACCTGTCCCTTGCCAGCCTCCAGCAGTGTGTGGTCTCCCTAAGCCAGTGGATTGGGGTGTGTGTTCTGTAGGATCTAAGCCAGTGGATTGGGGTGTGCGTTCTGTAGGATCTAAGCCAGTGGATTGGGGTGTGTGTTCTGTAGGATCTAAGCCAGTGGATTGGGGTGTGTGTTCTGTAGGATCTAAGCCAGTGGATTGGGGTGTGCGTTCTGTAGGATCTAAGCCAGTGGATTGGGGTGTGCGTTCTGTAGGATCTAAGGCAGTGGATTGGGGTGTGCGTTCTGTAGGATCTAAGCCAGTGGATTGGGGTGTGCGTTATGTAGGATTTGTACCTGAGCTAGGATACTTGTAAGGGTGTGACTTCTTCAGCCCACTACACTTTTCTTATCCCTATGCAGTTTTCAAAGTGACGATTTCTAATACTAGGGAATTATGCAAAGTTTTGATTAGGCTTTCTTTAAGCCTTTCTTGTGTCTCCAAGGGAAGAAGAGCCCTGGTGCTTTGCTGCTTGGCTCTGTTTTCAAGGGCAGGTGCAGCTTGTGTGTGTGTGGCAAATGGCAGCACGCTGGCCTTGGCCAGTGTTGTGAAATCTGAAGTGGTCATAGGCACCTCTGAACTGCTCTCTTGGGCTTCTCTTTGAAATGCTTTGGTCAGACTGGTCATAAATTTGTTAAGGTTGGAAAAGATCTCTAAGATGGCTGAGTCCAGTTGTTAACCCAGCAGTGCCATGTTCACCACTAAACCATATTCCCAAGTGCCACACCCACACATCCTTTAAATATCTCCAGGGACAGTGGTTCTGCCACTTCCCTGAGCAGTCTGTTCCAATGCCTCTCCTCAACGTTTGCTTCCCTGCCTTGGGTACAGGAAGACTAGGAACAGGTACAGTGTAAATCTTTAACTGCTGACAGGGGGAGAAAGCTTTACCAAGGTTTACGTGCACTAGTGTTTCAGGGACTTCTGGATTCATTAATCAGCTGACCAGATCAGCAAGACATCTTCTCAAACAAGTTGTTTTTACAGGGTTCAAAATTGTCTCTATTTTGGGAGCTACAGCTACTTTTTTATTCATATGACTGATGAGAGAGTGGTAACTGGACTCTCAAGTAAAGAATTTTGGGCATGTAGCAAGGAAGACGAGGTACTGTTGTATCAGATGTCTGGAAATTTTCAGAGTAATGGATAGAATTTTTCGAAGTTGAAAGTACTATTATTTGGCGCATGAGTACAATGACAGAAAAACCTTTAACAACGGCTTATGTAATCTCTTTCTTACTCTGAACCAGACACAATTTAGAAAAAATAAAAATGTTGTGCTTGCTTTTGTCTCAATTATTTGTGGAACTAAGCGGATTTACGCACTTGAAAAGCAGCAGCAATGTGACCCTTTTATTACTGATTGTAAAAATAGCTGGAAAAACTATCTGACTAGATACCAGCAGTGCCTGAATGGTATAAAAATCCTCGGAAAGATGTGACTTCTCTCTTCCCTTCCAGTGAATTGGCCCCTCTGTCAGTGTGCTGTTGGGTAACACGATCTGCCCATGGAAACTGAAAGTGGGGAAAAGAAAACCCCACACAGAAAAGCAGTAGCCTTTGTTGCTCCCTTAGCTGTTATGTGCAGGACCCTGGAGCTCCGTGGAAGGGAGGAAGTCCCCCGGCACCAGCAGGAGCTGTGTTGGCATTAGCTGAAAATGAGTGTTTTTCTCGGTAGAAATGGGAACTTCCATTTACAGCCCTGAGCTGTGTTTCAGCCCTGTGCTCTCAGGAGAGCCGCTGGAATGGCAGGTACGTGAGTTAATCAGGCAGGAATTGGCTCATGGGAGAGTAACACATTTTCTTGTATATGGCTGTTCTTAACTCACTTAAAAGGACTCAAGTAGGAGGCTGTTGGCTGCTGCTGGTTTTTTACCTCTGTATTTGTAGGTTTTCTAACACAAGTGGGCATTGGTTGGACCTGAAAAGGTTGATCACGAGGGGAACTGAGCAGTCTGGTCTCCCCGCCACAGTGCTTTTGGTGACAGTGTCTAATCCTAAGGAAGTAAGGATGTTTACTTTAAAATGAAAAAAGAAGGGGAGGAGGTATTCTGTTAAGACATTACTAATTTGTCTGCAGATTTTCTTCATCTGACATGAATGTCAAAAACATGGTTTGCTGTAATATGGAAAAATTGCTCTTTTTGTTATCCACTTTGTTATCCTTCTTGTGCTGCAAGTTGCAGAAAAAATGCTTTGGCTGTTTTTCTTCTGAAGTCTTTGTTTCTGTTTATTTTCTTGCTTTACTACTATTCCTTTGACATTACTGGGTTTTCAACTATGTCACATTGTCTTTTTGAGAAACTTTCCAGTTTTCTAATTGCTCCTCACATCTCAGTTTGATGCCCAAAATGGTTTTTAATGGTTTAGTATAAGGTCACCCTTCAGAGGCTTGTAAAGGCCCTTTTGAAAAGTGTTCTCAAACAGCTTCTACTAGACCTGGAAAGAGTTGGGGGAAAAGTAGACTATCATCTCTTGGGTCTGTGTGGCCGCTGACCTTTGAGGATGTGTTCTGTGGGTCATAGGTCTTGGCTTTTCCCAGCTCAGGATAGCAGAACAGACGCTCTTAAAATGAACCACTGATTTACTGTCCTAGATATGCTTTCTCTTGAAGAACCCACTGGTTTTAATGAAGTTTCTTTCATACATGAGTGTTTGTCCAGCACTTTCTTAAAACAGAAGTGTGATGTGTTTGCCAGAAATGTAAAGATTGTATAGAAGTATGAGTTAAATCAGTCAAAGTCAAAATGAAATAAAACCACTCCAAAATAGTAGTAATAATAATAGTACACAAAACCCAGATAATCAAAAGCCCCAAATCCTGCTCATCTCATGACACTGCTGTTGTTGTTCCTGTAGAGTTTGTGCTGAAGTTCCTCTGAGTCCTTTCAAACCCTGCCCAGTTCTCTGGGCTCCTGGGTTCAGAGACCTGGTATTTCTTCTGTACCTATTCTGAGTGTCCCTTCTCTAGGGCTGGCTTGAGCTGTTTTTCTCTGCCTGTGTTGTAAATGGATCCCTGTAGAGATGAGCTAATGCACCTGTGTAGTAATAATGAGATACTCCCCTGCTCTTGCACAGAGCTCTTCATGGGTGGAGCTCAAAGCACACCTTGAGGGAGATCGAGTGCACTGGCTCAGCTTTTTAAACACAATGTTGAAGTTTCTGGACTAGCTCAAGGTCACCTAATGGGCCAGCAGCAGATGTAGGAGCAGAACCTGCACCTCCTGTGTTCCTCTGGGGTCCATCTGTTATGTGCTGCTGCAGCTTCTGTTCAACACAAATTACAAGCAGCTCCATAACTGTTGATGTCTGGCTGGATTTTCAACATCCTTTTATGCTGCAAAGTCAAGTATTGGCACTGCTGAAAGACAGTAACAGGCATATTTGTATAACTTTTTTTTTTGGAAGATGCTGTCTGAAAGGTGATATTGCTGTCTGTAAAGTAGACATATGTTTACTTGGAGGAATAGGATGAGATCCTCAAGAGCATGAATCATATTAGTATCTGTGGTTAAAGCTGTGTTAGCTACGAGGCCCCAGAATAAGAAATTGCAGTTTACAACTGGACCTGTGGCTCATGTCATGACGGTGATGCTCAGCCCTCGTTTGCTGCAGGTCAGCCTCAAGGCACAAAGCCCCATGTGAGGGGTGAAGCCCAGTGCAGTCCAGGGGTGCTGCCTGTGCTGGTGTGGTGGATGGACTTGTGGTGCAGGGAGCCTTTGGGCTCCAGCAGATGTGCCTTCCTTCCCACTTTCAGCCCCAACATGTCACTGTTCCAGCAGGGACAGGCTGAGGCCCCGGGATCTGATGGTGGCTGCTGCAGTGTTTGACTCTGCCCACACCTGCTGTGTGTCAGAGAAGGTGGAGAGACAAAAGGGGAGAGCAGAGGCAGCGAGTGCTGCTGTCACCAAGTGTCCCTTGCTGCAGTGAAGGGAGATTAAAGAGGTAGGTTAATCAGATGGTACTGGGACATCTCACATCCTGCAAGGAATTCAGGAAGGTTCTAATGGTGATAGACAGTTGTGTGAAATCACATTGTTATAGCTTAACTTCATACACTAAGGCACCTCTGAGGTGCTTTCCTGCGTTATAAAGCCTTACAAAGCTTCTGTTCTTGATAAGTGTTTGCTTTGTGCCTCTGCTTTCCAGTCACGCTCATCCCATGAGCTTGACTGCTGCTGTCCCTGAGCTGTGCACATCAAGTCCTGCACTGTTCCTTGGTACTGACAAAGTTATTGTTTCTGGGGGAAAAAAATATTAAATGCATGTTCACTGTGGAAAGAATAAGCAGAGATACTAGTATTTAGTAATATGCATTTGTAACGTATCTCCGAATTAACCTTTCAAAAGTTATTGTATCAGGTCCCTTGTAAGAATGGTCGCTTTGTTGTATGACTTTTCAGTGGCAGAGTATATAAAATTTCAGAAGCTATTCTTATTTAGTTGTAAGCTACATTTACTTCAAAGTTTCCTGGATACTGACTGAATTGCTTCTTACTAAGAAAATGACCTCCCCTCACAAACCAAAATTTATGTCCTTGACTCATGCTCTTTATATTTTTTGTCCATCTAAACAGCCCACAACTACTGCTGGATAAGTATTTGAATGTTCTGCTTGTCAAATGGGCCCCATCACAAAATATTGTTTAACAAGGCAGGTTTTCCAATGACTTTCAATTTTTAGTATAAGTATATAACTCTAGGAAGTACTACAGGCATTCTTCCTCTCCCAACCTATAAAGTTAAATTTTGAGCATGAACAGTAAATTACTGTAATACAGAAAAGCAGTGTGAATTGGGGCATGTTTATGGCACTTGGAACACAATACTTGCCTTTGAATCTGGTCCAGGGTGATGATGACATGATTGTATGCAGTGGCTGAGATGGGAATGTCGGGTACGTCTGTGAAAATCCTGAAGTTTTGGTTTATTCTGCCAGGGGTAAATGCCACAGTTCAGCCAGCCTGTCCTCAACACCAGCTCTATATAAAGACTGGCTTATTACTGCAGCATCACTTTTTGTGATGTTCTTGGTAGACTAGAGATCCAGGACTAGCACATTGAGAGATGTGCTCGTTCACTGATTCCATTAAAATGAAAGAAAAAATGTCCTGGAAGCTTTTTGATTCTCTTAGCTTTTGCTACAACTTGTTATAAGCCCTGAATTTTTGAGTTTAATTTAACTTGGCAGTGTGTGTCTAACTTCTCCCTTTCCATAGCTGTCAAAAAGCCCTTTATTTATTAGTGTCTACAATGTAGCTGTTTCTGCACTTTAGATTTAAAACATGATCTTTAAAAGTGGCAACCAATATAACATTGGGTGTCAGCAGCACATCCATCATGTCAGAGCGCTGTTTAGGAAGATAAAAATGATGAGATGTTGTTTTAGCAATATTTACGTGTCTCTTCTCTCATACCTCACTTCTGTGAAATCCGTTGCTGTTTAGGGTCTGTGTAGAGCTCTGCTTCCTGCAGGTGGAAGCGAGTGCTGTGTTCAAATGGCTTCACAGTGCTGAGCACATCAAGGGCATTGCTCTTCTATAAAAGGAAACTTTGGAGGTTTTATCTTGACAAGAGTCATGGGTTTTTTGGGTATTAGAAAGTGTGAAAGCATTTAAAAGTCAAACAAAAGTCCTTAAACAACATGAATTCCTTTCTCAAATCTGTTTTTACTCAAATCTTTAACTAGGATTTCATATTTCTCTGATGTATCTTATCAGTTTATTAAAGATATCAGTAAATCTCTTTTCTCACCGTGTAACACCTAAGCCCAGGGTAGGATTTTTCCCCTTTACTGTGAACATGAACTTTTTATTCGGAGCAGCCATCTGATGAGTCATTCTTTCATTCTTCCAGTGGAAATAAATTGTCTTTTTCTGGTATATTTCCTTCTTCCAAGATACGGAATAAAAAGGATAATAACGTTCTTTTTCTGTCACAGATCTGTAGTTCTTAAAGGGAAGTTCTCTTGGAGATGGATAAATTACCCGTAACGATTTTGTTTACTTGTCCTGTAATGTAGCAATAGCTATATTTACTGGAGCTCTTTCAAAAACCTGATGGTTGTATTTATTTTTCTTCCCATCAAAGACCAAGCCCGAATACCATCAAAGTCAGTGGGAAACTACCGACTTTTTCAGGCTTGCATTAGAGCTATGGGCACTGCAGAACACCTCAAGGCAGAGCTTATATCCAAACACCTTTCTTCAGAGCATCTTTAATGTTTTTTCCTCTGTTAGCAGAGAAAAGCAGCATTATGGATAACCTTGAACAAGCCTATTTCTTTAGATGGGAGCTGCACTCCAGTTCAGTGTCAGAGCACAACTCATCCTCACAGAGGAGGCCTTTTCTGGAAGCAAGGAGGGCTTGTAATTATGCAATGCTCTCTCTCCAGACACATGCTGCACTCCCAGCAAGCTGGCCCCGAACGCTTTCATGCTAGGAAGGGTTAAGTGGTTTCTGCTGCATCTGACTTCATTGCTCTGGCTTTTCTGCGAGCAGAGCAACCTGCACGGTGCTCTTGCAAGGCTTTGCATCCATCTTCCCCTGCACAGGTGTTTCCCCTACTGGCACCAGCCCCTAAATACCATTCCACCTCTGGGATAGTGCCTTACAGCTCTCAGATGAATGTGTGAAGCTTCCAAAGTGCACTCTCTGATCTTTGGGTGCTGAGGAGCATTTCTGAGCTGGTTACTGTAAATGGGTTCCTGTACCTTGGTTTGACGATCCAAGGTGGCCTGGGGTACACTAACAAATATAGAGGTAATGCTTGCAAACCCCAAATTCTAGTGGAATTAAAGATTAAAGATTAAAAAAGATTAATTAAAGATTAAAAAAAGTGTTAAAATAACAAGGCAGGTTATCAAAAGAGGAAGGCCTCACCTTTGCTCTCTCTGCATCTCATTTTCTGAGGGTAGTTAACAGCTGTCTCTAGTCTGTAACAGCTGCCATCTCCTGTGGCATTCTCCAGAGGAGGATGATCCTGGTCAAGGAGGTTACTGGGACAGCCCTGGCCGCCTCGCTCTTCCCTCCTCTCTTTATCCCCATTTTGTGCCCATGGCTGGGTGTAACCCAGATCTCCAGTACTGTCCATTCTTGCTCCTCTGGTTTTCAGAAATTCCTCGCTGAATCACAGTATAAATTAAAAGCATTGAAACATTCTTGGCTTCAGTTCTGTAGTTGTTCTGTCTTCTTGAATATTTAAAACAGAGAAATTTGGCTTTGCACATTGAATGCTAAGAGAAATGTGGTCTAAATGTTGGTAAAGATGTATAAAGTTTAGTTTGCTATGATGCACACTCTAAAAAAACCCCAACAAACCAACCTGATATAAGCATAGGCCTGCCAAGACACTTGGCAAACCTCTTGAGGTAAACATCACATTTAACGTCTGTGTTTGTTTTGTTAATGACCAGCTTCCACAGAAGAGCAAAAGCATATACAGGCTTTTACAAGGTTTTCCTTTGGAAAATCTGAGATTCATAGCTATACACAGAATAAATAATATGGGGAGAGGAAGAAGAGGGCTGACTTCAACCAATGTCCCTTAAGCAAATGAAATTCATTTGTACCATCTGATGGCAGATGTGTCCAGACATGAGGATAAAGACTCACATAAATTTAATTTTAAAAGGGAAATTACAACTGTCTTTTCAGCATTCATTTTTTCTTCTTTTTGGTAATAGTACCCATACTCTACAGGGAAGGTAACTGGAAACTGTCTGTTCTACTTTTTTCAGTCTGCTGAAGTTTTAAATGGTTGAGATTGAAACTTCTTACTGTTGTTGCAAAAAGGCAAGGTTGGTAGGACAGCAGGCTGTCCTGCAGCAGTTAATGGCTGAGTGCCAGGTTACATTAGGGCTAGGGACTGCTTCATGATCACCTTTGTAGATATTTAATATTTCTTATCCTTTCTGTATTTCTTATTTTTACCAAAATACAAGCTGTGTGGTAGGTAGCAGAACTACAACATGTATGCAAACCTAATCTGATTCTTTTAGAGAAGCTGCCTGGTTACCAATGGAAACTGAAGTGAAATGCAGGTTGGTAACACCTTAAGCACTTAGCTTAACTTAGAACTCTGGAATTAAGGTCACATATGCATCTGTCTCTCTCTTCAGGTATCCTAGCATCTTGATGACCTCTGGATATAAGAAAAGCCCTGCCAACTGGGACAAACCTAATGATCTGAATAGAAAAATATCTCAAAGCCCACTCTTGTCTCTTTTTAGGTGCAAGGGAGAAAAATCTTATAAAAACTCTATGTACTTGACAGAATATGAATGCTGAAATGTCTGTGTGTTAAGTTTGCTTAACCAGCCTGTGTCCTGTATAAATCTGGATTAATATATCCATGGAAACAATTCCACACAACAGCAATTTAAATGGCTTAGAAGTTTTGTGTGAGTTTTTGGATTTGTGAGAAAATTAAAGTTCATGCAATTGGTGTTTTTTCAGCACTGCTAAGCACCCTTTATCTAAAACTGCTCTGAAACAGGTTTTCTTTTCTATAAATATTTGCTCCTAGAGTGTGTGCTTTTAAAGGATACATTTTGAGTATTTGTATCTTGAAAGAGCACGTAAGAGGATAAAATTTCTTTGTAAGGTATGCTGTTTATTCAGTTTTTCATCCAGATAAGTATGCCTGGAATATTTCTGATCATTCCCAGGTTCCAGATGGTTCTCTCCATTGCAGGTTTCTGCAATACAGAGACAGACTTCAGCTTTAATTACCTCTCTAATAGCACATGATGATTTTTAATTGGTTGATATCAGTCACTTAATCTGTCTGATAATAGCATTTTGTTACTAACATTTTGTTCTTTAAAGACAAATTGTCTGATACGTCTGCACATAACAGGGAACACCTTTTCCTTGGTTTTTGTTTGGTAGGTGGGATTTGTCCAGTTAACTTTTGTGAGTACCTTGTAACTTGCCCTATATTTTGGTGGATCTGGCCCTTGGGACTATAGGAGTTGGCAGCAGAAACCATGGGGTATGTGGGCAGGTGGATGAATTAAGGGAGAACTTTAAGAATGAGCTTTTAAAAGTAAACTGCTTTCAAGGAGAATATCATTAAAGCATTTATTTTTAACACCATGCCTGGAAACCCATTTGTTTTGATCTGTGGTACTTTCTTTAGATTAAGAGTTACCCTAAACCTGTAATAACCATTATAAAAAGTATGTAATCATTCCCATCCTAGGAGTTTGGGAGTAATTGGATTTTTTTGGGCTCCTGTTGGCAAGGTGGTCACCTACAAACAGCTGGGACCAGGGCTCTCGACTGGGGCTCAGCTGGTGTGGTGGAGCCCTTCTTCCCTGTGGCTGTGGGAGTGAGCTGGGGTTTGCAGCTGGATTGGCTTTGGCTGCTCCAGTTCATGATTTTCTCTTTCCAGCTCTTCCCTGCGCTTGTAGTGCTGTAAAAGAACTGCACAGGAGAAAAGAAAGTGCAATCATGTTATAGCAAGGGGAGCCTGGGATTTTGAATGTTCAGTGTTTCTTCTCAGTGCACAGCTAGGAAGGCTGGTAATATGCACATCAAATACCAACTATTGGTGCTAGAAAGCCTTTTTTGAGGCAGATCATAAACCTCTAAAGGGACATCATGATCCAATTTCTGATGCAACCTGGTTATATCAGTGTGGATGGAACTGCCAAGATACAATTAAAGAAATGCCTTGTATGCTTTGTCTTCCAGCCAAGATACAATTCTTCATGTCACTATCACACTTTTAATTTTTTTGCTGATAATTGACCTAATATACTATCTAGAAAACATATGCTTACCCTCTCAGGGCTGATTTATGATGTGATAACATTTGATTTGTTACTTTACTTCAGAAGTCTGGTAACTTTAGATGTTGAATGTTTTAATAATATATTGGAATTGCTAATTATGAAGAAGAATGTGTATTTTAGACTGAAATATTTTAAATAAAACTAGCTTCTCCTTATCATTGTTGGTGTGTGGGAGAATCCCTTGAATTGGTAGATGCTGGTCATTAGTTCACCAGTTTCTAGTCAGAATTTGCTCATCTCCAGAGCATCAAATTGTCCTGCTCATAAACTGGGGCGTTTATGCATGTGTACATGAATAGGCAGATGCCAAGTCCCTTGCTGTGCAGCAGCGCTGATGTTTACTGAGATCACTACTTTTTGTGGGGTGCCATAGTTGGACAGATGGTACAGTGTCTGCTGAGGGGTGTTGGCAGCCGAGGGGGTGGAGAGAACCTAAAACCAGCCACCCAAAGGGATGGCCCAGGGCACTTTGAGGCAGAACCTTCTTGGAGGTGCTCCTTGAGGGGCAAGAGGCAGCAGGTGTTTGGCGTAGAGCCTTCCCCAAGGACCACCCCAATCTGAATTATTATTTCATCTTGTTTCTCCTTTCAGTTGTTATAAGGCTCTGCTGCTCCTGTCTGTGACTTTGCATCCAGCTGATAATGTCTGGGCCCTGCTGCCTGGTCACCCTGAATTTCTGTGGATGCAAATTCCCTATTTTTCAACTTTCCTATTATAACTTGTGTATTCTGTCTGCATGCTGCCAAGAACTACTGGAAGTACTGGTAATCCGTAAGGATTTATTAAAAGCTGTTCTCTCTGAGGCCTGGAAGAAATTTTCTCATAATTTACCAAGCTGAATGCATAATAAGCTTTTGTATCACTTACAATTCCCAGTGATATGTATTTCCCTGTGGGCTGGTGGATATCATTGCAAATCATCTTCCTTTATGAATGTCTATGTATTGACTGTCACTTCTAGTTTTGCTGGTTTTGTTTAAGAGCATTGCACAGATAATGGCATTTGGCCCAAAGGAAAGAATCCTCAAAGAGTAATGGGGATTTCTTTAATGAGGTTTGTTATTATTTGTAATGCATTGACCTGGTCATGAATCAGGCTTTTATTGTGTCCTATAAAACCCATGGGGCAAAAGAAGTCTTAGTTTTAAACTAATTCCAACCAAAGCATAGGTTAAATGTTAACAAAGCTGACTATCAAAAGAACAAAGCATGTTAATAAAAAAACTTTTGGGGATAGGTAGAAAAACAATTATTCCTCATTTAATTAAAGAAGCAAAGAAATCAGGTGTTCTGGAGTTGTGGCTATTTGTGAGCTGTTTCTCTCTTGTCCACATTTGACCTTTCTATAGAATACAGTATCTCATGGAAGAGAAAATGTCTCATTACAAGTGAAAGTGATAGATAGCATCTATTAATCAATGGTATGGAAAACCTTTGTGCCTCAGACTTCACGTTTAGATGTATCTCTTGGGAATCAATATTGTTTCCAAGTAAATAAAACAAAATCAATAGGAGACATGTATTTCATTTTGGTTGCAAATCATTAGTTTTCAGTGTTTCTTAACCTTAAGCTGCAAATAAAATATTTATAAAATTGTGTTTAAAAAATAAATACTCAGGAGACCTCAACATGTTAAGTCATTTGAGCTACAGCACCTTGCAGACATCTATGAGTTACTCCTGTGGTCACTCTAATTGGAAATAGGCTGTGTGCTGATCTTGGATAGAATTAACTTTCTTCACAATAGCTGGTATGAGGCTGAGGTTTGGATTTATGCTAGAAACAGTGCTGATAAGTCAGATTTTCTTTTTTTTTAGTACTGAGCAACACTTACCCAGAGCCAAGGCCTTCCCTGCTGCTCACCCCACCCCAGCAGCGAGAGGCTGGGGGTGCACAAGGAGCTGGGAGGGGACACACCAGGACAGCTGATCCCGAGTGACCCGAGGGATATCCCAGACCATGGGCTCATCCTCAGCAATATAGCTGGGGGAGGAGGAGCAAGGCGGGCATTTGGAGCGATGGTGTTTGTCTTCCTGAGTCACTGTTATGCCTGCTGTCCTGGGGATGCAGAACACCTACCTGCCCTGGGAAGTGTGGAATTAATTCCTTTTTCTGCTTTGCTTGTCTGTTCACCTTCCTAAACTGTCTTTATCTCAACAAGCTTTCTTATGTTTACTCTTCTTTTTCTGTCCTCGACGCTCTGGGAGAGGAGGGAGTGTCTGTGTGGGGCTGAGTTACCAGGTGGGGTTAAACCACAGGCTGCAAGGAGGATTCTAGTTGAAAATACTCCATCAATGACTGAGGGGGTCTGTGATACAAATAAAACATTCTGAGTTTTTTTCCCCTAACTCCTTCCTGTGTCTTCCCATTCTTCTACTCTTCTTTGGAGTCTGCTATTGTAGAAAATGCTGTTATAAACCACCAGGCTCCCAGCCTCGTTTCAGCCATTGTTTCCTTTTCTCTGACACTCCTTTCTTGTGTAAGTTCCTCCCCAAAACGTTGCATCATATCTGGTGTCCTAAAAGCCACTAGACTTGTGCAAGTGTTACTATTGCTTTGCTTTTCCTTGCTGTGACTTGGAGGAGATAGTGGGCTATGATGGTTTTCTTAGAAGCAGACAAAACCTACCTTGATTTGGGATGTAAAAAGCCCAAGGATGACAAAATACCTGCTGTCTTATGTTATTCCTGAAGGCTTAGATTGGACAACAGCTAAAGCCTAAAGAAAACAAAGTAGTAAGAGAGGGTGTAGAGCAGAGCAAAACACAAACTTCTCTGCAGGAAGCTAAGAAGCCAGTGAGTCATTTTTCCTCAGGGACAGAAGCAAGAGCCGTTTATCACACAAAAATAAACCAGTGAATCTGGGGACACTGCCTACACTGCAGTGCAGCATTACATAGTCACACTCCGATGTTGTTTCATTGAGTTATTATGTTGTAAAGTTCACGCAATCCCCTCAGCTGAGCACCTGACTGACATTATCCAGGTGCTCAGGAAAGAATGGGCCTGTTGTGAAATTGTATTCTCATTAGATGTAACCTGCAGAACATTCACCCTGCTTCCCATCAGAAAAAGCCTAATCAATGTCCTTGTTTTCTTCTGTTAGATGATTCATACAGAGATGAAAGTATTGTGGTTCCATCTTGGCTATTGTTTTTCACAGTGCTGTAACCCCTATTTCTGAAGTTAGTTTTGTTTGAAAATATATACTGGGGGAAAAGAGGATGAAAACTGGGAGACAGAACTTCTACTATTTGGCTATAGAAGGTAAAGGGTGCTTAAGACACATTAAGATTAAAGTGTAAAGGAATGTTCTTTGAAAATGTTGAATGTGCTGTTAACACAGAACCAGATTTAGTACCAAGAGAAACAGAGACTTGCAGCAGGAATGAAACCAACAAATCTGTTAAAAGCTATCGTGAGAAGAAGTAGCTGGTGGAAGAAAGAAGCAGAGCCAAAGAAGCTTAGATTGGAGTTGAGTGAATATAGCAATAAAGTATTTGCAAATATTCCTGTGAGTAAAACCTGCTGACTTGACTTGCTGCTATTGCCTACCATTTTAATCACTTACAAATAGCAGGTTCAACTAATTCTTATTCACAAGAACAGAAGACAAAAGCACCATGGATACTTGGATAGATTTCTGAAGTATTCCCACTAGAAGTGACTTAGTCCTTTTAGAAAGTTTTTTTTCTTTTAATTTGCACAAAAGACTATCGAAGAGTTGCATGTGTAATGAGAGAGCTCTTGAAAGCCATGACCTGTCTGTAGAGCATTTGTGAGTTAAAGGAAGAGTTCTGATACACGGTGTCGATCATGCAAAGATGGGAAAAGGTGTCTCAGCTGTGACTGTCGTGAAGAGACAGGTATGAATAACATGTGGCTACCAGTACATGAGCAGAACATGGCCTGGGGATATTACTCCTCTCAGTTTAGTTAAAGATTAATCCAAAGCCTGCAAGATTTGACTGGTTAATTGCAAACCTTGGATAATAACGCATTATATAAGATTTTAATACTGTATGGTTTATAGTGAAATAAACCCAGCTTCTCTGAAGTTGCAACCCTTTGAGAAGTGCTACACGTGTGTGGGTACAGCATCAACTCATAGCGGCTTTGTTGCTTCAAAATGTTTTGCTGGTTTAACTGAGAGTGATGGGGTTTGTGCAAGTTCAAGTTTTATATCTCTCCACTGTCCCAGTTTTATGCCAAATCAAATATTCTTTGCCCTTTCATAGCAGGCAGTGCATAGCAACGTATATTATAGTGATCTAATGGTATGTTTGCTAAAAATGTAAGAGCTTCTTCTGTGCTTGGAACAGTGAACTTTTCTGATCTTCAGCAGAAATGCCAGACTATCTTATTTTACACTTGTCCTTTCTCAGATACACTATGCAGCCTCTAACATCTACCTAATAGCAGTCACTGTAAGACCCAGCTCAGATGGTAAAGCTTTATTAGGTCATCTTTTTCATTTCTTGTTGCCAGTTCTAAAACTTCCCATGTGAGATGACATCTGCCTGCTCCCTGCTGAGGTATTGGAAGCCTTGTGCCCCACAGCAAGGGAAAGAACACATCAGTCCTCAAGGAGCTGCCGGGGGGGGGAACAGGACTGTAAGTCCTTGTCCAGAACAGGGTTTGAGCCTATGATGTGTGGTGTCTCTATTTCACACTTTCTTTTGTGTTAAAATAGGTGAAGAAATGTCTAGAGCCTACATCCACTTTTAAGTTTTGAGGTTTTTTATTCTTCAGTTTTTCCTGCTGTAACTTTGTCAGTTGGGGCTGTTGCTCTCATCACATCTTTCAATGGCATTGCTGTGCCTGTGCAGAGGAGTGATTATAGCACAAGAAAGTTCTCTTCCTTGGAAAAAACTCATGACTCTCAAAGAACTCCTTTATACTATTTGGCCAAATAGTTGCTGACTGGAGTGGTTTGTTTCTTTTTTAGATCTCGTAGCTCAACAGTGAGTTCATAAAGAAGGCCTTGGGGCCACTCTGGGCTCCCTTTGCTGTCAGCTCTGTGCTCAGCTTTCCAGCACCTGTAGGGTGCTGAGGTTTATCAGTGCCTTTGAGGCTTCATTAGGTGTGTGGAGTGGAATTCCTGGTTCAAGCCAACATCAAGTGACTTTTGCATAAAGTGTTGGTACACCAAAAAAAAAAAATCAAGTGGATATACTTAGATGGGTGGGCATCAGCATTTTCCAGGACTGAAACTGCAGCCTTTGCCACACATCATTTCTCCAGACAAATGCTTTTCCTGCCATTCCCTCCTAGAGGGAGACAGTTCTCCTCTCCCTGGTCGCACATTCATCTTATCCAAATCTTGTTCCAAGTTTCACTGTATTCCTGAGTCCCATGCCTGAACACCCTGTTCCTCAACTTTTGCAGAAACAGAAGTTGTGACTATAGATATCAAAGTGCATATGCTAAACTCAGGTTGCATCTGCAGCTTCCAGCCATTGTTCTTCACTAGCTTTCTGCCTACTTTCGTGTTCTCTCAATTCTTCCTCGAGATGTCAAGGGAAATGTTATATATAAGGCAAACATTAAGTTGCACTTACTGAAACTGAATAAAGTTTCCTTGATCCTGCAAAGATTTTTGTATGTGCTTTGTTTGCCAGGCACCCACGAAAGCTGGTGGCTCACCCTTTCTTGCTCTCAGCTGAGCAGAGGAGAGGGAAAAACAAACGGCTCATGAGTTGAGATGAGGACTGGGAGAAAACACTCTAAAGACAAAACAGGTTCAAATTTACACGTATAAAGTAAATTTATTATTAACAGAGTCAGAGGAGGATAATGAAAAGTAAAATAAGCCTTTAAAACACCTTTTTCCCCCCCAGCCCCTCCCTCTTTCCCATCAATAGTGCAGGGAGACAGGACGTGGGGGTTTAGGTCAGTTCATCACCCAAGATCTTTTTCTGTTCATTCAGTGAGAGGAGTCTTTCCTCTGCTGTGTCGAGTGGTCCCTCCCACTGGAGACAGTTCTCCGTGAACTTCTCCAGCGTGGCTCTAATCTCTCGAGCAGCAGTCCTGCCAACACTGCTGCAACGTGAGTCCCTCCCACGGGCACACAGTCTTTCTGAAGCTGCTGCAACGCAGGTCACTTGTTCACAGCGTGCAGTCCTCTAAGGATAGGCTGCTCTAGTTTGGAAGCGAGGGCCCTCTCTCACAGGCTGCAAGTGGATCTCTGCATCCCCCATGGACTTCATGGATTACAGGGAGACAGCTGCTTCACCATGGTCATCACCACAGCCTGCAGAGGAATCTTGGCTCTGATGCTCGGAGCATCTCCTCTCCCTCTTTTTCCACTATTTTGGTGTCACTGTGTTATTTTCTCTCACATGTCCTCACTTCCTCCTCTTCTCTGACTGGAAGAAAAACTGCTGCCCGTAGGTACCATTGCCAACAAGTTCCACCAACTCAAAGATTCTTGCAGGATTCCTCAGTGCCAAGAGGTTGATCTCATCGAGGTTCTGCATTAGGGAGTTCCTGCTGCTGGCCAGGCGGCCCCACCTCTACCACACAGGCAGTGGTGGCCGCCGCGGCGCTGGCGCTGTTTAACGCCTCTGCTCGTGCAGGGTGCCGAGAAAGAGGAGCCGCCACTGCCGCCGGCCCTGCCCTCCTGCCCGCAGTGTGTCTGGCTGGGGCGGCCAGGCAGGCGAGGCTCACCGCAGGCCGCACCGACATGGCGGCGGCCGTGGCGGCGCATTGCCACCCCTGGAAAAATATTGTTCGTGCGCTGTTTTGATTTTTTTCTTAAATATCTCATCACAGAGACATTACCAGCCTCTCTAATTGGGCCAGCAGCGTGTCCATCTTCAGAGCCATCAGAGATTGGCGCTGTGAGACATGGTGGAAGCTTCTAGCAGCTTCTCACAGAAGTCACTTCTGTGCCCCTCCCCCTCTACCAAAAAAACCAGGCCTTGCCAAATCAACACAGTGCTTAATTATATCCAGTGGTTGTCTTCCCTGGCTGTAGGGAGCACTGTTGAATATGTACATGCACGTGAGTAGAAGATTCCAGCAGTCTCTGTAACACATTGTTCAGGATCTCCATTTATGAAAGTTGGCATTTGTGAGTAAAACGACTTGCAAAAATCTAGAAGGGAAAATATTACTCTTTCCTTTCCCCTCAGACTGACACTGTAATGAGTCACAGCAGTGGTTTCGTATTTGTTTGTTCTTACAGGTTCCTTTGCTAAGGCAGTGTTCTTATTGTCAAATTGTTTATTCCTGCTCTAGCTTCGTATTCCTGTATGTAGATGAAAAGAAGCCATCTTCAACCCACAGTGAGCACCTGCTGAAATTTGATTTTGGAATGACTTTGGAAACTTGGAGATGGCACTTTTTAAGTGAATCTTTCTTAAAGGTCCATTCTAATCTACCCAGTTGGGGATTGAAGGAACCTGTTATAGAAAGCTGATGATAAAGTCCAAATGAGGTCACTGTCAACTTCACTGTAGATTTCAAACGAAGGGAAGTTACTGAAAAACATTTATTTAATGTATCTTCTTTGAGACCAAAGGTACCAATTAATGAGGAAGTATTGCAAGTTAAGGGTTCTTTTTGCTGTCAATAACTGTCATACAAGATACATTTGTTCTCTTACAGGCACTCTGCCACAGGAATTTTATACTTCCCATAAATTTAAGCCTGAATTATTGTGAGAGAATCACACAAGGGCTCCTACTAAATAATTTGTGTTACGGTTAAGATAATAATTTTTTCATGACCTGGTGAAAATAATGACAAGTCAATGGTTGTCTTGTTGGTAGCAATGCAAACATATATCAAATGGGTCTGGAGACAGAGAGCCTTTGATCTAGTGTCCAGCTCTGTGTTGTCGCTTCACTTGCTATCTTGATTCTGAATTCATCTCAAACTGAAATTGGTTTACTTGTAAAATATTTTAGGATATGCTAGTTTTACTCTGTTTAATTGTGTTTTCCTGATCAAGTGAATTTAATAGCTGCTGTCATTAATTTCTGAAGTTGGAAATCAAATATGTCTATGTGTGAGTGCAAATGTCAGTTGATGGGACTGTCCTATCCTTCACCTTTATTTTTGCTTTTGTAAAAACTGATAAAAGCTTTGGTCAGGAACTTTCATCTTAACAGAAGAAAGTTAGTCAAATGAGAAGTGAAACCCCCACAAACTCTTTTACATTTGTTTGGGTCACTTTTGTATCATTTTAGATTTAAAACCACCTTGTTTTAGTTACTACTCTGGTAAGAAATGGAAAATATATGGATTTTCATATAGCATAGACTTTTATTGTGAGGTGATAATGTCATGGAAATCAGAACCTTTTCCATCTTTTGCGTTCTTTTGAATGCAAGCACTGTGTTGAACAAATAGATTATTCTAAAAGCATTTATTTGTCAAAGAAAGGAACAATGAGACAGACAAGTCTTAGGAAGAATAGTTTTGCATCTTGACTGAGCAGATGTAACCTAACTGGAGATGTATCGCCTGACTGAAGCAGTACAGACCTTTTGACAAGGAAGCCTCAGCGTTCTCCTTGTATCATCCAGCGCTGGATTTGAGATTCTCAAATGCCTCTTTTGGTCAAAAGTGGTGGGGAAGATAGCAAATTTACAAGAGAGCAAGAAAGCAGAAGAATGGCTCTGTAGGCATGGTTGGAGGTACATGAGCTCTTCTCGGGGTGAACTTGGCCTTAAGTAGGACAGCCAGTCCCACCAGCACTGGTGACTGCTTGGTGTCACTGGTTATGGTATGTTCTCTGTTTGTAAGCATCTGCTAAAGCTGGAGCTGTCTCAGGGCTCTGCTATTATTGGTTATGCTGGATAGATCTAGACAGCATTCTCCTAAATGTGATTTTGCTGCTGGAAGAGGAGGAAGGAACTTAGGCTGCAGATCATGCAGGATTATTGATTTCAAATACAATGTACACAGCCTTTGACAAACTTCTGAGTTTAGGATGATTTCCTCTACCTGAAGTTTCTTGTCAGCTTTAATCAGTCTTGAAACAATTTTAAAGACTATTTCTTAGGCTATTCTTGAACCTAGGATATAAAAGAAAAGAATTTAAAAAAACTCCTCAAACAAGCCCTAAATCCCTATTTACTTTTACAGTCAATTTTTTTTCATTTATTGACAACAAAAGTATAGAAGTCAGTTTTAAACTAGAGCTATACCATCTCCCATGATACTGGAGCTGCCTTCCTAGGCTGGATGTGTCCCTACAAGCAGAGGTGCCTTAGGTGTCACCACAGCAGTGACAGTAGTATAGACTTTGCTCTCAATTTTGCCTTAGCAGCAGCTCTGCCTGCACGGCACCTTCCTGCCAGGAGTGCTTCCCCAAGTGTCATGGAGATGACACCTCACATGGGATGTGAGTAATTGATTTTGTCAAGGAAGAGGAGAGGTGTCTGCCTTTTGGCAGGCAGCCTTTCTCTTGAGCTCTTCATGGGGATATAGTGTGAGATGAAGAATACTGGAATTCCTATTATAACGGAATAGACATTCTAGTGGTCAAAACAGCTTCAGTTTTAATTTTCTCCACTATCATATGTTTTGAGTAAATATGTTCTGGTAACATGTTGGAAGCTATGACTTCAGTTGAAGATGAAGTTACATGAAGAGAAGTGAACAAGTCTTTGCTCTCAAAGAACTTTTTTTTGTTTGGTTTTGAAAGCTTTCATTTTGAAAGGAAAGGGCAGGCAAGGATGGGAAGAGGCATTGAGATAAGGGGACTTGATTGAGAACATCAGGGAGATCTGTAGCTGTGGAAAGGTATCTGCCATTTGAATCCCAGACCAGTACCATGTTTGCTATTGAAACTAGCTGCAGAAAGAGCCGTCTTTGTTAGCAAGGTTACTCCTGCATGGAATTTATTGCTACCCTTCTCCTGGCCTTTCGCAAGGTCTTTAGGAAGCAGCTTGGGCAAATATTTGAAAATGCTTAATTTTTCTCCTTGCTTCTCTTTTTTTACTGTTTTCTTCTTACTTTTGTGGAGCAAGGCTCCTATCAAAACTTTGAGAGACTTCCCTGACTGACAGTCTTCATACTTTCCATGACTGAATTATGTTACATTAGGTGTTCCACACAGACATTGCAATGATCGATAGCATAAAAATAAGACACTGCTACAATTCCTGTGAAGAAAGATTAACTGCCTCTATAGACTTAAAAGAGCAGGAGGAGATGAATGGAGACAGGAAAACAGGGCAGTTTCCCCCAAAATGCTTAGAAATATACAAAGGGCATCTCTTGTGCCAATTTCCCTGTTGTATGTCTGAGAGAAAGGTTAGAAGTAGGTGTGTTGGGAGTGCACAAGTGTTTTCTGTGAACACTGGTTTGGCCTCTTGCTGTGAGTGGGTGTTTATGCTTATCCCAGGGGGTGGTTCATGACAAAAGGATGGATGATTTTGGTGCTGTTGCTCAATTCTGAGTGCCCTTGGCAAGTAGGGAGATTAATGAGTTGAACGCAACAAGAATGTATCAGGAGGGTATTTGTTCTTTGGAAAGGTTAAGAATCTCAGATGAGAATGCCTTGGGTATGGGTGTGGGTGTGTTGAGACAAATGCAGGATGCAAAGACGGGGAGGATCAATGAGTCCATAAAATTAGAATCAGATGAAAGGGATCAGGAGGTGTTTGTCAGCTGAAACACCTTGCCTTTGGCTCTGGTCTGAGCTGTGCTGTAGGTGTGCCTGTGCCCTGTCAAGTACCTTGCTAGTCCTGACCTTGTCTTCCTAGCTTGACTTCTTGGCTTGCCCTGCTGACCTGCCTCTGGTGATCCCTGTGGCCATCACAGCCCTGCTCTGCTGCTCTTGCTTGGCACAGTGGGACTGTGCCTTTGTTGAGGATCCAAGTCCTGGCACCGTGTGAATTCAGGTTCTGTGTCCTTTGTGGACTTGTGAGAGCTGTTGGGTTCCATGTAGATTGACTGAGAGAAGGATGCAAAACATCAGCTTTGTGTCCAGTCTCTGTGGCCCTGGGACATCTGGGAGTGCAAGCTGAAATTTGCTGTCTCGTACCAGTTGGGCTTTCCTAGGAATTGCCTCTGCAGCAAAGGCTGGGAGACCTGCTCATCCTGTCCTGTAACCTGGGTGTGATGAGCGGAACGGAGGTGCAGGAGTAGTGAATATCTGTCTTAATGGAACTGTTCTACTCTGGTCTGCGTAGCACTTACCTGGGAAATGCCCTAGCATTGTACAAGGATGCCCTTTTTAAGAAGTGACCTTGGCAATGATAAAGCTGCCATTTGCTAAAGTCTGTTATTTTCCCCTACAAACCCTGAGTGCATAAATGCTGATGGTTCTGTATTTGATCTTGCTAATGACCTACAGAAGATTTGTTCTGTCTGTGCTTACACTTCTTAATCTTCAATTTATTGAAAGTCCTACAGCTAATTACAGTCAAACAGCTGCTGGTTTTTTTTCAGAAACCTGCATGTTACAGACATGAGCACTCTGAATTATTAAATGTAGCGTGATGTACCACTTAGTGTGCATGCGAACTTTGACACTCTGCCTGATGCCTGTAACTGAGCAAACACATATCATATATGCTGAACCTTGCAAGAACGAGTGTGAAACTTATCCCTGTACTTTGGAAACAGTGTCACAGAATCACAGAATGGTTGGGAAGTCCTGTCTTTGCTGGTTTTCTTTGACGTCCCCAAGAACAAAGCTGGATTTTACAGTTACCTCGTGTATTTTTCACCATAGTCTCAATGTCTGCTGAGTGAAATTCAATGTGTTAACATGGTCCCCGTGACTGAATATGTGCCCATTGTGCCAGCAATGGTACAGGAAAGAACATACTGGTACGTATGGTACCTGACTTGACGCTATGTTGAGCTGACCTGCAGCTTCTAGGACCTAGAGTGACTTTTGAAAGCTCTCTTGGGTATCTCTGCACAGTGCTGTGTGCAGTCCGGTGATGAAGAATGACTTACTGTGTCAGGAAAATAGGCAGTGTCTACATCTACGGGAATTTCCATACCTAGCTGGCAGCATGGAGAATGTTTCTGTTTTATCTCCACTCAGACCAAAGGAAGGTAGAATTTCACCACAGAACGATGTGTCTGTGAGTGTATAACATGCTCTACCTTGAACACTTGGTAGGAGTACTGAGAAAGGAACTGGTTTTGACAAATATAATGTGGAATAGACAATGGAGTAGGGAAGGGTGGGGAGAGCATGGGGACCTTGTAGCTCCATACATGAATTTTAGCTTTGATGGTTTTACAGTATGTCTTTTGAGTAAAGCTCAGTTTATACACTAAAGTGTGATTTATGACTAAGTTTAGATCACACTGCTTAGGGTAGAGTCCACAGCAAGGCAATATTTCCCATTATTTATGAGCAAATAAGCATTGTTCTATAGGATCCTAGTTTTTATAAGAAAAAATATTGTTGGAGGACTATTTGATATTTCCACAGTGTTTAAACCTCCATTCTCAGATACAGCTGTATTCAATCATAACCTGAAAAGCAGTAATGCTTGTGAGTTTGAAAATCAAACAAAGAAGTATCTGGAACTGAACATCAATTCTGCAGCATTAATTCTGTCACAAATTGAATACATTGAAACAAAGGTCTTGTCACTAATTGTTTCTTGCTATGTAGAGAATGCAAGTAATTCCTTGTGGTCGTGCAGTTCCTTTACAGGAGTTTTTAAAATCAGAATCATTAGATGCAGTACTGTGTGTTAATGACAACTAGTCTCCTACTACCTCTAAGGGTTCATCATCCACCATCGACATTAATTATTCTGTTTTGGCTCATTGACTTGGAAAATCACTAAACAATTTCTTTGTTACAAAATGCCGTATTTGAAGAATGTGTTTGATGGAAATGCATGTCTACTCATCATCTTCATATCACTATTGAGGGCTTGTCTTCTTCCTCAGAATGATTCACTGTAAGAATTGTAGAGAACAGGAGTTTTTGCAAATGGCTTTCAAAGGAAAATAAAATTGGAACATGTCTTCTTGTCACTCAAACTTGGTTATCTCACAGTAGAGGGCAGAAGTGAATTCTTTCCAATTTGCAATTTTCAAGCTTGTAAATTGAAAAATCCTGATCTGCCCTTTCTAGCTTAAAAAGGATTGATGACAAAAGATAACATTTTCAAAATTAATGTGTTATGCATTATCCCTTATGGTATCACTATTTTCAGGTTTTATATTGGCCCATTGCTGTAGATTTTGAGCACCTTGTAATCATCAGGGTAGTTATACGCTCTAAACCCTTGTGAAAGAAGGAAGTCTTCTTATCTTTTGTTTATAACTAGGAAACTAATTTGCAACAAGTCTCTTGGTCTTGTCTGTGATTGCATAAGATGTCGGTGACAAATCTGTCAAGTTACTGAGGGACTGGTTGGACTCCAGGTTGTGTCATTGTAGCATCTTCTGCAAGGTGGGACTCTGCAGCTGTTTGAAAGGATGAGGGAGTGGGTTTTGACTTCTCATTCTGTGTGTATTATCTAATTTATTGCTGGAAAATTTTTGACACGCTAACGTGCATTTGAATGTTTTATAAGCTTCCTGACTTAAGAGGCACTGACAAACAAGGAAACATCAAAGAGCAGTAGTCAATCGGTGCTTGGCAACAAACATGAGCAGACATTCTAGAAAGCAGCAGGTAGAGAGTGTAGAAATATTTCTCTCTGTAGGCCATGAATTTGGGCTGCATGGTGTTAACTAGATACCTGCTTTGTTCTGAAGACCAAAAATAAACCTTTTGACTTGTATAATTTTTAACTGCTAGGAGTAGCAATAGATGGTTTTTAGTGATTGCACTAGCATAACCTACAATTAATATCTTTCTGTGGGATTCATTCCTAGACAGTGACTATCTCAGAAATAAACTCACTTGGGAGTACAGTTCACACCAGGAAGGAAGAAGAATCTGACATGTGAGTTAGCTAAGTGACAGTGGTGGGTCTTTGATATAATCAGACAAGTATCTTAAAGGTATGAGCATCAAGCAGGAAATAATAATTCAGGATTGGAGAAGGAGAAAAATTAGGAAATGTAAGGTTATAAAAATGGTCTCCCAAAGTACATGGGGGGAGGCACATTAGAAACAAGAGCAACAAAACTTCAGTGAAAATATTTTAAAATGGGACACATCTAACAGACTGAATGATGGTTTTGGCTCTAGGAGCTTGTGAGAATCAGGGAGCTTGGGGTGGTATCTGGATGGTATTCTGGTAGAATAACTGAGCAGCTTCAGATCAGGCACACACTGTGTCCTGAAAGATGTAAAACAGACAGCTTTACAAGATGAAGAAAATAACCTGGAAGAAAAGACGGTGGAGCAGAGGAATGAATAAGAAACAAGTAGGAGGAAATGTGGCTGTGCAGGATTTTGAGAGATTGTCTAGGCTGAGAAGTGCGTGTGCTAAAAAGGAAGAGGTGGGGAGATGTTGCAGCAGGAAAAAGGCAGCACCTAGAAACACCTAGGGAACTCACAATAGAGACAATGTTTCAGTGGAGCAAATTTCAGTGCATGTGCTTCCTTTCAATAGAAAAAAAATGAGGCTCTTTGGAGAGGCTTGAGCCCATCAGCCAGGGACACCTGTGGCAGAGATCAGGAGAAAAAACAAAGATTTGCTTCCTTAGGTAAAGGAGGGCGTGATACTTGTGGCAATATCTAGTACCAGGCTGTGCCTAAACTGGAGGTTGAGCAATTCTATGCTTCACTTCTTTTTCGTATCAGCAAATTATATAATTCAGCTGTTTTGGGAAATTGAAACTTTCCTTTTAACTGCAGTCTTCAATTTTCTTTGGCTATCCAACATACATTTCTTTTTAGAAAAAGTTAGTCACATTTCCCAATGGCATGAGGTGATATTGGGGGCTATGTGGATTTGCATGAGCTGCTCTTTATTTTTGAAGTGTTTAAAGACTGCCTCTGTGCTTTGAAGCCTCCTAAGCTCCTCACCCGTTGGTGAGCTACCATGTATAGTGTTCCCACTGGAGAAAAGTATGTGACTGGTGTAATTTGAAAGCCTGTTTCTCTTCATCTTCACCTCAGTTTTATACCAGATCTGAGTGGGAGCAGACTCAGGCTCAATAGCTCCTCAGTTTGTGATGGGAACCATGTAACAGGATTAATAAATCATCTTCCTAGCTTAAAAAAAACCCTAAACAACCCCACAACCCAGCTGGATAATAAAACTTTCAGTAATGAAATAATCATAGATCTGTTGCATCGTCTCAGACTAAAAACGTGTCTGTCTCTCTGCTGAATATATTTTGCTCTTTTGCTTAACCATCCATTTATGGTATTTCTCCACTGCAGAAACACCACCCAACACTTCTGCTGACTGGACAGAGGGTCAGATCAATGCAGAACAAATTCCTGTTAATGAGATTTTGATTCTTTGACATTTCCAATCAATGTATACTTGAAACATGTGGAAGGAGTCTACTCTTACTGGTCCAGTTCTCAATTGTTTTTCAAGTAGGAAGTCAGAGATATCTCATGTGGGTTTTTTTTTTTAATGGAGATCATAAACTTGTGTTTCTCCATGTTAATATCTCCTTAATATAACAGTCTGTACTTTAGTGACAGCGTGCTTTTGTTTGTGTTATTACTTTTCTAGAAAGAACTACTAGACAACATTAATGTCTCTTAATTAGTAACTTTTCCTAGTTTACTTCCTTGACAGTAACTGTTTGAAAACAGAATTACTCTTGCATGTATATAATGTACATAACGTAAGCAGAGTTCTTATTGAACGTTGCAGGTGCACAACCAGGGAAGATGGTCACCAATTGGTGTGTGTCATCTTGTTTCTGGGGGATTGCACTTTCCTGTTACTCACCTAACTCCACCAAAGCAACAACTCAGAGGTGAAGCCTCTCATTTCTTGGGGAAATGAGGTAGCTATTTTGATCTTAAAATACTTCTTGTTCTATCTGGGCTGTCAGGAACAGGAACTTATGGTAATAATGGTCTGTGTCTGCCTGGTTAAATGGTGTCCTAACTCAGAGGGCACTGGAATACCCTGAGGTGTGGAGCTAGAACATGAACATAAAGATCATTGGCGGGTTAGAAGTATTTGCTATTATCTCTTTGATATTATATATTCTGTACTGTTAGACACATTTTGAGATACCTCACTTCTTACAAAAACAGGAGATGCCTGTTCTAAGGAAAGCTTCTTTGAATCCAGAGTGTGTGAAGTCATCTAGACTTACAGGAGTGTGTAGGGTTAGCACCTGCATAGAGGCTTAAGCCTCAGTCCTGGGAACTGAGTCTAAATGGTTAACACTGGAATACCTGCCTTGGACTGCCTGTGTTCTGCTTTAGATCTCATCCTGGCACTCTCCAGCTGTGGCAACTAGGATTGCTGCTGCATCTTCCCTGTTAAACAGGTTGTTTTGAGTTGTTATAGCTATTACAGTCCCTTAGTCAAGGCTTTGTCACATGTTCCTGGTACTGAAAGGCCTTGACTTGAAAGTTTTATTTTAGAATAAAGTGTAGCTCAAGGCCTGATATGATAACTTTCAGTTTGTTTGAAAGAAATTTAGTGGAGGCCAGTGCTTTCAGAAAAGACAAACCAGGCTTTGAAAACTTGGTCAGCTAGAGCTCTTCCAACAAAATGTCATTTAGATCTAAGGGAACAGGTGTTTCAAATGCTTCCACTGTGGTCTGACACTGAATTTTCTTGAAACTGGGGACCCTCTGCATAAAAGAGAAAAACAGCCAAATTGTAGAACTCAGCTGACCCTCCAGCTGGACATAGCTGAGTCAGGCAGCCATAAAGCAACAGTCAGAATAGTCACATAAATCATGGTGAATCAGAACTTCCCTTTCTGGAGAAGAAAAATAAAATCTAAATCTACTGAAATTGAAACATAATAAAATAAAATGCCTCTAATACAGGGTAATCATGTGCATTTGCCTTATAAATCATGCTTTATAGGATGTTAAATGTACTTTCAATTTCTGTCTCTTTATTTTTTAGTCTTGGAAAACCTATGTGTTGAATTTGACTTTGAGAATAATGTAATTCAGCCAGCATAGCTCTGCTCCCAGACAGAACCATGTTTTTTATTCAAATGAAAATATTCAATAAACTCCTTTTGTGCTGGATTGGCTATTCTTTAGTATAAATAAGTTCCCAGTACAATTAATAGCTAACCAAAAGAGAAGAATACTTTTTCAAGATCTTGGTGGAGGAAATGAGTCTCAGAGAATGCTGTGAATTGCTCTGGTAGTATCTTTTTAGAAATGTAATACTGAGCCACAATTGTAGTCAATTATCAGCTTTTGTCTACTATGCTTTAATCTTTATAGCAGTTTTTTTCCTTTGCTAGTATGCATACCCCCAAAACAGAAATGGAACAAGACGCCTAAATTGCTGACTGTCTTGTGTGCACTATTGATTGGGCTCATTGATGCTGTGTTATCTAAGACCAAATTGGCATCAATTTTTCCCCTGAAGCCTGAAGATTTTGTGTTCTATTTAATTGTTAGAGGAAGGTCAGCACAGACTGTACCCTCTGGCTTTTAATTTTAGATGGAAATGTCCTAAATGAATAGGAAACTGCATGTCAGCAAAATGTACTCTTGCTGAAAGCAACGTGTAGGTTTCTCATGTTTTGCGTTTGTGATGACAGAAGCTTTGACCTTGGCCTGTATCTTTTTGAAAGAGGAGTAATATTTGTTCCCTTCAGCCTAATAGTGGCACTGTTGGTAGGAACTGTGCTCTTGTGTGAACAACAGCTCCTGCCCTGCTGCAATTCGCAACACTGGATGGAGAAGGACTTTTTTATATATTGAAATGCTGTCCTTTATAATTTCCCAGTGTAAGGATCCTGACTTCTGTCTTTATACAGTCAAAATGGAGGTAGAAGAGACAGGCATAATTAGGGCTTAACGTGGTAAATTAATATCTTTGCCCATTTGGCTGGTCCTGTGACCAGTCTGGCAGATGGAGAGCTGAATTTGTGGGTAGGATCCTGCAGCCTAAGGACTTCGAGTTTATCATTTCTCTTGCTTTCCAAGCCAGGAAACAGTGTTCCTCTGTGATATCTGCCCTTTCCTAAAATGAGGAGTCCTGATTATTTCTCCCTGAATGCTCATTGAGGACTGAGAA
This sequence comes from Callaeas wilsoni, assembly GCA_013398955.1. Classification (NCBI taxonomy): domain Eukaryota; kingdom Metazoa; phylum Chordata; class Aves; order Passeriformes; family Callaeidae; genus Callaeas; species Callaeas wilsoni. The sequence continues at coordinate 345,563 of VWPU01003535.1, read as the reverse complement.
ATGGGAGGAAACATGGATAGAAACTCTAACTTGTAAATAACTGGCAGGATGGAGCTGTTGGCACAGCCTGTGGTGGGCTTTCCTGAAAAAAGGATGTCCATCCCAGAGAGAACCACATCTCTGTGTCAGGCAGGGAGGAATCCTGTGCTGGTGCAGGGTAAGAAAAGAATATTTTTAGCAGATGCTTTTGAAATTATTTCAGGGCATTTGTATTCAATGCTGTGGTTGAAGGCATGGGGACAGAAGTTTATTCTTCCTCTACCTCAGCTCACCAAAAATATATGGAAAAAACCCTCTCCACACCTCAAGCCCATTTCCCTCAGGTCTTTGGCTCATATTGGCATTTTGAGACAGAGATTTGTGAGTAGAAGAACAGCTGCCCATCTGTTAGGGAGGTAAGAGGTGAAATACATCTGGTCCTCTTATTACCTTACCACCCCCACACTCCCCTTTGCTCACAAATTCTGTACATCCTGAGAAGAAACTAATTCAGTTTCCTCTTGCAGCCCAATGAGGTCAAGAAGAAAATGGAACAACTGAAAAACTCAGCATATAAAAGAATAGTTGGAGGATAAAAGAAGCCTGAGGGTATCATCATGACTTTGAATGATGTTGGGAAGTTTTACTGGTCTCTTTTCGCAGAAGTCTGCGTAAGGGGTTTACAGTTGGTTGAATTTAGAGGTTTCCCTGATTCGATCAGATATTTCACTTCAATATTTCCCAGTGGCTCAGGGACACTCTCAGGTAATTGCATTTGGGAGAATTTTCATGTCTGCAGTTTGACCATCTGCCTTTGTCAATAAAACGTGTGCAGCAGTTCAGATGTTGCAAGGAAACACACAGAACACACTGGGCAAAATGCTGGAAGCTCTTTCTGTCTTATTTTTCTCTAAGCCTGCAGCCAGAGAGAGCCGTGGAGCAGATGTAAGCACAAAAGTGTGTGTGTGCTTTTGTACATAGAATAACTGAAAGCTGAATTTCAGTCTTTGAGTATGAACCAGCTATGAGAAATACAAGGCATCTATGCCTTGTATTTGTGGGAGCTGGTATCAAATCCAGGTGTAAAATCTCTAAACAGGAAGATTAATGAAGACTTTACACAGACTGTTTTACCAGCCAGATGATGTGGCAGAGTTTATGGTTTCTACAATTTGTTAGCTTAGAATATCGAAGCAGAGTTTGGGGCATCTCACCCATCGGTTCCTTGAGATGGCTGTCATTGAGAAGGACAAGCAAGCCTGGAAAGTGTGTGATTGTCAGGTCTGACCTTGAGTGAAGGTGGAGGAAAATCCACCACTCCAGCTCTGCATCCTGCCAAAGGGAGCCAGGTCCCTTTTCTCCTTCCTTCATGTCCCTTTCTTGTTCTGGGCTTTCTGTCACAACATGTGCTTTTGGCCTCACAGCAGGAGGAGCTAAAGAAAGGAGCAGCAGAAGAACTGAGTTCCAGTTTTCATTCAAAGATCCCTTTTTTTGAAGTCCAAATTTTTCAGCTAATGAGATGTAAGAACTGCTGCAAGTCCATCTGTCAAGCTGCATAAATGCTTTGCTGCACACATAGCATCTCTTCAGTGGCTTAAAAACTTGGGTCAGAGAGAGTGCAAAGGCAATTATTAAGTGCCTTGATGGTTACTAGGTGGAAGAAATGGATTTATCTTTGAAAAAATATTTTCTGAGAGTGCAACCAGGAAAGATCAGCTGAGTTTAAGTTTGGTTTTTTTAATGGGCCATGATTTGAGACAACACTGAGACCAAGCTGAATTCAACACTTAGCAAGTTGAATTTCTGACTTAAGTAATTTCACTTTGCTTTCTTCGTGGTATCTTCCTCATGCCCTCTCTACCTCAATATCCTTTTTCACCTTCAAGCTCACCCACCTCCCTGCCCATGCCAAGGCAGGAACTTGGTGCTGGGGTCTGGGGCCAGAGGGAAGCTGAGGGCTACAGGTCACAGGCATTGGTGGGGTCAGAATGCCCCTTCCTCAGTCCTGGCAGTTGAGGTCGTTCGGGTGGTACATCACAGAGCCAGGAACGCTAGAGTTCTGTCTAGAAACCACATTTGGGTAGCCTTGCTCCATCTGGTCTCCCTTTGTTTGCAGGAGAGGCTGGTCCTGCAATGTTTGGACTTTAGTTGCTGCAGAGGCTGGAAAATAGCATGTACTGAAGGGGAGGTCAGTGAAGGAAGCAGATAATGTGTTTGTGTAGTAAATTCTGGTCCTTTTTCCTTTCATTTTCCTGGCATGGCCATTTCCAGAGGGACTCATAACCATGAGAAGTACCTACGTGTGCCGCAGCTTTGCTGCAGAGCTTGAAAGTTATGAAAATCTGAAAGGTGGCAGTGAGGGTTTACTGCAAAGCTGTGCTTAAACAGTTACCATGGGCATTCCTCTGCAGGGATGGGGGTTTTCAGGAAAAACCTAGGGAAAAAAATCTTTCAGTTCCTTAAGAAAGAGGGAGTAACCTTAAATGCTTAGGGAGCAGAGATTTGTTTTTTCCAGATCTAGGCTAACAAGAGTTACTTTTGGTTTATATAGAACTAATTTTGGAGGACACTTTTCTCTAGTGATTGCTAACATTTTGTTAATGTTTTGTTGTGATGTGTTAGAGCAAATGGAGTTATTTTCTATTGGGAAAGAAAATAAAAAGCAGCATTTTTCAAATAACCCAGTTCAGAGGGATGAGGGAGAACTGTTACCATGCGCAGGAAGCTCTCACTGAAGCTGCACACTGGGAGATTTGTGGCTTTATTCTTTCTTCTTGCAATGTCTTCTGTGCCAGACCTAGCTGCTTCTAGGAGCAATGTTCTCCCTCTCTGCACAATTAAAATGGGGGTAGCCATGCCTGCTTTACTGCAAGACAAGGCAAAGCTTGAACTCTCTGGGTCAGCTCCTGCTCACTCTGTCCCCCATCCAACCCACCAGCCAGGTCAGAGCTCCCTCAGCTGGGTTTTTGTCTCATTCATTTGGCACATCCTGCACCAGATGCTTGAATTTATTGCTCTGCTGTGTTGAGGTTTGACATAAGGAATGGCCCTTCTCTTCCTGCTTTTTCTCTTTGAAGGCTGTGTTCAGGAGAGCTGGATTTTTTTTTCCCTTCCTGTAGCTCCTTAAATGCTGAGAGCTCCATGTAGAATTATTAGCAATCTCTGTCTTGTAGGTTTTGGGAAGTGAGATTTTTTAACACATGGGAAGATCAGACCTTCAGAGGGACTGCTGTGATGTGTTATGTGAAACACTTTGATTTCTTTTCTCACAGAGCACATTATGAACTGTTCTCCCTCTACCCACCTGCTGTCTTGAGCTCATTTCCTTACACTGAGAAAATATCTGGGAAAGAATTGACTCAGAAAATAGTTCACAGTGTCTCAATTCTCTAAGACTTTTTAAAGGTAGGAAGAGGTATTTAAGTAATATAGAAGTTGTTTTTGGACACCTCAACCTGCACTTGCAGCTGTTTTCTCACTGATACAGGTAGATCTGTCCTTGACATGCTTGTCGGAGCTCTCTGAGGAGCCCTGCTCACAGATGCTGGGATGTACTGTAGTGATTTACTGTGTAGAATGAAATGGGGGAGAGCAATAAAGGTTGTTTATAAATTGGCTCTTTAAGCACTGTTGGACTGTTGTATATCTGCAGTGTAGTTCCCAGTACCTCATCTGCATGTTCAGCATTCAATACTCAGGCTTACTTTGCAGTTTTTGAGTGTTTTGTTGGCCTGCTAAAGGAAGCGTTGGACCAGTGTTGTAGTAGAATATCTGCTTATGAAGCCACTGAGGAGAACTTTTAAATCATCTCTCTACTTTGTGTTGTAAATTCATGTTACCCAAGGTAAGCATCTTGTTTCAGTACAATATGTCTCTCAGTTTTCAGAACAAAACCCATATGTAACTCTGTTCCTTTCAGTAGATCCCTGTAATAACAAACTGCTGATGTTTTCCTCTATGCATAAATTTTTGCCTCAAAAGACAATAAACATGTTTGCACACTTAATAATCAAAAGAAATATTGACTTTCTGCTCCGTTGTATTTCCTTTCATTAGATATTTCAAATAGGATGTAATGTTGGTACTGTTCCTAGATGCTTCATGAAAATAAGTACTAATATCTAATTATTACCTTAAAAGCAATTTATGTGGCAGTAATAGAAAATTGAGTACTGGTTTTTTTTTTTTAGGATGTATTGTCATGATAATTTTGTGATATAGAAAAAAGTGGAATCCTTTTTAAAAACACATTCTTACCTGTGACTTTGTCAGAACTTTAAGATTTCATTGACTGACTTTCCTTTTCTACAAACTCAGCTGAAGTCATTGGTTGTCTTTATGTTGTCATGTGCCACAGTATTTTGAGGCCTGGCAATGTGTTAATTTCCTAACTAACACAGATTATTCCAAAGAGTGAGACTGTAAAAAAAAATGTGAACCATCCATAGGAATGAAACAGAGGACAAGCCATAGAGTTCAGACTCAGAAAACACTGTACAACAACACAAATCCAACAGTAAAATTGAACCCAGTGTGGCATTCTCCAAGGGCCAGAGATGTGGTGCAGCCAGCAGTGAGCTGCCTTGTCTGGGGACCCGCAGTGAGCAGGCAGCCCCCAGGCACGGGGCCGTGGGACTGGCTGAGGTGTGCTGCTGGTGATCCTTTGTCCTGGCTGCTGCTGCTGCCTATAGCCAGAACCTTGTACTGTTTGATTCAAGAATAATTTACAGTGATGTATTCCGGCTGATACGTTCATATCCTGTAGTGCATTTTCCCATTAAATTCAGAACATGCATTTTATAGAGTGTAGAACCCATTAAAACCAGGGAATTGTCAGTAATGAAACAGTGCTTCTCATACAAAATACTAAAATAGGCTTTTGATGCATATAAATTCGTATAAAGTCTTCGTTGCCGCAACTGAGCCTTATAAATGCAAATTATGAACCATTTCTTACTTGTGTCAGGTAAAGTAGCATCTAAACATGTTTGGACATCAGAAGTGTTCATTTTTTGCATTCTGTTGTAAATCTGTTCCTTGACAACCTGGTAAAATACAAAATAACAGAGACATAAAATGTAGTTAATGTTTATTGGCAACATTTTAACATATTTTGTTGTCACAACTGAATTAACTTTTGTGAAAAACAAAAAAGCCTTCAAGGGAATTTAAATTATTACTTGTCTTAGAGTATATGTATTAAATAGCCTAATGGCACTTTCAGCAAAATCTATACTACCCCCATCCAGTGGATTGATTGCAATGATAATTAAACAAGAGAAGAAAAAAGGCATAATATTGTCTGTTTGACACCTGGGCAAAGAAAAAAGATAAAAGACTGAATTCACCTAGTTGCAACGTTTTAGTTGCTGCTTCACAACACTATGTTATCAATGTAGAGATTCTCTAAAAGTGTTAAATAATTCATTCCTGTTTATCCTTTTATAAACACACAAGCAATGACAATTATTTCTCTTAATTAAAAAAGAAAAACTAAGATGATATAATACACCATTAAAAGAGGCTAGTAACTGCTACAGCCCAGTTAAAAACCACTACTTTTCTGATCAATGATAATTGGGTTTTTTTGTTTTTGAGACATCACTACTTTGGCTGAAGTGTGTATTAGGAGTACATTGCAGAAAGCTGTTCTGGTACTGGGGCTCTGTTCTGGTTAGGCTCCCTGGGGTGCCGGAGGGAGCCAGGAGGCTGGGGCTGCTCTCCAGCCCTTGGAGCAACCTGCACTTGTCCACTTCATCTAGACCAGGAGCTGTCCTTAATAAGTCAGTGGGAACAATCTGTCCCCCATTAAAGTTTCATCTCAGTTGCTGCTCACTGTGGGGTGACTTTAACCCAGGCAGCTTCTGCAAAGATGTGCATCTTCCTCCCAACGCTGCTTTTTAGCACCAGTCATAGAACTGTGGTTATCTGGGTGTTTTCTGAATGTGTGAACCCAGGTTGTTGCCAGAGCAAGGAAAAAAAGAGGTCTAAACTGTGATAGGAATGTTCTGCTTTTCTCAGTTGGATTACCTGAAGATGTGAAAGGGATCCCTCTGTCTAAGTTCCTTTTATATAAGAGATGTTATCTCCCCACGGTTTGCATTCAAATATTAAGTCATGTAACAAACATCATTATAAGTGAAAATTATTCTTTTCATACCTCCCATTTCTGAACATGTGAATACTTCAGCCCAGTTAAGGATGCTTCAGATATTTTTCTTTTTCCAAATGGTGTTAGTAGTGCACTTCAGCAAGTAAAGTTTCCTAGTGTTGCTGCATAGGAATTTATGCAGATTACTTTTAGGATCCTCTTGCTCCTCTCATGCCTTTATAGGGAATAGCTGACAAAGGAGACTGGGTGTGAAGTGTCCATAGGCAGCCTGTGGAGTTGAGGCTCACAAATCTGCAGGGAAATGTTCTGTTATTCCTGGCTAGCATAAGCAGTCTCACAGCTGATGTAGAGTAACACGAGGATTCAGAAAACAATCACATTCACAGACGCTGTTTCTTGAAAAACAAGTTGCAAAGGACTCTTGAAAATGCTAATCTTACACTGTGCTTGCCTGTAATGTTGTTTTGAAACTGGAGCAGAGAGAATAGCAGGGTGAGCTATTAAAATTCAGCTGTTCTATTGGCAGGAAAGGTAGCGTGAGCTGACTTCCACAGACACTTGCTACAGCCTTTTTTTCTTGTCCTTCTTTGTGTTTTGCTTAATTAAAGAGCACAAATCTAACCTGAAAATGTCCATATAAGTACTGCATACTTCTCTGTCCTAGGCTTATGTGCAGTACTGTTGAGATCTATCTTTCTGCAGGTGGCTGTTTTAGCTAATAAATATAAGTAAGGCAGGTAGTTGTGTGTTTGAGATTTTGGGTGGGGCTGGGATGATTAGCATAGACTGCTAGGGAAACAGGCAGTAAGGATTAAACAACATGCTCAGATCACTTTCAGGCTTTTCATCAGGGCCCTGTTTACTACTTCAAACAACAAAACCACCCTCACCAAGCAGGACAAAATGAATTCTCTTTCTTCAGCCAATACAGCTGCCTCACTTGCCTGCCTGCGGCTGATTTCAGGAGTCACCTTGCCTTGCTGATCCTACAAGTGAGTCCCTTATAAAGTAGGGAAGACCTGGCTCCACACCTGGATATGTGGCAGAAGAGTTGCTGGGTTTTAAGATGCATACCATGAACGTGTACAATTACACATAAATAATCTGAAACTATCAAGCTCTGTGGTTGAGAAATATTCAGAAGGAGTTATAGTTACCATGTCTCTTCCTTAGCCAAGGAAGGGCATTTCTGGCCATTTCATGAATGACAACTCTGCTTCTAGCTTAGGAAGTAAATTACATCACTGTTGTAAGGCCATACTGGTGCCTCTTCGAATTTTCTTTTTCAGGCTAAAGTTGGTTCTGTTGTAAATCTACCACTTTTTACAGATGAATAGTGTGAATTTGGTTAGTGAATGTTATCATGATCATGTGCCTTTAACAAATATAACAGCGTGTAACTAGGCCTGCAACAATTAATTAGTTGGATTCTTTTAGTAATGAATTACCTAAGGATATTAATAGCCTGTTCAGGAGGAGGAGAACTGACACTGTTATTTAAAAAAAAAAAAAGTTTGTGGAAATGTTCCCAGTGTAAAGTGTGTTATTATAATACTGCATTTCAAGAACAAATGTTAATACAATTTTTCTGTTGAAATAATTTAATTCTAGTCCTGCTGGTTCACAGAAACAACACAGTTATACCAAGTAAATATCCCAAAGTTTTCCATAATGAGATTGTAGAGGTTAGAGGTGAAAACCACGTGCTTATTCCTGCAGCCTCATTCCTTTCTCTTGCAGGATTGATTCCTCTAGAAATATATGCTGGTTTTTCTTACTGCAAAGGCGTTTTCCTATGTATTTCGCACACAGTGCATTAGAATCTGACACTACTTAGATGTTTTCATTTTATTGAGTGATGATTTCTTTAGTAGATAAACAGCAAAAATGTTAAGCATAACAAGCAAAGAATTGGGAATTCTCCTTGCTCTGGCTTAGTTGTGCGGTGGAATGGGAGAGTGTCTTCCCTATGGAAAGTCAGATGGGTTTGGAAATGCAGAAGGACCATGTCCTGTCTGTGTGTGTCCTGCTGCCTGACCACCCATGGCAATGAGTTGACCATCTGACCAGTAAAATCTGCTGTCGATACCAGTATTTAGGAAAAAATGATAATTAATATTCAACAGTCGCATTTGCTAGGGGGAAAAAGGGAATTTAGTATTTTTCCTGTTATTACTACTACAGATGTCTCCAGTAGCTGTGATGATGAGGAAGATTTGAGCCTAACCCAAGGAGTCATTTAATGAGTTACAGTGGCACAGGCTAGCAGAGGAGTGGAAGGGAGGGTACAGAGAGAGAAACAGTGGGGATGAAACAGTAATTAACTGTGTCCTTTAATAAAGGCTAAGCTGTGAGAGAGCCTGGGGCAGGTGGTGGTGGAGCCCTTCCTGGGGAGCTGCCCCTGTGAGGGGTAAGCCCATGTCAGGCTCAGGGAGGGCTGGAGCCAGGCAGCAGGAGTGCAGCTTGGCATCCCTGCTCTGTGGGTGCTTTGTCCCTTGGCCAAAGAAAACCTGGGACACTGTTCTTGTGTGTTTCTTCCTCATTGGCTGTACAATCCCCAAAGTGGTTTGGTTTGGTTCTGTAGGTGCAAATCCTGATTGCAACGAGTGAAATGCTGCCTGCTCTCACTCCCCTGGCTCCCAAATACAGGCAGCACCTCTGACTGTGGCTTGCTGGGTCTTCACATGAGGTAATCCACTTACTCTAAAGGTTAAAGGGAAGTTTTTATGGGTCATTCAAGCTTTTACTTGTTGTTTTGAATGTGTTTGCCTGGACTTGATAAAAATAACAGCAATTAGTATGATCTGTCTGAGAAACAGGGGTGATCTTATCAAATTTTGGGAGGAGGTTAGTGCTAATGCAAGTTATTTGTATGGCTTCGCATTGAAGAGTTTCAATTTGCAGCATGAATAGTTCAATTTCTATTTAGGGTGCAATTCCAGAGGAAGTTTAATTACAGTTAAGGGGTGTTACAGAACTGGTGAAGCTTTAGGTTAGGAAAACACAAGAGATATTTTGTGAAAACATTTTAGAGTTATGCCTTGCTAAATACAGAGGAGGTATAACTAAGTGAAAAACAACTTACTGCTCAGTTCGGCATGTCACCTTTAAAAGTATGAATGAATAAATAGTGCTACTCCTGACTTTGTTAACTTTATTTTTTAAAATATCCTCCTCTCTTAGAGCCAGTATGTATGTGTTTTTATGATTTTCTAAACATGCAAAATATAGTTAGTGGCACCTAAAACAGAATTTAAGTCTGTCAGGTTTGAGCTATTTTTGTTAATGAGAAGATTATTCAGTATGATCTCAAAGCATACATAAATCTACTTAGTGGCAGAACTTATTAATTGAAGTGGATACAATTGATATTCATTTAATATGGATAGAATTTGAAGATGCTCATTTTTCTTCACTTTCTTTCCCATTTGTTTTCTCTTGCACAGTATGAATACTTCATAGAGATCGTGATCATCCCCTGCACACACCTGTTCAATCATGCTCCTCTTGGAAACCACCCCTTTACACCAACCCCTGCTTTTAGCAAAATATTGAGATGCAATCATAGCTGTCAAATTGCTCAGTGTCTGAAGTAAACTGCTGATTACTGTTGCCACTGTTAGCTGAATTACACTATTAAAGGCTCTTATGAAGTATGTGCATTGCTTGCTGATACAAATATCAAATCATGGCTACGCCACAGTGAAAAAGGAAATAATGCTCATTTTGTGACACGTTTCTTCCAAGACGAGACAACAAAAACAATCTGTGGAAAACATCTATATACAGAGCACATCTCAGAATGTCTTTTGGTTTCTTAATTGCTAAATTGTTCAAACAGCAGCCCTTTCTGTTGCTTCCAGCTCGTCATACCACTCTCAACAGCAAAGGCAGCGTTGATGAGGCTAAACCTTTAGCCATAGTTTCATGAGCTCGTATGTGACTTCAAGCCTTGGCTGTCCTGACATGCTTTAGCCTCTTGTTGAATCGGGGCCAATAAGGAGAATGAAGCAACTGGGTTGCATAGCTGTAGAGAAAGCAGATCAACCAAGTATCTGGGAAATAATTCATGAGAAGCAACACCTCGTGGCACTGTACATGTGCATCTGTTTAGTGTCTGCTGAGTGTCAGATTCTGCTGTTTCTCAGAGGCCAGGTATTCCTCTGTGGAGTCTGAGTCCGAGAAGTCTGAGGTGGTCCAGGGTTATTGCAGAAAGATGACTGTGATGAGCCTACTATTCTGAAATGCTTTATGGCACTGGATGAAGTTGAGTGGAAGGCAATGCATGGAGACGTGTCAGCCTCTGCAGATAATCCTTGTGTCATAACAGTTAGTGCAAATGGTGTTTGTGACAAGAAGGACCAAGAAGTGGTTCAATCCTCTATGAATGCTCAAGTAAATCCTCATACTACTTGCTCAGCAAAGGCAATCTTTAGAGATGTGGCAAGTGAGGGAGTGATTCCAGAGAAATCACATAAAGGAAAAAGGGACTTAGTTGAGTTTACAAAGCAATGACACACTCAAGCTCTCCATGCTTTCAGCTGTAGCTGAAAACATCACGTAAATGAAAATAATAAAAGACCAGGCAGCTTGTGTGCTGCTGAGGCACATCTGCTTACTTCCTCGCTCACTTTGGTGATGTTGTATTGTTTCTTACATTCTTTTCTATCAGTTCTGCTACAAATACAAAGGGAAATATCTCATTGTTTAACAAGAGCCATTCACTACAAGCTGATGACAAAGCCTTCAGCAGGCAGGCACTCTGCCAAGCCCAGAAATGCACTGCTGCAGGTTCATCTACGGCAGCAGGGAATGCCACAGCAGTATGGCCCGTGTTCTGCATTTATGTTTCATTGCTCCGAGGACTCTCGCAGCTGAGAGAATTTGCCCTGTGTTCAGTAAGTGTGACTCAGCCGGGACAAATGAATAGGGGACAGTGCTCAGTACCTCTCAGACACGCATTGTTGAGTGGCAGGAAAACTCTAATGGCTGAAGCTGCTGATTTTCCTGCCTTGATTGTTACTGCTCCTGGGCTGGTTTTGGTGCAGAAGCCTCTTTGCTCTCTCTGCAATCTACTGCCTTCCCCCTTTTATTTCCTACCTGGCCTCATTTCTGATGTGGCTGGCACACCTCTCCCCTCCCACGGGAGGTGCTGGTGGTGGGGTGGGCAGCTGGCTCTGAGGAGGTGGCCTTGGATTGAGATGTGTGAACTGAGCTGCTTCAAAATAGCTTCATGAAGGAAAAGATGCCAGAGATGTGGTTGGATGGGCTTTGCAGCACAGCTCACCCAGAGTGTCCCTCCTTATTTGTTGCTTAAGCACAACCCTGGATGTTGTGCTTTCTGGGGGAGGGCAGTGTCCATCAGCATGTCCAGTCTGCCTGCTGGGCACTGGGGCAGAGATGGTGGTGGGCATTTTCGGAATGACAGAAACAATTTGGTTGGTGACCTCTTGCTTTATGGCTGTAAATGTGTGATGCTATCTGTGTCTGGGCATAGGTTGCTCTTGTCTGGAGTGACAACATGTGTGAAGAGTAACTATGTAAAGTGGAGCTGTAAGAAATAGCACAGACCCATAATTCTGGGAGTGACCTGCAGTTGCCCCTTAGCCCCTTTCTAAAAGCCATTCCTCTGTTACAGTAATACACTTGGGAGAAAGATCTTCTGCCTTGTCTTCTGTGCTGTATTGTTTGTGAATGTCATTCTGAAATACTTACTGGTGTGTTCCTATTATTTAATAGCTGTTTAATGAGATGGGATAAAGATTTTACATTTTGGCTTTTGCTTTCACTCTAACAGGCACCATTTGGTGTGGTAATGGCTCTGGTAATCAGTTTTTAGTGTCATGTGACTGAAACTCCAGTGAAGTGTGTCTGCTTTTGGCCAGCCGTAATCTGAAGTTATAAACACTTGCAGAAGTTGCTTTTGTGTTTCTCACTTTAATTTGTGCCTGTTATAAATATAGGACTGTCAAGCAACTCTGTTGTCAGAAAGGAGAAACAAACATCTGGAGTAATTGAACACTTGATTCTTTTTGCAAGCTTTTTGACATAATGATTTATCCTATACTTTAAAACTACCTCTTTTCATTCTCACTACTTTGTATTTTTTGCCTGATAAATATTTATAATAGCGTATAAAAAAATTCAAACTGGAGGCAAGTTGTAACTTTTATGCTCTAATAAGAGCTGAAAAAATGACAAAAAATATATCAACTGATGTGGAAGCAAATATAATGAGAATGTGGAATAAAATAGTGACATTCTCCTCTCCAAGGATAGTCCTTAATGGATTTGTGTTTCCTTGTGAAATGTGTTAGAGTGCTGGGCTCACTCGAGAAAGAATCTCTATGTCCCAGCCTGGAGCAAAGGACACAGAACTCATGTCCTGGATTCTGCTTTAGGGTCTGCACAAGTCACAGCCCTGGAGTCGTGTGTGTAGCTTTACCTCTTTGCCTGTTTCCTCACCCATCTCAGCTCTTTGGGATAATTAAAACTCAATGAAAAGTTCTTACAAAAACACTCTACAAAAATTGCATATACTTGAATTGGCCAAATATTGAATAATTTCACTCCAGTCAATCTGTACCAGCACATTCCTTTCTGCCAGCTTCAATGAATCTGTTCCTGAAATATCTGACAGCATGTGAATGTCTCTGCTGCTTTCTGTCTCTCCGCTTAGCACATGAGAGGGTGATGGACTAAAGACTCTTGTCATCCCCTTTTGATGTGATTTGGCAATAGATAGCAACAGGTCTTTGAGGAGAACCGTGTTGTTGCTCCTCCAAGCACCAATATCATGTTTCAGTGCCGTCTGGGAGGGGTATGTGACATGAACCTGAACTGGCTTCCAGCCTCAAACATTCTTTTATCAATTAGCAGAGCCACTGATGGATTTGGCACAGCCTTGGGAGTGTGTTTTTGTGTCCTGCAGTATTATCTGCTGTGCATACTGATCTGCTCTATGCAGAAAGTTCAGGTATGTTAGTCAAATTTACAGTAAATTTTTTGTTCCCATTGGGTACGCTGACTTTTGTTTATTCTAAGAAGACTAGAACACAAACCCTGAAGCTTTTAGGAAGCACAGTTATGCACAATATAAAACAAGGTAAACATTACAAGTAGAAGCCAACAAAGCCAAAACTTCATTCAGGCAAGATTTCCCAAGGAGTGTCTTTAGCTCAGTGCCATCTAAGTGCTGGTTGGTAACCAGCCGATGTGCTGGGAAGTTCTGGATTAGTTCATGTGCTCAGTATTTCCCAGTGTGACACACAGCATCTGTGCTGCTAGATGGAGAAAGAGCTGACCTTGGGACTGGCCGGGACACACCAAGCATACTGGGGGCTCACTTTCCCTGCCACTGAGCTAGCAGTGTTTGCCGTTCTTGCTGCAGCACCTGTCCTGAGCCTCAAGATGAATAACTTATGGGTGGTTTTGTGGAAGGAGAGCCTGGGGAGTGCACAAAACTAGATTGAGGGTTAGCAGCTGGAGTGACACTGCCGTAAGTAGGCAGGAGGGATGAAAGGGCAAGGAGCAGTTGCCATGTTAAAATAAAGGCTCGGGGAGCACTGAGGTGAAAGGCGTACTGAAGCTGAGCTAAAAGCAGGTGCCAGGACTGTTATGTCAGTACTTGCTGTGTGCAGTTCTGGCTTATGCATCTCAGCTGGGTCAAATTGGTGTGCAAACCCCAGTGCATCAAGAGGGGCCACCCTGGTTTTGAAGCACTGAAAACAATCCCATCAGTGCCCAGGCTCATGTTTTAACATGGATATAGATCCTCAGTTTGGTATTGCTGTGCTTTTTTTGTTCACCTCTCTTTTTTCCTTTTTGTTTGCTGTCTTATAAACAGTACCCCACTGAGAGCAACAGTTTTGATCTTCATCATCCTCAACTTGAACATTCATCAGTCTTAGAGTCATGTCTGCTCCTACTCCTTTACAGCTCTTGGGTATCTTCAGGAGTGCTGATAGAAACTGTGCTCTAGTATTTTGGCCATCTTTGTTCTGTTCACCATATGCTGGGACAGATTTATAAAGGATTCTATCTGCATAATCACCAACCTGGTTTATGGCACCAGCTGTTCCAGCTGGCAGCACCAGGTGCTTTCCCCAGTCTTCCTGATTTTTTTCATTTTAGCTTTGATCACTGGCCACAAAAAAAATGATCCTCCTATGGCCACCTAAATGGCTGCCACTTTCTTATCAGCATATGGCTCATCCCTCAGTGCCTCATCCATGGGTCTGGCACTGCTGAGCCCACAAGCTTCTCTGCCTTTCTCTTCCCACAGACATAGTGCTCTTTGCCCTGTCTGGGGATGTGACTGGAGCAATTTCTGACAAGGCAAAGTGATCTCGGCACTGTGTCCTTCCCTCAGACATCTGTGAATTCCTCAGTTTTACATAAATAATTTTATCAGTTCATACATGTCTCTTCTGTTGTGAAATAGGCTGGGACTTAGCCCAGGAGTAGCTGGGAAAAAGTAGTCTTAGTACTTAAATTAACATTTTTATCTTTGGAAGATATCTTTGACAGCCTATTGGCTGTCCCTTACTAGAAAGAAGCCTTTATTCATGTCAGAGTGCTGTCTCTATTAGGATTTGCAATATTAGTCCCAGCTGATTTTGTATCACAGACCTTGTTGTGTTTCAGGATTGGTTTTGTGTTTTTTCTTTGTTTAGAACAGCCATTTGGGACCTACTGTGTTGTTTACCATAGAGATAATACACAGTGATACATTTTAAAATACTTTTTAATGTGTTTTCTGGCAAATTGTCTGTTGCTGTGTTAGGTGTGAAATCATCTAAAGGGGGACAAGTGATTTGGCATTTGTGCAAGCTTGTTGATTCTAACTAACATTTGCATTAGATTAGAACTGTGAATGCTGTCTCCAGTGAAGAAATGCTTTGCATTTTCTCAATGGTATTTTAAAATGGAGTATTGCTAGTTTGAATGAGTCAGCTGAAATTACAGAAAATGTTTCCTTTAAAATAACATCTGAATAGAAGCAGCTGTCATATCACACAGAACCTGAAACAAAGCATAGCACAAAACTTGGTTGACATGTAATAACCCTGCTATTAGATTCTATAATGTTTTAATTTCTTCCCTGGGATATCTTTTGTGCACTAGGAATAGTGTATTTGCATGTGAATGGAAAAAGCTAAATTATATTTCTAGGTTTGTGCAAAGGAGCTAATTTCTAACACTATGATAGAGGAACTTCTTAATTTTTATTTCTAGAATCATTTTATCAGACTAAAACGTCTCTCATTGCTATCAGTGTGTTTGTCAGCTGAAGTTCAGAGCTCATCTAAATATTGTATGAGGTTTAGTGAACAGTAAAAATAATCTTTCTAAGACCTGTCTCACTAGTGGATTAATCAGTACAAGTTTCTCTTACAGGAAGTTATTGGTAGTCAACTTAGTCTATTTAGTTTTGGAATTACTCTCTGCAGCTCCATTAATTTTGGTTCATTTTAATCGGATGAAAATGCCCTGAAAATTTTGTAGGATAGACATATTTAATTTTGTTTGGGAAACAAATAGGAAAAAACCCCAACCCAGAAATAGTATTCTCTATTGGAATATTTTGATGCTATGACATAATATGAAACATAATTTTTGGAAGGGCAATCAAAATGAAATCTTGAGTGTGTTTGAAATCAAAATGATCTGGAAGCACAGAAAACACAAGGCATTTTATTTATTTCTCAAAGAAGAAAGATAAGGGTAACTTGGTAAACAATTAACTTTTAGATAGCAGATAAAACTGTAAAATGAAAGCGTAGACTGATGAACAGAAAATGTTATATGTCTGTTCTCTGAGTTATATTATCCATTTCACAAAGTGAAGCAGCAGACTGGCTTTTTAACCTCTCCTGTGGCTACATAACATGGCAAAAACTGTATTTAGTCAAATTGTCATTTTAGATTAAATGTTTCCAGGAACTCAGCACAGAAATATAATCAACACACTGAAAGCCTTTCTTGAAATGAGAGAAAAGGGTAATGGTAAAAAATGAGTGAAATACTCAGAGCAACCTTTCTCCTATAATATTTAGGGCTGGCACAAGACGTAGATGAAGAGGATCATAATCTCCTGCTGCTCTTGCTGAGGGACTCATTTTACTTAAAAGGAGGCTATGTCCGGGTCTTAAAAACTTGCTAACGGTGTGCTGCACTGAGGGAAATTTGCCTCTAATATTTTAAGTGGAGCTCTTTGCTTTCCCACAACCCTTGTCTAGCGTGATGGGGATTTCCAAATTCAAAACTGAGGGTAAAACACAACCTAAAGGAAGAGGGTGGAGTGCAGAGTAGCTGTTGTGGCCAGCTCATTACTGTGGGCTCATCATCATTAAACAAGCTCAGAAAAACATGCTTTGAAGTCTGTATGGATCTCTTAGCGCTAAAGCAATAGGGCTTTGCTGAGGTTTAAGTGGTCAGGGTGAGCTGCGTGCTTTTGAACTTAGTGTGCACATTAGAAGCATGTGTTTGGGGTTAAAAGGATGAAGGAGGTAAAAAAACATCCGAGAAGTAATGTGGGAGTGTATTGAGACTGTCCCTTGGTTTTGACTTACTCCATTGTACCTGCATGTTGTAGAGAGCATGATCACCAGGTAACCCTACAGAGTGCATTGATCCAAGTTACAGTCAATACTGAAAAAAACCCATTAATTAAAGATGGAGGAGAAACCTTCCACTACAAAGACTGGAAACTCTTTCATTTGCCCTCTAGGTGTTCTTTTATTTAAATAAATAAAACAAGTAATGCAGCAAGAATTGTATCAAGATCAGTAAAGGCTCCCTGACAATTTTTTGGTCATAAATCTCAAAGATTTTGAACTAATATTTTCCATGAATATTAACCCCTCATACTCATCTGTGCCTTTGCAGTAGCTCTAAATGGCCTCTTCGTCACCAGCTGTTTGAAATAGAGGGAGAAACATCCCCAAATGGAGATGCATAACACAAGGACTGGGAGTACATTCTGTACAGGACACGATTTAAATCAGTGGCGTTCCTATTAGTGTTAACGTGTTGGATGAGTCTTTCCAGATACAGGGAATCCTCATCCACCAACAACCAGGGAGGAAGAGACGCCCAAAAAAAGGGAAGTGTAGCATTGGTCAGCTCCTGTGAGGGAAGGGAACGGAACGTTGGAGTACCAGCCCCTTGGCCCTCAGTGTCAGACAGCAGAATCGCGGTATTGCTGCACCTCCGTGTAGTAGGGCACAAAATGGGGGAGCCTGGTTGTGGCACCTCGGAATCCCCATCCAATTGTAAGCTTCATTTAATGCCTGTTTTCATGACTGTGCTTTGTCTTCACCTGGTGACTTGCTTGCCCTTCAGTGTTTGAGAAACTCCAAAAATCAAGTGATGCCTGCCTTGCTTTTCTTAACTCCTTGGCTAAGATTCTCAATACTTTTCACACTGAGTATTTTGGTAATTCTTAACCAAATAAAACTCCCCTTCTATGTCTGATAATCTACCTTCCTGCCCTTTCACTTCACTACACAAACATTATAGATCTAGGAGACTTTAAAGCTCTTACGTTACTCCCCTTACACTCTTGAACTTGCCTAGAGGATTGATTTTTTTAAAAATATTCTTCCCAGTCCATGACCTCCCCTGACAGTATCAGCCCAAGGCGCATTGCTTGCTGTTGAGTTACAACACTCCAGACTTTAGCATGTTTCTCATGTTTTTGCTGCTGAGGCTGTTAAAGAAAAGGGTAGTTTGTGCCTGGTGCACCAAAATTGATGCATATCAATATGAAATTGGAAGCTTGCACTAAACAGAGAAATTCTGCATCTCATTTGGTTTAAATATTTGTTTTAATTTCTTAAGAGAAATAGAGAATAGTGTGCTAGTGTTGTAGAACAATAGCTGTGTTTGTTCAATAACTGTTTGATCAAAAACATTCATAACAAGACAACAGCTTTCATTTTTCACACACCTTCTAGGCAGATGGATCCTCAAGCCCACGGCAAGACTATACAGTGTACAAAAGAATTGTTTCATCTGTGCTGACTTCTTGTTGCCTCGGGGACATGGTGTAGCAGTTGTTTCAACTGAGTATGTGTTAAGCATTGCCATGCTGTGGGGAGGTTTTATCTGGAATTTTCCCGGGATGTGTGCTGATGGTGTTTTTTCATTTGTGTGAAAGGCCTCAGTACTACAAGCAGCAGATTGATCTTGCCTCAAGCCTCACTTGGGAGGAGAGCTTTCTGCTCTGCCTTCTGCTCATGGCGTTTTCTTAGCTGGCACTATATCCATTGTTGGCATATATCAAAAATATCCATTGTTCTCCTTCATTCCCTCTTCAGCCTGGCATGCGGGTGGATATGTGTAGGTGCTAATCTGTAGCTGTAAAGACAACATATTATGGACAGAAGAATAGTCTATTATAAAGTAACAAAAATATTTTCAGCTCACATTGCCATTTTTCATTGATGTAACAGTTATCCATAACTAAGAAAAATAAACTACAGAGAATTTGCAGTTTTGCAGTATGTGGTGAAGGTTAGGCTCAGACACAAGCGCAAAATAAGTTTATTTTACAGTTAAACAAATAATACTTAAAGTAACCAAAAGCAGTATTAAATCACTTGTGCTAAGTTTTTAGCAGAAAAAAACTTGAAGTGTGTACAAATAAATGGGAATTTGTGCTCAAATGCCATTTACTAAAAGAATGCTATTGTTGTCTGCCATATCCTATTGTTATACGAAAGATAACATCCTTCATCAAAAATATGGTATTTCCATGGATATTGTGATTCAGAATCAGAAATTTATTAAGGAGGAGATAGGAGACAAGAGCACTTCATAGTTTAGAGGGAGACACTTGAACCTCTGGTCCATAGACAAGCCAGTCATGGGTATTTGTGCATCTAAAAAGTAATAAAGCTTCCATACTGAATAATACTAACCACCCTAAAATAATTCTATTTTCAATCAAAACTAGCTGCCTCCTCACTTCTGAAAAGTTAAGGACACTGCACCTGGATAATTTTATTTTACATTTGTTTTTTATTTCCATATGTTTCAGATACTTATACTCAAGGGCTTAAAGAAATGGAGCTGGAAATTTTTCTGCACAAACTAATAACTTGTAGGCACTGGTAGTGTCCCTTCACTGATCTCAGTAGTGATCGTGTGGGCATGTTTGCTGATCAAGTAACAAGTGTTGTAATTCATGTACTTTGTGAATTAATTCAGCTTCAATAAGCAGAAATTGCTAAATGGTGTCAAATTATTGGTAGAGGTTTTATGAATCAAGAGCTTTTTTCCCTAGAGATGTGGCTGGCTAACAAGTTATCTGTTGTTTTTAAAGGAAAAAAAAAATGGAAGAACTGGGAGGGTGTAGAAGATTTTTTAATTCACAAAATTATCATTGCCTAAATTTTACATTAGAGCCACAATATGGTAAGCATGTTTAAAAACTAAATTACATCATACATACAGTGAATCTTGCAAAATATATTGTTAGCTTTATGCTTGCCATTATATTGAGTTGTGGCTTACACACCAGATAAATCAGTCTTTCTATAATAAGGATTTCCAAAAGCAGCCCTGAGTTTAATATGTTGATACCATACAGATGGCTGGTTTAGGTCTAGAATTTGTAGTACTTACATGGCTTGAGATAACAAGCACTTGTTGTATAGTCTTCAGTTACAATGCAATAGATTATGTAGCTGTAGCAGCTTGCAGGTGTGTATGCTACTTACTTTAGTTAATAAATTCTCATTGCTACTTTTTTCTATAAAAGATTGTTGGTTATAGCCAGAGTTTTATGGTTAGGTGCACATATTTTTATAATGGATTCCATTACAGAGAACAATTTGCCAGGCTGCCCTGCAAATCCTCCAGATTTGATCAGTGCTCTCCAGCAGTGTCACCACCAGAACACTTTATCAGAAAAGGGAACGGGGCAGTTGCTCATGAGCCTCTCATCTTTTCAGCTCGTTTCTATTTATTTACTTGCTCCAGGACTCCAGAATTTTTTCAGTGCTTCATTTGTTGACTCCTTCCTCGCTGCTTCTTCTGACCCCTTTCTTCTACATAGACTTTTACAGAGAGATTAGAGAATCTCAAAGATGTGTTTTTATGAACTGATTTTTATTATCTATCAAAACTGGAGCATCTTGCAAAACAAACTCCCCCAAAAGATACTCTGGGCAATGTTTCTTATAGAAAAAAGCAGAAGGGAAGTTGAAGGCACAGATGATTCAAACCATTAAACACTTCTGGGTTGGATGTTGTACTTTAGGGATAGCAACTCTCTCAGTTTTGGGTAAAGTATTGGACAGGAATATGCCTTTCTGTAAGTTCTACAAAGCCCACTGTTACAAACAATCATAGAGCTCTTTAAGTGGATAGTTGTCTAAGAAGAAATGAGCCCTAGGTAAAACAGTCCATTAATTTAATCAGCTTATCACAAAATCCTGCCAGTCCCAATATGGCAGAGGTAAAACTCAGTGAAATGACTGTGTTTTTGCACAGTGGCTGCTTATGAGCTCCCAGGAGGCTGCCTGCACCTCCTGAGCCACGCTGCAGAACCTCCCTGCCATGGTCTTTTCACTCTGTTTCCCTTGACATTAAATTTTGAGACTTACTAAATTCAAGGGAGGACATAGCTTATTCAGCTGTCTCACCACCACATGTATTTATTCTTTTGTTTTCCTCCCTTTTTATCCTTTTCTGAGACTTTTTGAATGATAAATGAGTGCTCTAATTAGCTATTCAGCAAAGGTAAGAACTTCTTGAGCTCTACTGGCTACTGAAATTCTTTCTTGTAATATGTGTACTTTTAGCCTGAACGTGATTTATGTACCATAGAATAGTTACTAAAAAAACCTCCTGTTTCATGAGAGAGGAAATGTTCTTTTTACTTCAATAGAAAACATTTTTCCTGTGTGTTTTGCAAAATGTAACTAATTTCTTTTACACTTTCATTGATTGGATTTTGCAATTCAAAGCATCTTTTACCAGTACACTTGTATGTATTAAAGCAAAACAATTTGTCTGAAATGAGATGCTTCACGCTCAATTATATCTAAATTTCTCATCTACAACTCTTGATTTCAATCTCTGGTGTCTGTGCAGCTATTGAGGCTGAAACAATGTAGAAAGGAAATGCTGTTATTTTCAATTTGTAGCAATTATACTCAGAGTGCGGCAGATGTGGTGGTATTGAGTTTCTGCACATGGCACAGGCAGGCAGCTTGTGGAAAGGATGGCTGATTTCTCATATACCTGTGGCTGTCTTCCTGACCATGGGCTGCTGGACATGATGTCTGAAAACAAGCTCCCTCTGAGCACAGCAGCACTCTAATGTGCAGTTAAATCCTCCATGCTTAGGAGAGCACTTCAGCATTATCAGAAATAGCACTTCACTCTATGTTTATCATAAAAGATATGGCCCTGATCTAAGAAAATCTTCCCACATAAGTAGATGCTTAAACTCTGCCCTAATACGTTGAAGTCAGTGGTATTATGTGTACACGCCCTTTGAGGCAGATTAGCAAGAAATTGAGAGCATTAATGCAGCCTGGATGCAACTACTCTCAGTAAGCCTGACATACCCAAGAAGAATAAAATAGCATATCTTGATTTAATTATTAGAGAGAGTCTGGAATTGTCTACCACAATCCTGCCTGGAATTGAATAGATGCACACTGGAGCTGGAATCCTCAGAACAGTGTTGGGAAGCTGTGAGTGTACGCTGCTTGGCTGGACTGGAAGTTGTGAAGCCACTACTGGCATTATAACAATTGATACTCTGGTAGGACCTGGAGGGCTTGGTAAAGTTCTAGAGCCAGTTATGGATAGTTTTTTCTAAAATATGAAAAAATGTTTTTTTGTCCAAATATAATTCAGTGTATGGTATTTGTCAGTGGCCTTGCAGGTGGGTGTGGAAAGTACTGCCCTCTGTGCTTAGTGCTATAGGCCTGCAGAGCTGTGCCCCATGCTGTTCTCTCTCTTTCTGAAACTGGTCTACAAAGTAGAACAGCTTTGAGAGAAGGAACAGAAAGCAAATGTCACCATCATATGCTACAGCCACACAGTAGGAAGGTGGGCTTGGAAAATAAATGTGATAGGAAGATTATTCAAAGCATAGAATCAAGGTCAAAATGACAAGGCTGACTGCACAGTTTAGGACTTCTTTAGGTCCCACCTTCCAATTAAAGATGTTTTCTGGAAAAGCAGGCAGGCATGTCTGACTTGGCATCAGGAGATGGAACTGGAACCAGTTCACCATGTCCCAGCTGCGTGCTGTGTTCCCGTGGAGAGGGGACAGGGAGGCTCTGATTTCTGGGTCTCCTTTTGTGACCCTTCCTACCTCCTTTTGTGAGCCTGTAGCCCCCGCTCTGGGAGAGCTGACAAGCTCAGGCTATGCCTTTAGTAGAATGCTAGCCTCTGTTTGACAGTCTGGTCGAATCCATGCTCTGGGAATAACTCTTGTCTGCTTTGAAGCAGTGCTGGTAAAAAGAGATTCTACAGCAAATTACTTCCTGCTCTCGGGAACACAGAGAGCAGCAGTGCTTGAGACAATACAGGGTATTGAGTGAGCTGCCTTGATCTCACTCTTCAGGAGCATCCGGACTGAGGGCAAAGTCCCCTGAAAGGTCAGGAACATTCCTTTCTTTTGTGCAGTGTTTCTTCAGGCACCTGGAGTCTTGCCTGACTGATTTTGCTGCAAGTGAGCTTAACTTTGTACCAAGAGACCGCTTGATTTATAATGTTTTATTTCTTTTTTCCTGTAGCATCCTCTTCTACTCTTGTGCCTTCACATGAGTTCTTTGGCCAGGTGGCTTTTGTTTAATTGCCATCCCATACAGAACTCAAATTTTAAGCAGAAAACAGGTTTAGTAATGATGAGAGATGATCCAGATGTGTGTCTATTACAACAAAGACACCTAAAGCTGTTCCCTCTGTGTTGATCTTGTCCCATCACCTTTTGAAGAATGGTTCAGAATAAGGAATGGAAAGGGTGAGCTATGCCACCAATATGGAGTTTGCAGACTGACTCAGGCTGTACATAGTTTATATGTTGTACACCCATTCCCAGGGTGCAATCAATTTTTGTTAGTCTTCTGAGTGCTCATTATGTAGGCAACTGTGAGCATCTATGAATCATTTTGAGATTACATTTCTTTTTGAGTATGAACATAATGTAATATGGGCTGTTAAATTAAGCATTGCAGATTGTAAAGGTAGCTATGGGCCAGATTTAATTCATACATTTAGTGGACCAAAAAAAAGTTTCAAAGAAGCAAACTCCTGCTGATCAAGTAATGCTGAGTATAATTAAGCTGCATTCTCTTAGAGGAAACTGTCAGCAAAATAAAATGCCGGGTAAGGTGAAGAATACTAAAAGTGCAATGCACTTCTAAACTGAAAACCTGCCAGCTCACCTGCAGCTTGTTTGTTCCTCAATCATTCTGAAGTTAGATGAGTAAAGGAATTAAGCTTGGAAAGGAATACAAATACATTATTACCTTTCATTTTGGGATGCTCAGGCTTGTATCTATTTGCAAAGCTGGAGCTTCAACTCCATGCAGTGTGAAAAGAGATTGTACTATTTAATCCCTGTAAAAGCAGAGAGGAGCCATGTATTAAATTGCATTACAGAAATACTAATAGAGATTTTTCAGTTTCTTTAGTCATGCTATTCAAAGGAAGCTAAGTGCTGAGAATGTGCAAATCAAGTCTTTATGAATAGACTGGTGTTCTGCAGAGTTTCTGATTTGGATGTTGCAGATTCTCCAGTACTTAATGTGTCTTTTGGATTAAAAAAAAAAAAATTGCATAGTTGTATTGTCACTAAGATGCTCCAGATTAGAAAAAATCCCCAACCAAATGGAATTTTATCTCTGCTGTCTAGAGTTTGAAATTATCAAGGGCTTTTCTACACTGTAAATTTGTTTCTGTTTCATCACTATAAATATATTCTGCATCTTGTGAATACGAAGCTGTTGGGTTGTGTGGGGAGTTTGGAACATGTTCAGAACCTTTAATTTTTCTGTAACTGAGGCGTTCTCTTCCAAGAGTATTTCATTGTCATAAATAAGCTCATGAATGTGAGTAACCCTGCCTTGCAAAAAGGAGACGTGAGTTTTTGTAGAATTAACTTTCAGATCCCCCAAGTGTAATTGCTGCCACGTGTTGTTAACAAGAAACCACACCCACCAACCCACCAAGCAACAAACCAAATGTCCCCCACTTCCCCCCACTCTCAAACCCTGCCAAACCCCTGAAACACTGTAAGTAGTTTAGGCTGATAATTCACTTGCAACTTGCCTGGTAGAGGCTGAAGTAGGAGAATAGCTCACTCCAGAGTTGCATCTTATTCTTGGGGCTATTTGTACGTACTCTTCTGTCTGGGTCTTATTTGAAGGAAAGCTGAAAAGTGTGGCAAAAGGCTGTGAGAAGATACCATGTTTCGCTGTATCTCGTGTTTGGCAGCACTCACAAAAATAACAGCTGTAAAGGAACAGTTTTGTGTGTTTGCTTCAAATTCCCATGTTTTGGATGACTATATTTTTCTTAGTGACGAATTGCTTTACTGTCGCAGGTGGAATGCAGGATAAAATACTACTGTATCCATCACAAAATAGCAAATGTGGCACTAGTTTATAAATCTCATGAATATTGGTAGACAAGTTTTTTCAAGGGTTAAAATCCCACTGATTCAGCTATAGCAAAGTGGGAAAAATACATGAAGAAGATTCTTCCTTATTTTATTGATGAGAGAAAGCTGGAGGGAACTGAGGAGAGGGCAGAGAGGAGTGAGAGGAGGCAGCAGGACAGAAGAGGGCCAGAAAGAGCTGGCCAGGGCTGAGGAGAGGCTGCAGGGATGTGGGTAAAGAACAGGTCTAAATTTTACATTGAAGGGAACACACTGGGAAGGGAGAAGAGTTACTGATTTAGTGCTAAAATAGCTATGGGCAGACATGTGGTGACAAGAAGAAAGAAGGAAAGTGTGAGGTATCTGCTTCACATGGAGATGACTTATAAGTTTTGTTTGCAAGGCTTTTCCAGAAAGTGCCAAAGCTGGATGCTGTGACATATCCCAGGCCCCAGCATCACTAGCTGCTTCTACAGTGCACTGAGCATTATACATTTAAATTGCATATTGAATTATATATCATTATGTTTACTTATTAGGCACTGCCATATGTGCTGAAGTTTCTGTGTGTGAGAAGTAGCAAATGAATGGATGAAAATGAAAAGCACCCAGGTATGAATTCCATGGGGCTGGGGCACAGCCCCTCCAGCCCTGCTGCCTCTGGTCACGAAACCATTGCAGATGTGATTCATAGTGTTCAATTACCAACATAAAACTTGCTTGCTGTAGAAAACTTGAAAGCTACTTACCCTACTGTGAAGGTGTCTGTCAGTCTGCTTTAAAAATAATGCACTGCAAACTGGAATTTACTGAGCTAATGAAATGCCCTCAGGGAGGTTATGATGAGCCATTAAAAGAAAGGGCACTGTCAGATAATTTAAGCAACTTTGAGAAAAAATGCTTCAAATTTTTTTTTTTTAAATGCTGCTAATGTGCTAATCCTTTTTCGGCATTTGAGGGTGAGAGAACACTGGTGCTTGTTTTCTGTTCCAGAGCCTTTCCTTGCTGCCAGGGGCTGTGCTGCTGTGGGCAGGTGCATTCTTTGTTCCAACATGAAGTTATCTGCTGCTTTATGGTGGAGCTTGGGCAGGGGCTGTAGCTCCTTGTGGGGAGGTTTCTGCAGGCTCCAGCCATCCTCTGCCCTCCATCCCAGTGCCTCCCATGTCTTAGCTGTTGTCTCAGCTCTGCAGCTCAGCTCCCTGGCAGATGCTCTCTCCTGCCTGTGTCGAAGTCCACGTTGGCTGTCTGTGCAGGCAGTAAGGCTGGAATGTCAGCCTGTCCTTGCCAGGGCAGCTTTGTTTGATTGTGAGTGTGACAACACACATTCCCCTCTTCACAGAGAGAGTCCCAGTGCAGGAGTTTACCTGCAAAGGTGATGGTGGAAGGAATTTTTATTGTACCCATTTGGAACACAATCTTACTAAAAATAAAACAGATACTTTGCAATATTTAGTGCTGCTTTTAACAGAGTTATGTGCAAGTTGAAATAAAAGCCATAGTTTATATGCCCCTATTTAACAGAAAATATGTACAAGCTGGCTTTTATTTTTGGACATATTCCTTTCACCAGCATCACACCTTATCTAGCAAAGCAGGATTTCTTATGTGTACTAGTTGGTAAGAAAACCAGCAGGAGATCCCAAGTCAGAGCTACAATTTAATAGGAAAATTAAAATAGAGGCAATGGTACAGAAACACTGGCTTAAATTGACACAGAATATGACCTGACACCGTGTTGGTCGGGGTGGTGGTAGCAGTCTGATTAAATGGTGGCTGCAGCCCTTGTTGGAGGGATGGATGTGGTTCTGTCAAAGTGGTGATCCTGTAGAAAGATCTGGTCCTTCTCAAGTGGTGGTTGTTGAGCACTTGTCCTCTGGGAATCCAGTGGTAGTGCTGTTGTGGTGCTCCAAACCCCAGATTATATACAGGAAGGAATATTTGTTTCCTCCCTCTGGGCAGAGCATCTCACAACGGGATGATGTAATTCTGTGAGTGGTGCTGTGAGACCTTGATGGCTCATTAGTGGAGATAGTCCCCCGGAGGGAGTTACCAGGGCTGGCTCATGGAGAAGGTAAATAACACTGCCCCACCTGTTTTAACAGCTTATGAAGATGGTAATAGAATACATACTTTTGGTTACATCTTACATTGTAACCGAAGACATTGTGTTTTTATGAACTGAAGATTGCTGCTACTAGCAGGAGAAACTGATAGCTAAACCAGTGAAACATTTCGCTATTATGAAAATATTCAGGGTGTCTAAATAAAAGAAACCTGCTTGTCCTTCTGTCCTTTGGTTTCAAATATCCTCTGGCCAGTCTGGGTCAGCTGCCCTGGCCATGCTCTCTCCTGGCTCCCTGTGCACCTGCTCCTGCAGAGCACGGGACACTGAGAAGTCCTTGACTGAGTGAGCACTACTGAGCAACAGCTAAAGCATCAGTGTGTTATCAACATTATTCTCATACTAAATCCAAAACACAGCATGATACCAGCTACTAGGAAGAAAGTGAACTCTGTCCTAGAGAAAACCAGAACATGTACATTATTTGTTCAATTCTCCAGCACTTTGAAAGAGATCTCTGAGCAGTTTGGTGCTTTCGAACTATTTATTTAGTATCTTTGTGCATACCACCTATGCTTATGAATTGTATATAGCTGTGTTGAAGAGTTTACTCCCCTGCATTTTATCAATGCAATATATCCAGAAATTCTTAATGTTCAACTTTTTTTTCTCACAATTTTCTTGTGAAATACCAATATTTGCAATTAAATAAGGAAATGCTACTATTCTATTTATTTGTGTTTCTCTCTCTGCTGGGCAAGCTGGATAGATTATTCTATTCATCTTAAAATTTTAAGTATTCTCTCATTCTGCTGCCTTCTGCTCTTTATTATCCTATAGCAAGCCTGTAACCGAGTGTGTAGGCTATCTAAGGTACAGACTGCCCTCACATAACCCACTTGACTGCTCAGCATAAATGAGATTTTTAATGGTCTGGTTACTTGTCATTAATTGGCTTAGACAGGCTTGAATTTTGTCACACATCTTGACCTTTATTGAACCAACAACTTTGACAAATATAAAGGTCAAGAAATTCTGGCCTTAACGCCTCTTATTGGATTACTTTGCTCACATGCCAAAATCTAAATCTCTGGTTCTTAAAAGTGCTTCTATAAATACACAAAATTATTCTAGTACCTGAGTGGAGCCAGAGCATTAAAATATATTGTAGATTAACAGTGATGCGATTCCTGCTCCTCTGACTGAAGTCTGCTTCAGTCTTTGAAGGGAAAAAACTATATAGTGTCTTAGGTTACAATGTTAGATGTAACCAAAAAGTGTGTGTTCTATCACCATCTGTTAAAACCAGGTGGGGCAGTGTTCTTTATCTCTTCATCCCTGATCACTCCCTCGGAGGAGAGGGATATCTTCAGTTAGTGAGGCATCGAACCTCACAAAATTACATCATCCCACTGTGAGATGCTCTGCCCAGGCGGGGAGCCAAGCATTCCTACCTGGATATAATCTGAGGTTTGGAACACCATAAGCAGCCTTGCCTACTGAATTCCCAGAGGCCAAGAGCTACATAACCACCACTGGACCTTCAGAGGATGACCTGATCCTTCTACAGGATCACACTTCAACAGAACCACATCTGCCACTTCAGCAGGACTGCAGCCACCATTTAATCGGACTGCTGCCACCACCCTGACCAGCAGGGTGTCAGGTTCTATCCTGTGTCAGTTCAAACCAGTGTTTCTGTATTATTGCCTTTATCTTACTTCTCCTAATAAATTGTAGTTCTGACTTGGGATCTCCCACTGCTTTGCTTTCAAACTAGTACACTACAAAACCAAAAACCAGTCTACTTCAAGGTTTAGTACTGTCAAAAAAAATCATGTTTGAGATCCTCCTGTCCTTAGGAGGCTCTTCAGAGGGCCCTTTATGGAGGTGACATCAGGAGTAGTTCAGACTTGCAGAAGAGGCAATGAGCAGAGTATGTATTTTCAGGTATCACCCCCACACTGCCTTTCCCAGACCCACCTCTTCACCCACCTTCATGTGTCTTTTTGTTCATATCCCAAGTGTGAGGTGATCTGAGTAATGTTTGTTCTTTAAAACATAAAATCTTACCCTGTATTAAAAAAAAGAACGTTTTTCATGGTAGAATTGTGTCTGTAGGGTTCAGGAGGAGAATGAAAGTTTATATCTTGTCTGTAAATCAGTATCTTATTTAAATATTGAGTTTTATATATTTCTATGCTTCTGTGTTACCGATGCAACATTTAGTACTCTTGGATTCAATAGCTGAAGAGAATAGCGGCATTTTTATCACAAAGAAGTAAAAAAAAAAGGCAGAAACTCAAACCAACTTATTTGTGAAGCAGCTCTTCTATTTGTGAGCGTGATTCATTGCCTGCTGGTGCTCTCTGTGACCTTTTTGTGAATGTAGGGCACTGTTGTCTACCTGTGTGTGCTGCTCTCCTAGTGCCACGAGTCTGTAGCTATTAATAGTCATTTCCAGCCTTTCCTGAATGGCGCTTTTCTTTCCCTCTGGTTCATTTGTCCCAGGTGTTTATGAGTCTTGTAGCTTTGACTTTTGTGAGCTGTTGATGGGCCAGACACTCTCCTGTGTCAATATTCTCTAAAATCTGTGAGGGCAGGAAGAGTGCAATTTACAGCAGTGCTCGTAAATGGCAGAAGCAAATATACTAATGAACCTGACATATGGCTTTACAAGAGGAAATTCTCAGTGGCACTGCCCTTACCTGAAGCCCTTTAAAGCTGCCCAAGCTGCATGAATATACCGTGAATGTGCTTCACACCTCTAAATAAGTGAGGCATTTTACATATGCCATTGAGGTGTCGGTCTTTAATTTTATGAGTAAAAGTATGTGACCGTAAGTCAGTTATTGAAAGGTTACAAAATGTTCAAGGAGTAAGACTAGGGAATGGCAGTAATTCTGAACTCATGCCTCTAGAATGGGGCTTCTCCCACAGCACTTGGGGTCCGGCACATGCAGCAAAGGCTGAAGAACAGGAGGTGTCAGATAATGACAAGAATTGTAGAGGACAGGGAGGTTTTGTATTACAGGGACACATACAAACTGCTTGGCTTTTATTATGCATATATGTACCACATATCTCAAAATAAGACAATCAAAAGCTGAAGCTCTTTATGATAGGGCTGCAAAATTGTAGATCAGCCTGATTTGCTTCAGTCTGGAAACCCTGTGATACCAAATACAGATATCCTAGCTGTCATATGTGGAGATAAAATGAATGAGATTATTTTAAATATAGATGCTCAGCTTAACAAGACTATTTATATTCCTTCCTCCATCTGAGACACATTGTGCTCTTCTATGATGGACAACAAGATTTAGTAAGTGAACACTCAGAGTTGTGAGTTGATCAAGTTAAAAGGCTTCATGTACTTCTAGACATTGAAGGGCACTACTTAAATGTCCAGAGAAGCTGTGAAACAAGCCTGACCTATTTACTGTTCAATTTAAATTGTTGTGCCTAATTGCCCTACTTTGTGCTCTAAACCAGCCATACAGCTTGTTGTATTTTTGTCATTGACAGAATCCTGCCAAGTCTTTCATTTTAGAGTAAAATCAACATGTTTAGAGACAGCTGCCTTCAACTGATGCTGTAATTGTTCATGTTTTCTCAGTCATTGATACTTTTCCATGTAGTATGTTTTCCATTCAGTATACATTCCTTGAATATCAGAAGACCCTCAGGAAATTGGCACAGCATACTTTTGCTCCTAAACTTGAGTTCTGGCATACCGACTTATTATACAACTATGAATGACTTTAATAAATATTAATTTAGGTGCTTTTCCCTCCCTCAGGTTATTTTTGTTAGTGTAGTGAGACAGCTGCTATCTACTTACTATCTTAGCACACATAATATAACTGAATTAAATCCTGACACAAGGTCCCAAATTCATTTTGAAGGTAAGCAACTAGACAAGAGGAAAGACAGGAATAGTCAATATGTTAGGCAGAGCAATGATTAATGTAGATATCTGTTACTATATCAGAATCATCATCACCCCATCATCTGCTGATAAAGAGCTATCAAAAGGAACATTAAATGAGTTTTCCAGCTGTCCTCATCCTGTTTTCCCTGTTCACTCTGGCAGGTTGTGGCCACACGTGGCCTGTTTAATAACAATTCTGAAGTATGTGTAATGCACCGTTACTTCTGCAGCAGCACTGCATAGATGAGTACAGTCCAAATTCTTTGACTGTAAGTTCTCCAGGCCAGGGGCTGTAACTTCTTGTGTTTATGATGCTTAACATAACGAGACCTTGATCTTAAGTGAGCAGCTAATTGAAAACAAACAGTACGTTATCATTAATCTTGGAAGCTGGAAAAGAGCATCTCGTGACTTAGACATCTAGCTTGGTATGGCTTAAAATGGGATCTCATTATGAAACAGTGGATAAAAAGTAAAAAATAATCACTCTTGTGTTGAATCTCAGCTTCTAACTGATGCCCACAGTCAGGGTCAGTAATGTTTTACTTCTCCTAAAGGAATTTTTACTGCACAGATTAAAAAGGTGTCAAAATGTTCTCACAATTTAGTGCATAGTCAATGTAACATTATTTTTATTGTTTTAAAATTCTGTAGGTGTCTTAAAAGATTTTGATGCGGTAAACACTTTCACTTCTTCTAATCAATATTGGCTTCATTATGACATCTTATTTCAAGGTTAATGTTCCTGTATTGTGTAAGGTTGTAATTTAAATGAAATGTCCAAAATAACCTGTAATTGCTTGTTTTAAGAAATCTGAAAATTATTTTGCCCCACAGCAGATAATTTTGTTCTTGTTATATTGAAAAATACATTATTATTTTCGTTTCCCATTACTATTAAGATGGATATTTTTCACCATATTAGAAGATCATTACTAATGCAAAATAGACTTATGAAACTGGTAATTTGTCTGTCAAAAGCGGGCCACAGACGTAGCTGAAAGAGGTACACTAATGGAATGGCACTAATGCAATTTTGCAAATAACTTAATGAAGCATGTAAAGCATATTTCTTCCATTAAGTACACATAGTATGGAGTCACATCTTGCTTACTGGGTGTGAAAAAATATTTTTAATTAACTTAAACATGAAGAGACTCTTCAAGGTTATGCTACTGAAAACCATTAAAAAAGTGCAAAAAAATCAGAGAAGGCAGCAGAAAAAGCAAAACAACAGTATCAGATGACTAGAGCACTGAATGACAACAGATGAAAGCAAGGCAAAGGAAATGAATAAGCCCTACTATAAACCAGGGAGCCTCACCATGAATTTATCTAAGGTCATTATGTCTTAACAAGAATGTGTTTAGAGGAGTTAAATACCAGACCCAGGACTATTCCCATAAGCCTTCCAAACCTTTCCTTTCCTAAAGGTCAGTGTGATGGAGCATACAGTCGGCTTCTCACAGTGAGAGTGTGTACTGCTGAAAATCTATACTCCCAATTACAATTTTCCCAGTGTTCATCGTGAGCTCAGCCCACTCTGGTGGGCAGCTTCTCTTTGTGCCATGGTCCGATGCCATCAGTGATAAATGCCCTGAACGCCAATACAGTGTTCGCCTGCGCCACTCAGGGTGACATAGTTCTGCTACCTCTGCTTAGTTAAAAAGGGAATTTAAAAATCCTTTTAGTGTTTCACTTCAAGTTGGAGTATTTTTGTTGAAATGCAAAAACAGTTGCCATGCTTTCCTATGGTAGATGATAGTAAATTATTCAGTGTGTGTTCTTGTTTAAAATGCCAAATATCAAGGAAGCAATGACACTAGTCTAACTGTCCAGTACAGACAAGAGGAAAAAGGTTATCTTCATTATTTCAGCTAGGATTTTATTTTTAAAGCTTTGAGTTTTATTGCTCACCCAAGCATTTTAGTATATATTCATGTTCTTAGCTAATGACAACAAGTAGTGAAATTGGATTTCTGTTTTGAGTCACTGGGCTGATGGTCACTTGTGTTGTAGAGACCACAAAATCATCAAAATAATGAAAATACAATTTTGAGTTGAATTGAAAGAAAAAGCATTCATATTTTTTATGAATTTAAAAGTAAAATGTGGGTAATGTTGAGTAGAAGTTTTTCTTCTTGATTTTCTTAAATATCAATATAGATTGATATTTGCTTCTTATTTCCAAGGGAAATTCTTTCAGCTAAGAGTTCAGTGCAGATTTAGCAGTATCAAGACATGATAAATCTAATTTTTTAAGGAACTTAGTAAAAACTATTTACAACTGAGAATAAATATGAATATTTTCCTTCAAGATTTTCTAGTCCAACTTGAATATTTTTAACCCAAACCAAATTTTTTTCTGGAATGTTAAAAATTAAAACACATTGTACTAAGAAGCATTGAAGCACTTTTCAAATTAAAGGAATTGTAGTCTTTATTAGAATTACAAGTAGCACAATGCAGAGTTTACATTTTTGTCTCCATATGAAATGGAGTTTTTACAGTTACTTATGGTCTTCTTTCTGACTTTCTCCTTTAGTTATGGGGCTCAGGAATGAATTTGAACATGTACTGGCATATTACAGTCATCAACCCAGTTTTAGCAGCTTGACTAAAAGACTTTGTGGTGTGCTTGTTTCATTATGGGATGCAAGAACTGCCCCTCTAAGAGCTTCCCATTTCAAAATGGCAGTTAGGGAAAACTGCTGTATTCCAAATCCTCCAAATCCTTTTTTTCTAGCTATGAGCGAAAAGGCTTTTATTTGATTCTGTCATAAAAGAAAGTTCCTTTTATGGAAAGTTCCTCTGAAAAACTACCGTAGTCACCTATAAATGTGAGAACCAGTAAAGGACAATTGCAGTAGTTCCTTTCAGCAAATGACCATAAAACAGGGTGAAGGTTTCACTAATCTTAGTGATTTCTTACTTTATAGTTCTCTTAAGTCATCCATACCAACATGATTGATCTCAAGTGTATTGGATGGTAAAAAGTTTTCAGAGTTAGCAAAAGATTTTACTGAAAAAAAATTGTACTTACTGCGTTTTCAAGAAACTAGCATTCCTATTTTAGCATTATCTGGCATTTCATTGAAAATCTTTGGGGATATATACTCCTAATTAGAGCTTTATTGAAGAATACTGGGAAAATCATTCATTGGTTTGTCTAATAAAATCTCTGAGGGAGTTTAATTTACAACATCTGTATTCATGATTAATTTCTATGCAGATGTTTTGTGTGCAGTACTGCTAAAGTCGATGGAAATTTGCAATGGAAACGCTGTACGTTTACCCACCTAAATTTCCCCCCAAGGTAGTCCATCAAGCGTAAAGTTTTGGAAATCAGATTTACGTGCACTTCTCAGCTACAAGGTTAATTTCCCTCTGGCTGCTGCCTGATAAGAATCAGACCTTAATATCATTGATTTCAGCTGTTACACTCATATTAAGCCAGTTTAATGGAAGTTCACTTATTTAAAACACTGCAGTGATGTAGAACAAACAGGGCAGTGAGTTGTAGCAGGAGTTTTACTGTTTCTCGTTTCTTTGCTATAGGACAACCTGGCAAAGAAAGATCCTTTTTTCCTTCTGGAGTTTCAGTTTCGCCAGAATTCCAAGCTAGTGTTTAGGGAGAAGGAGAGTCCAGCATGTGACCTGTCAGATTTGAATTCTCAGCAAGCATGATGAAGGTCGAAAATTATCTGATACTTGTTCACCTGTCCATAATGGTAATTAAGCCATGTTTATCTTAGGGGGGTTTTCACAACTTGGTCCTTGTGATGAATATATAAACCTTATTCAAAAGGGGAAAAAAAAAATCTAATTAGAGTATAAATGATATTAAATAAAAACCACCAATCAGTAAAGAGAAACTACTTTACATAAATTTGAGTCAAAGTGTCTTTATAGAAATTGAATGTTTCTCATGCTGAATTAAAGAGGTCAAGAATGAAATTGCTAGTAATTCATTAAACCTAACAGGAACATGCCAATGAAGAAAGTATTACTGGTAGTTTATAAAAATAAAGTAATATTCCTTTAAAAAAATTGTATGTAGTTTTAATGAAAAAATAAATACAAAAAAACCCAACTAGTAAAACTAGGTATGTGTGCATATATAAATAAATATAAATTACTAAATTTTTATACTAATTTTTAAAACGTCTTTGAATTTCACTATAGACTATAGATGATCTATAATAAACACTTCTCAATAGTACTCTTTATTTGTATTTTAAGTAATTGGTCTGCCTGGAAATCCATATTTTTCATGCTGGTATTTCATTAAGAAAAAGACAAAGCCCGGTTCACTTTCTGGATATTATTTATTTGTAATAGACAGTCTTTGTTTTGGAGGAGCTGCTTATAATCCTGTTTCTGATGGTATTTTATCAGGATTAAGAGAAAGTAGCAGGTTTGTCAGACAAATGTCTTGAACAAATTCTTCCTGTACATCATCTTCCTGTGCATGTCATTTGTGGAAACTCCCTTTGGTCTACAAAGTAAATGTACCAGACATTTTTCCCCCTCTTAATATATTTAATATATCTTAGTGATACCATTGGCTCTACCTTTAGAGGGTTACCTGGCACTGAAAGCACGGCTGAACTTTGTAATGCCAAACTTTGTGCTGAATTCTTTTGATGGTGCTCAGGTAAGTCAATGAGGTCGCACTGATGTAAAGAGGGGCCCAAGGACTTCAGAGTTTATTATTAACTGTGAGGACAGATATATGAAAATAGTGGCCAACTCAGGAACTTTGGTGGCAAACCCCATGTAATTGCCAGTGACAGTGTCCATCAGCTGGGAATTTCAGCCCTTTATATTAAGATATCAGCAGGGTGATATGCAAATCCAGGCATTTTTTGCCTTGTCATATGTAGATATTGGTAGTCTTTGAGTTTTAAAGTATATCCCATGCTGTTTTTTCAGAATAGGATTGCTTCAATTGAAGAATTGTAAGGACATGAGACAGAATCTATTTACAAAAATGAAATTATGTTTGCCAATGACAGAATGTACACTGACGGAACTGTGTGGTACAAGAAATTCTGTAGTGGAAATTAAATGTAAGAAGACTTTGATTAAATAACTGCAGAAACCTGAAGAATTTGAGAGTGCTGCACTCTATTTGTATTGCCTTTAAGAAGGATTATGATTCCTTACCAAAAGTTATTGATTTCAGAGCAAGGAGTTTTCCAGCTTTATATTCTTTGGCATCAGGGTTAGTAGCCAAAGAGCTTTACATTACAGTTTTGATGAAAGAAAGAAGAAAGTGTCAGAAGCTAGAACAAAGCTAGTAGGAAATTCTTGAACTGCAGAAAGTACATAAAATATAAATCTTGAGAGTAGTGAGATGCAGAAATTAGTTATGTGTTTTAGTATTGATTTTACTGATCCAGGTAATGCAGAAGCTTTATTTGCTATCAAAGCACATCGCTGTGTTGTACTGTCCCAATGCTCAGCATTTTGAATTTGTTAGTTTGGAGAGTGACACAGGGTGATTCAGCCAAGCCTTACTGAAGGCAGAGGGAAAGCTCGGGGACACGGAGCCACCACCATCCCACCAAGAGCTGCATGGGAGGGGTGGCCCTGCCTTCCTCGGAGCCTCATCCTACTGTAGGACTAGACACTAATTCTTTTTGTGGGCAAAGAAAAGGCAAGGTGCAACTGGGTTAGATTTCTTTCCAAAGAGAGCATATGTTCCCTTGACTAAGGATGTGGCTTGTAAACTTGCTGTCATGGCAACTGGGAAACCTCCCAGGCCCACTGCTCAAGGATCCTGCTCAAGAAGTTCCCCAAAATAAAGCACAACAGCAGCCTGCAGGAAACCTGCAAAGGAGGCGGGTGGTGAGGATTTAATGTTCAGGGAAGATAAATGAAAAAGGTGGTGCCTTGGAGAATTCTTTATTTTGTACCTCTGTGCTTTTGTCAGTGAGGCTTGAAAGACATCTGGGTTACTTGGACAGACAGGGACGGGATTTAGGGTGTGCAGTGCACTGGTTAGGGATTCACAGGTGCTCTTAACCTTGATTTACTCAACATGCAAAGAAACAGATCAGTGTGATGCCAGCTGCAGTAGGTAAAAGCTTGACATGCAGGAGGACCAAATCCAAGAATAGGTGTGTAGCAGTGTAAGGGCTCTGTACACTCTGCACTATCTACATCTTCTCCTGAATCCTTTTGACTTTAGGGCTTGACAGGGCAGAGTGAAGGAGCAGCCTTCCCTCAGCTCTGCGCTGCACTGATCAGATTGCTTCTCTGGCAAAACTAGTTAATTTACAGGCTGCTTGGGTATGTCTGTGTTGAAGTGAAGGTTATTGTTTCCTCTGTGTTAATCCCTTAAATGCCTTCCTTTCCCTGTGCCTTACTGTAACTCTGTTCCTGCATATGAAAGTGTGCCTCAGGAATGCAGGTTTTGGCTCTTGCTGTTGTCTAGGCTGTTACTAAGTGGTAAAGTTGTTTGTTTGTTTTTGGAAATCAGAACTAGCAGTTTGGTCATAATAAGCGACAAATTCCTTTAACTAGTTTTTAATCTATGGTATTATGGCATGAGTGTTTGGCAGTTTGTGGTTTTTGAGTTGCCTTAACAATTTAACAGCTTCATGCAGCTTGTGTTGCTACCCTTCTGTGCTGTTCCCTTCTTCTTCAGAAAAGTCAAGTACTTTGTGCATCAAAGAAAACATGGTAAATGCCTTTAATGTGCAATTTCATCCTGAGTGCTCAGATGCAACTGATTTAACTTGCGTGACCTTGGTATTACTCTGGTTGATATTCAATCCATAATCTTACACTTAATCTTTCAAAACATTCAAAAGAGGGAACCAATTTTGTTCAATTTCAACAATAAGTGTTGCATCTCATGTAGTCAAGGTCAGTCAAAATAGAGTAACTGAGCCGAATCGTAGGATTAAATTCTCAGGGAAAATTGGACATAATCAATTACAATTAAAGAGCTTAGCAACCCAATCATAAAATTACTTTGGAGATAAGTGCAAAATTTTGTCATTTGTTTATGGATTTCAGGAGGCACTTTTCTCTAAAATGCTTATGACAATTCTTGGAAAAGTAGGACATTTAGGAGCAATAACAGGTTGTAGTTTTACTCAAAATGTAGTTTGCCTGTGGTGCTCATGATTGCAGGTTTTTTTGTTGGATTTTAAAAATAAGCTCATAGAATTAAGAGGCAAAATGAATCATAGATGGAAACGGGATAATATCCTTTGAAGCTGCACAAAAAGCCCTGGAATGGAGTTTATTATCAAGTGATCACATACTTAAAGAAATAGATTTCTGGATTTGAAGGTCAGCTGTTCACCTAGTCCAGTCTCACATACAACATGGCCTAGTAGGTTCCTGTAGGTTGCCAGCACTTGTGGTCAGCTGGAATGGTGGGCTGGAGTCCTGCACAGCTTTTTGTTGGGCTGTGACTGAGGGAGAGGGTTTAACAAATCTGTAGGAAGTGGATCATGAAACCCCGCTGTATTTGCTTACCCTGTCAGTGGGAGCTGTGTGTGTCCAGGTGCACTTAGGGCATACCTGAGATGCCATTGGTTCCCCAGAGCAGGGAAGACCATGATATGGATGGCACAAAACCTGCCAGGACCCTGGCACTGAAATCCATTAGATACTGAGTGACATCCTCACTCCGAACTGGAAGATGGACTGATACGTCCTGAAGGGAAGTGCCTTCAGAATGCTGTTCTGTAGTGACACAAGTGCTTCTCCCAAGGTTTGCATTCAGAGATGTTT
Source organism: Callaeas wilsoni (assembly GCA_013398955.1). Classification (NCBI taxonomy): domain Eukaryota; kingdom Metazoa; phylum Chordata; class Aves; order Passeriformes; family Callaeidae; genus Callaeas; species Callaeas wilsoni. The sequence goes on along the minus strand of VWPU01003535.1, from coordinate 307,090 downwards.
CTCTAGCAGCCTTTTGTAGCAACCTCCCTTAACTGTGCTCATTGTTGTGCCTGCTTTGGACCAAGGTCAGCTGGGCTCTGTGGTTCACCTCGGCTCTGAGGTTCACCTCGTTGCGATGAGCAGCCTGCTGTTCCCCAGTTTGCTGGCGGGGTAAGGATGGGACCTAGGGATGGAGAGAGCCTCACAGGTCACTTAGCCCCTCTTGCTTGTGTGAGTGGATTTCTCAGAGAACCCTCTTCTGTGTAGGGTTAAGGAGCTGTAGTATGATAATTAATGCAATGAAAATTATTTGTTGCACTGCAAAACCAGAATCATTGCCAGGATTTAATAAATATGCAGAGAAATAAATAGAGAAATGTATTTGACAAATAGAGCAGTAGGTACATTGTGGACAGAAGAGGTGTTTTACTAAATTTAGCCTTTTAATACAATTAATTAGGATCCAGTTTACATGTCATGTGGTAGTTGAGCATTTTTCAACAGGCAGCTGATTATTTTTCAGATCTTATTTAAAGAGAGCCAGTCTACCAGATACTCCTGGCATGATGAGTGGACCTCCAGGAGTCCCAGCCAATCAAAATTTCCATGGTTCTGAGAGCATGTTTTCTAACATACAATTTGAATAATTGCTCAGCAGAGTGGAAGTGGGTGGTATTAGGTACTGTCTGAATTGATTAAATCAGATTGTGTTAGATTTAGTGATCACGCATTCATATGCATGTGTACTTATTGTTCTGGGAGGAGACGTTTTCTCATGGAAGATATAGCATCTTTCTTTTGGGCTTGTGTAGGATTAGATGTACCATGAGCTGCTTGAGCAACTGATAGCTTGGCTTGCAAAATGATTAAAATATAGAAAAAGTTGCTAATAGAAAAAACCACTAGAATTAAATGTAGGCTTAATTTTATAGAATCATAGAATGGTTTGGGTTGGAAAGAACATTGAATATCACCTAATTTTGATACACAATAAAAGAAATGCTGCTTTTTGAAATTACTAGAAATAATATTTTTACTTTAAAAAATAGATATCTGGGTTTAGATTGAAACAGATCAGTTAATTCTGCATGATTTGTGAATAGTTATATTTGATTGAATTATAAATAGAGAGTATTTGTTGATTACCAGAGGTTTTGAATTGGCTTTAATGTAACACTGTTGTAGTTAGACCTGGAAAAACAAAAAAGAAAAAAAAGCCCAAACAAACCCCAACAAAAAACCAACCCCAAAATGCCTCAGTGTGTCTTTTGGTCTCCCACACAAAGTATCACATACTTCTGGAGACAGTGGTAAATAGATTATAAAGATCTACAGTGAAAAATACAGACATTGTAAATGAAAATCTGGTATCTTAAACCCAAGATGACATATATTTGATTTTGAAGTACAGAATGTTCAAGTATTGTGTCCTGAAATGAGTATTGAGTGCGAGAACTTAAAATCCTTTCTTATTTGTGTCTCAGCAGGCTCATAAAGATGAAATAAAAAAGCAGATATACATCTTTCCTCTTCAAAATGTTGTGTTTCTTGAACTAGTCGTCACATTACCAAAAATTGTAGGTAAAAAAAGTCTTCTACTGAAGAGTAATGCAACAAATATAGCTGGTTTTATTTTTCTTTATTTGACTGCTCCTTTCAAACCTCATTATTTCTTGCCCTATGCAAGACTCCAAGTAGCTATTAGAGCATTTAAATCCCTGAAAGCAAAAATATTCTGCATATAGGCCAAAGTGTTCCCTTTATTTTTCTCTCTATGTCATCACATCTCAGGAAATATGGCTGTCTACCAGGAGCTGACTCAAACACAATGAGGTGGAAAAATATGACCTTCAGAAGGATGATTTAGCATGTAGATTGTAGAATACATTTCTATTAGAGTGTTCCCAGCTTGGAACCATTGAGGATATTTGTGAAAGAACTTCATAAGTACAGCATGTTGCCATGTACACAAGTTGCTCACAGTAGGAGTAAATCCTTGCTATGATATTAAGGGTAGTCTCCTGACACTGACAAACTGGAACTCTTGTATCATAGATCTTATTTAACCCTCTTGTTGGGTGAGCTATCCCTGTGTAGAAATCAGCTTTGAACGATTGCTTTTTAAACACCAAGTGGCAAGCTGATAATCAAGATTTTACCTCTAAGGCAAGAACCAAAAGGAGCCCTTGCTGTATAGAGTAGTAGGCCTTGACCCAAAAAGCCTTTCTCCTTTATCTGCTGCATACCCCAAACTTGAGGGAACGCTTTCTCTAAATACTGGCACCGTTCCCAGCCCCTTTGTGTGTTTCTTGGTTATTTTTTGCTCTTTCCATATGGTGTGCAAAACTCTGAGCATCTCTGTCCTGCCTCTAGAACTGTAGGTTAGGCCTAGCACCATGTGGTCCTGGAGAAAACCTTTATGCCAGAAAGACACAAACTGTCACACTTTGTTATTAATAGTAATATTGACCGTGAAAAATAAGGTTTTATCTGCCAAGACTGAAAAAAGCAGGCAGGTTGGATAAGGGATAAAGAAATATTAGAAGGAAAATTCAATGAAGAATTATAGTGGAGACTCTTTTACAATACTTTTTAAAATTTATAATCCTTTTCTCTCATGATAGAAACAAAATCAGTGCAATAGCCCTTTCTCAGACCTAACTCACATGAGAAATTGGGCCTTAAAAAGTTATTTTGTTTGGTTTCAATGTGAGACCATATTTGTCACCATTTTTTCCTCTCCTTAGGTGTGACCCTGCCTCTTATCACTATTATGCTTCTCCCAATGCTTTATATTGAATAGTCATAAAGGCAGATGTGGTCTTTCAGGGCAACATCCTCTATAGAGCTAACCACAAGTTTAAACAACTTCTTTGAACTAAAATAAAAATAATGAACAAACACTGCAATGTTTCTTTTCCAAGGGATATCAATCTGTTCAAAACCATTCATAGAAGGATTGGGAGATGCTGAGAGGAGCTGCTAGAATTTTCATAAGAATAAGTGACCGGTGCTCAAGCAGCCTTATTTTGAGAGTGGTTTTGGACTGGGTAAAAAAGTTGCTGGGGTGGAACAAATTGGGGTAGACAGAGGAGCTAAGATGAGAGGAGTCAATATTTAGAGTGGAGATGCAGGTTGTTGATGTCCAGGATAAGGCGGATAAGAATGCTATCGATCTTAGGTACTTGTAGAGTAGCCATCTCTTTAGTATATTCTATAATCAATGTTTCCATTTGCAGAGGCACTCATGAGAAACGTAACATTTTAGAAAATCTGCTGATGGAAGTGGACTAGGTCCTGGTGCCTTTCTGTCCACATGGGTGCCCAAGGATACTCTGAGAGCCGCTGCTCAGTTCTCCAGCCACTCTGAAGGGAGGAAAGGCCTGGTTACTTGTTCCAGATTTGACATTGACTTCGAGATTGTAGCTTGCCCACAAATCATATTTTGATAAAAACTGCCCATTTCAAATGTGAATTTCAGCATGGCAGCTAAAGATTTATGACTTTTCTGTCTTTCAGTTTTGATTCCATCATGTACTTGTTAGTCATGCCTTAGTGTGCTGCCGTGTAACAGTTCTGATTGACGTTGACCACAGATATTATAAATGATCTCTTTTGATACATTAGTTAATTATGAAAGAAATCATCCTTCTCCTGGCAAATTCAGATCCATCTTAAAATTTTATAGCGAGTCAATTCATTATGAGGAAAGTTATTTATGAATTTACTAAAAAAAGTGGATCTGTTCTCATTAAAATAAGCTTAAAGGTACAAAATGATAAAATGTCAGTTGTCTACTTAACTCTTTTGGTGCATTTCACTAATGAGCTGAGAGACTCTGAGACTTCTCAGCACTTACAATTAAATTCAGCTAATGAAAAGTGAAAAGAGGCTTGGAAAGACTTGCTTTATAGGTGTAAAAAAATTAAAGAAGGCGTAAGGAACAGACATAATGTATATGTACAGACTTGGTTAAAGAACATTAGATGCTGTTCAATTATTGTCTTTGTCTTCCTGTTAAAACACATCAAGTTTTGCCTGTTGTCATTACTTGCTCCAAAAAGAGTTTAGGATTTTAATTCAGATTTTGCACAATTATTGCCATTTTATCCAAGGGGACATGATAGAATTGGATATGAGCTTTGCAAAATTACTTTCCTTCTTTGATTAGTTTCTGCATTTCTAGAATAGGATTTTGCTAGTATGATTCAGTGCTTTCAGTTCCTGAGATGAGGTGGGCCATATGAAGGTAAAGATACTAAGTTTTCTATCCCCAATTTTCTTTCTTGACAGATCAAGGCCTTGCTTAGGGATGTGGACTGAGACATCAGTTGATGACTGTACCCATGTGCCCATCTGTATGCAAAGGATGAGAGGTGTTATAAAACTATTCTCTCGTCATCACCACCAAATCATCCCTAAGATGTGATTTGAGGCGCATGGAGAGTACACAGTACATTCGTGCAGAGAAAAGTGTGAAGGGCGATTCAGGGCACCTTTTCAAGGGATATGAAGCCAAGAAGATGAAATGTACCAAATTACATGGTAAATTTGTAGGGCGTGGTCAGCTCTAGCCTGAGAGGTGGAGCTGTCTCTGCCGTGTTACAGAAACAGCGGCTGTGCCCGTCCAACAGCAGCGGCTGTCACCGCCTGACCTCCTGCTGTAAATTTTCATCAGTGGTTTTGCTGGATGGCAAAACATAACTTTATCTGAATGGGCAATCACACTTGCTTTTGTTTTCACAGGTGTTTATTTTACTACATGCTATAAGATCAGTAAAATGAAAAGGAAAAAGATGACAAGTGTTCCTGTGTTTACCAAATGAGTGGAGAGTAGTTATCATGGGATCTGTGTAATAGGTTTTCTCCTGCTTTCTTCCTGGCTTCCAAAAATGTGTAATTTTTCCTACCAAAATTACAGCTTGTAGAAGATTTTTCAGCGGAAAAGATGATTGCATGTTTTCTCTCTGTTGTTTCGTGATAGTGAAAGGTTACTGCTGGGCAGTAGCCTGTGTTACATAGTCCTTGGATCCAAAGGTGTTGAATTCTAAAAGGACCTGGCTCTCCAGCCTGCAGGTCAGGGGTTATTTGTGAATGTAGCTAAACTGCTTTCTAGCAGTTAAGTCTTATGACTCCTTGTAAACATTCTTGCTGAGCCTCAGAGCAGATTTCTGAAGGAAACATGGATGTGATCCTCTTCCATCACCTTGTTAATGTTCCTAGGTACGTTCCTGCTCCATGTTGTGTGGCAGGTAGAAGGCAGCAGCCAGCACATCTGCATTATCAGGTCAGCCAGGTGTGCTGCTGCCCCTGCTTTGCCTCTCACAGAGAGAAATTCTACTCCAGTTGGAGCAGTGCTGTCACCTTCCATACTTTAGGGCTTGCATATCATCATCTAGGCTGGGATGGGTTAAGATCTTAAAGGGAAAATTGAGGAAAGAAAGTTAAAATGCTCACTGTGTTCTGAGATGTTTTTTCACTATTATTTTTAGAAGTGATGATACGTGTAATTTCTTTTGCCGTTTACTTTTCCTATCACTGATTCACACCGCAGTTCTCATGGATCTGTTTGTAATGTAAACTTAGACCTGATCTAGGAACATACTCCAATGTGAATCAGGAATTCTGTGTAGCCTTCTATAGACACCTGGGATAACAGTGGATCAGCTTGTGATTCCTATGAAACCTTGGGCAATGTATTCTTGTGTGGAAAGTATATGGAAAGTGAAGAAAGTCAAAGTGATTAATTTAGAGGTATTGGCTAAATCAGTTTTAGGTGACAAAGTTGAGCATATGATGACAGAAATATTTATTTTTTTATTTGTATTTTGCTAAGCTTGCTGGTTTTACTCAGCAGTAGGTTTACCAAATATCCCTTGTATGTCCTAAACACTGTCATCTATGTTTTTTGAAAAATAGTTTTGTCTTCTATTTTGTTGTATTACAAGACAAGGTTTTGTCTCCCTGGCAGTCCACAGTCTACATTTTTTTTGTTCAAATCAGTGTAAATCATCATAGACTGGATAGATATTCCACTAAAGTTTGATAAAAAATAGGTCAGCTACGTTATAGAGTTCTTTTATTTTGCACTAAAAGGGGATGTTCATGTTAAAGAGGAAAAATGTATGGTTTAAAATTAAAGCTTCTGCACTTGTGGTTTCAGCAGCCACTATTTTACCCATGGAAAATCTCTATGATCTGTCAAACTTTCAGTGCATTGTGCAGGCTGGCATGAACTATCTTCAATTAAATACTGGGTAGAGCCTTAAAATTTACTGCGTGCAAATTTTCTGAGATGAATATGAAGACATTATTAAAAATGTTGGCCATCCTATTTCCTGTCTTCTGATTCTTCAAAAAACTACTTGCTGAAGCCTTGTGATCTGTGAATTTGTATGCACTCTATTGTTCCTTCACTGTCAGAAAATTAATTACTTAGAAGATCCTTTCTAATCCTGCCTAACTCTGCTTCACAGTTTGAAAGAGAAGTGGCCTCTGGAAACACGTGAGAGAGCTTTGAAAGTGTTTCAGAGTTCTTTTAAGACTTCAAATTGTTCTTCCCCATGGATAGCTGGAGGATAGAAGGAAGTACAAAAGTGACAGAGCTTCTATTTCCTGTCTTGGCACCAGCTACAGCTTTAGTTTTTCTTGTTTAGCAGAACGCTTGTAACACTTGGCAATAATCAATTCCAGAAACTACACATTATTAAATTTCTTTGACTAAGTGCTTATCTAACAACATGGGGCAGAGCCTTCCAGCCAGGTAGCAGAAAGAAAATGCTCGGTAATGGAAAAAGGTTGTGATATATCTAATGAATTTAATTTTCTACCCCAGCAAAGAATATAGGATGGCTGCAAGGCCAAAGGCTGTTCCTAAAATGCTATTTAGTCTTCATTGGTAATTGTTTTTGTCCCAACTCATTTTCAGCTGCAGCGTTAGGGCAAAATGGAACACAGTTTTCTGAAATAGTTGCTGCTGCTTAAGCAGGGTTTTGTGGAGAGAGGTGGTTGTAAACTCTTTTCCCCCTAGAGCTGAGACTCTGTGTTAAAGAAGATGGCTCACACTAGTGAGCTAGATGCTAAATCTCTAACAGGGTTTTCTTCTATTGAATCCAACAGCATGAGCTTCATTTAGACCCTCTGATAATCCAGCATAATATGCAACCTAAATCTAGCTGAGAAACTTTTTCTCTCAATTTAACAAAGCATCAATGAGAATTTAAACTTATAAACCCCATTCACAGTGAAAGCCTATTTCCCAAAATTTCTTGTGGGGCTCCTGAAGCCATTTTTTGTGTGTGAAAGGGCTTTAAGCATGTTCATTAATTTAAAATTCAGTGAATGCCTATGTAATTACAGCTGAGCCTGTGAGTTGCTTGTAAATGATCAGCTTTGCAATCTGTAGCAGGGATTTGCTCTGTCTGGTTTGCTGATCATATGGTGCAATCAGCGATATGATGGTTTTGCATCTGTCTCTCAGTGGCTCTTGAGCTCCCAAATAACTTTCTCCATGTGAATAGCCACGGGATAATCCTAAATAGGGGGGATCTGTGAGTGAATTTTAGTTCCTTTCTCCAGGTGAGACCTGGCTGTGGATGCAGAGCCCCACCTGCTGTGCACCTGCATTGGCACTTGAAGGAAGCCTGTGCCTGCTGGAAAAGAGGAAGGTGGTGGGCTCTGGTCACCAGTCTGGGTGGTGAAAGAATTGTTCCTGTGGGATGAATAGCAGACTGCAGCTCTTTTCCACCCTCTTCCTCCCTCGAAAGAAAGAGGAAAAAGAGAGATGAACATGTGTCCAGTCAGCATCTGTATTAACTGGCCTGGTACCATATTTTTCACAAATGTTGTGTGACATTGGTTCTCTAAATTATTCAGTGAGTTTTAGTCCATAAATGAAAATGCTTACCTGTCCAATGTGTCTGAGTGGGAAAGAAGCTGCAAAGAGTTTCCATAAATTACACAAAGGACTGTCTGCTGCTTTTTGATCTGGGATCAACAGGAGTTTTGGGGCAAAATAATGACCTTTATAAAGTGCATCTGTAGTCCTGTATTTACTTCCTTCTTTGAGATGGTGCCTTGCAGAGGAGACTGTGGACATCTCAGTCCCACTGGTGCCCCTCCCAGACTGGTTCAGCAGTGTTCATGGGTCCTGAATTGAAACCACCCAGGCGCTGTGCCCTCCAAGAGGCTGTTCCTAAGCTCTTTTCTCCCAGCATTTCCCAGTGAAACTCTGCATGTAACACACTCCCAGTTTGAAGAACTGTTCCCTCAAGATGTAGACTGCCACTTACATGATTCATCGAATTCATTTTCTCTCTCTCTCCCTTTCAAGACATCTTCTTATGGTCCCTTTGAAGAATCTAGCTCAGAGCCTATTATTTATACAGGGCACATGCTGTTGCTGAACTGGTGGCATCCACATGTGTCTCCCTTGTTGTAGTACCACTTTCCTATTCCTTAGTGGTTGCTGTTAAGGTTTTTTCAATAATTTTAGATATTAGAAGGCAGAAAGACCAAAGCTTAGTTTAAGAGACAAACCAGGATAACTTCCTTTATCTCTCTTCTTTCCCAGAGCATTAATTAATGGCAATGCAGAGATTTTTAGAGGTTCTATTTGTCTGATATTTAGCAACAACATAAAAATAAATTTACTGTGCCCTTACTAACTGTTGATTAAATATCTAATTAGTTAATATGATACTTCTTTATGTTTTCTATTATAATTTTAATTTTCTGGTCAGTGAATTTTTGAAGAGTAATGAAAGGCAAAGCCCTCAGCTTAGAAAGTGACATTGTGGAATATGCTTTGAGTATAGTGGTCAAACTTAACAAACAAGATGAGTGAAGATAAAGCAGATAGTATTTATGATAGGATTATGTGGTGATTTAGAGCACATTCTGGTACTTATGTCACTATTTTAAAGCTTTGTTGTTTGACAGAGCTGCAATATAATTGAAATCATAGTGTGTGGTGCATTTATGTTTATGCTCTGTGTTTAGAAGGAGGAGCATGTGTTTAGATGCCATAAAATGCAAAATGGGTTTCTTATTTCTTCCTCCTCTGTATAGTGAGAAAATGACAATAGTTTTTTAGTTTGGAATGATAGAGTGTTGAGAGGGCAGTATCTGTGTCTTAACAATTGAACCTTAGCTCTATTTTTACAAGTAAAAGTTATTTTGTAAGTTCTATGTTTGTTTAATTTGTACTTTATGTATGCCTCCAGAAAATAAACCTGTCAAAACTCTGAGGTTTCCTATTCTGGAAATAGCTGTTAATGTGGGATTTTAAAAATAATAATATTTTTCACTTTGACTAGTATCTGAGATTCCTTCTTGGAAACGTTCATACTTTGCAGGGCTTGCAGATTATTTGCTATTCAAGGTTTCAAAAGAAAAAGGAGCTTGGAAAATATTAAACCTTTGGGGACAGCTTGCTAAAAGAAGTGATAAATGAGCTTTGCCTTCCTCAGCAAGGTCTCCTTTGTAACTCTGCTGACACCCACTTGCCTTGGGGTTTCTCGCATTCTGCCAGCGCCAGCCTCACTTGTGACCCCCATCCTGGAGGAGCATCCGAGACGAGGAGTAGTTGTAGGTTAAGTTCTTCAGGGAGCAGGAAAACCAGGGCGTGCAAGCACAGGTGTTTCTACGAGTCCAAGTGCTGCACACCGAGAGCCGCTTTGCGCCGAGGCTGCGTGGCTGCGCTCTGCTCAGAAATCATCGCTGCAGAGCGACTGCGGCTTTCTCGGCAGCCTTGAGCAGATGTTGTTTGTTAACACCACACAAAGTATCTGAAACACTGCTCTTCCCAGCACAGGGAATGGGTAGTCATGCAGGAACCATCGCCTGGTAAGAGTTAAACGTTCTGTCTCAGAGTAAAAACTAGATGGTCTATAGCACAGATCAGTAAATTCTGCAAGAGAGTCAATTTTCTTCAGGAAAATAAAGCTCTTTCTCTTACTTGAATCTATTACAATCTATTCATATTCTATGAATATTTGTAATCATGGGCATCAATATTGCCACAAAGTTACTACCAATTTATATTGAATCTTTCTCAAAGTTGGAAGCCAGCATTGGAATCTTTAAGTGGAGACAGTATTGGAACTTTTTCTTTTACCCAGTTATTTGTACTGACTTTGATTTTGGGTAGCAAGCAATGCTAGCACAAAGAGAAGTAAAAGGCTTGTTAATATTCGCACTATCAAAATAAGCATGAAGCACTGATGATTCATAAGTGCTGCTGTAAATAGGCTTTATTGATGTTGCTGCTCTTCCCTTCTTGTGAGATGTTTCAGTTTACTGAGAGCCCTTAGGACTTAGGTTTATAAAGAACGAGGAAAAATTTTGCAATGATTTTGCAATGAACATCCTGAGTGTTAACACAATTTCTTTTGGAAGCAGCTAATGTAAAAACTGTTCCCCAAATGCAGAGGATCTATTCACAGCAATCACAAGCTACTGCTGACTCTTGGTGTGTCATGTCAAGAGCTGTGGGCTGTGCTGTCTCACGGAGAGGTGCTCTGCTACCATCAGTCTACCCCCAAGCATTTTAGACCCAGTTCCATCCTGCTGGATTCATCCTACCCACCGGTTTTCTTAATGAGACTGGAGCAGAGCCCATGGCCTGGGGGAGCTGCCAGGTGCTCCTCTGGCATGGCCAGAGTCCTTGAGCTGGAGGGGAAGGGGCAGGAACACTTTGTACGTTCCTGGCACATGTGTGATGATCAGCTGCAGTTTGACACTGAGATTTGCCTGTCCTACCTGACCTGGAGAAATGCCTGGGTCACATCGTAGGCAGCACTCCTCTAGCTACAAAAACTCCTTTGAAACTGGCCACAGGCTCATGCCCAAAAGGTGCAGAGGAACAAAATAGACTTGGAGATGCCAAGTAACACCAAAAATCATAAGGCGTTTTCTGCCTTTAAATATGTGAGCTGGCAATCCAAATACAATCTCCAGTCTGTCTTACCCTGCTTTTATCCCCATCTCTTACCAATTTTTCCTCTTTTAAAACAGAAGTATAAAGGGGTAAGAGTTTAAATGGCAAACAAAAATTAGCGAGCATGAAATTCCTTCTTTCCAGATCCTGGGAAGTCTGAGTGTTATTGAAAGCACTTTAGATGTTAAGGTCTTATAGTCAGAACATTGATTCGTATGAGAGGTAGACATGTAAATATCTTTGAAATATGGATATATGAAATGATAACTTTTGGAGCTGGGATTTAGTATCCAAAGTTGCTTTGAGGTTTTTTTGGCAAATGTTACAATCTAACCTGCTATAAAGATTTTCTGATTGGGACTTGATTTCAAGATATTAATTAATTATTAAATAGTGTAATAAATAACCATAATGATAAAATCATGTTATTATTCAAGTTGGCCCTTGTGACCTCCAAATTATGCCTGAACTTTTAAATGCAGGGGTTTCTTTCCAGTAACATTCAAATTTTACTTAATACTAATTTATTCTCCTAGACTGTTTTACTTTAGCATCTCAGCTGATTGATTGTCAGTTCAAATCTATGCATTACACAGGCCTTTTTTTTCCCTGGTGAAACTGAAGCTGGAAGTCATGTCACAACTTAGCATTCTCCAAGTAGGTGCTTTAAAAGATGGTCTCTGAGCAGGGGCTGCCCATAAATCCCACAATTTATTACATTCATTAGTATCTAGATAAAGGTTATTAGGCAATCAATCAGGGCCATGTCTCATTACCCTTTAGTAGTTGGGATGTTTTCGAGGTTTTCATTAGGGAGTCAAGTTATTTTCTTTCCTGCTGCTGAGCAAAGAACTCCTCCAAGTGGATACTGTCTAAATTAGAGTATTGAAGTATTGAGACCAGGCCATGTGAAAGATGGTGATGATTCAGGCAGTTTATTAGCCCTCCTCGAAAGAATACAAAGAAGGAGATGTTCTCTCCTGATGGAGAAGTGGATGAGTCATTTAAAATGTGCCAAATATGCAAGAACTGTGTGAGAGGACATGGCAGACGGAGGTAGTAGTGACCTGTGCAGCTTTGGCTGTGGAGATAAACCAGGATGTGAAGGTTTCTGGTGTTGTCTTTCATCTCATTTTAGCTATGAGCTTGTAACCACAAGGTACTGTCAGGAAAATTAATCTACCAACGCCAGAGGTTTATGTCCAAAAAGGAGACAGAGGAGTCCTGTTACTTTATTCGAATAAAGGGAGAGGCCATGGGGCATTCCCCTGGGGTCTCTCAAATTTTTGGAGGACGCAGCCTCCTTTTTATCCTAATGTCCCGACCGTATTTTCCTTCTCTCTTTCCCCATTGGCTGAGGTACTTGAGAGGTACAGACTTCCCGGAATGCCTAATTTTAAGATTCCCTTTTAACGTTTACCCCCCTTTGCTTTTTTTTTTTTTTTATTCCTATGGAATTAATGGTTCTCCTCATTGTTTCTTTCATCTTTTGATATTCAATTTCATTTATTAGCAGACTTACAGTTTACTGATACAGATCTCTCTTTCCATTCATCAATCAGTGGAATCTTTTCCCATTGTTTCTTTTATCTCTTAGTGCTAGTTTTTATCTACCAGCAGGCCCACAGCTTATTCGTAAAGATGAGTGCCTCATTCCTTTCAGTGCTGTCAGGCCTCTTGTGCAATAGACTGTAGGAGAATGGATTCAGCAGTTGCAGGACTGGACTCCACCCAGTGGAGCTGCATTCATGTATTTGGGTATGGAATTACCTCTGGGTCCTAATCTGCTTCTCCAGCCCTTTTCCTTCTTCAGCCTGGGGCTGGAAACCTTATGTTAGTTGCTTTTCTCAAAGTAATTCAGCATCCAGTCCCTGCTTATCTGGACTCTTTAAGTATAGATGCAAGAGAAATTGCCGAGATATAAAAAAAAATACAACAAGAGTTGAATGTATTTGAATGCCAGCAGAGGTTCTACTTCAGCTACAGGAAAAAGTTTGAGAGATTCTTTTATATACTGAAACTAATTTACCGTGCTGTCCTGTATTATTAATGATACTTTTATCAATATTTATGTTTAAGATAGGTGTTCTTAGGAGCTCTTTGCTATAAGTCAGCAACCACATTCATTTTGTCTCTGTATGTATGTATTGTGCATAAGGATGACTAATGACTGCATGAGCTGTGTGACATTTACAGCCTAAAAATCTGTGTGTGTGTGAAACTGGCCCACTAATGGGCTTATGTCCTACCTCAGATTTACTGAGGTTTTGCCAAAGATCTCTCTGAAACTTAGACTGTATTTTGCAGCAGGCTTGGTTTCCTGAACAGTGATTTTAAAGTACATATAGCACATAATAAAACTTCTTTCAGTTTTAGGTTTGGATTTGGTGAGTGTAACTCTTGGTGTAAAGCTGAGCTGTTTTCATTGTGATGTCAGTCTCTAAAGTTATTCCCATGATGCTGAGAGTACTCGAAGAGGGGAAAATCTCTTCCCACTGCCCCACCCTGAGCCGTGGAGAGGTGTGTGCTCTTGTCCTGCAGCACTGTGAGAGCTGGAAACAGCAGCTCCACTTCTGGTTAACAGTGATTTGGCTTTCATGGGGATTTATAAAGAGTTGTAAATCTGGTCCAGGCAATGATGTTTTTATCATTTTCACCTACTGGAACTTGTGCTTCACGGTCAGACAATGCAAGCATGATAGGAGGTTAATTGCCTATCACCCTTCAGGAGAGGATTGGGAAGCAGGACAGAAGTGACTGATGACTGTTGTATGATCCACTTTGCATAATGGAGGCACAAAGTTCTAATCAGCACTGGACAAAGCCCTGCCATGTAATTGGTCAGTGTGACCTTGAACAATGCAAAGATTGACTGAAATTACTGACTTTTCTTTTTGATGATGAAATTAGTGAATTTTGATATAGTTGCCACTTGAAGATAGTTATTCAAATTTGCACAGCTGACAAGATTATGCCAGAGAAGAATAGCAAGATATGCTGTTGTATAAAGGTTAATAAGCAAGGGCTCACATTTTTAACAAATCTAAAAGTAGATCATGGATATGTGGTTTTGAATTTCTTCTCCAAAATTGTTTCTATTGAAATTTATTTATACATGTATTCTAGATCAAAACTGGGTAACCAGCTCTTTAGTACTCCTGTAAGTCACCAAAGTAACTGGAAAATGAACTTCTATGTGCTATTTTTTAACCAGGATGTGCTCAGTTTGGTGTGGTGTCAAAGGACCTGTTGTAAATTAAAGTAGAAGCTGCCTGATTACTTACCCAAGTTCTTTGTTGCATCACTAGAAGATGGCCTGCCAAAATGAGTGAAAGTTAATATCATGTTCTCTGACATCAGTTTAATGATGTATAGTTCACAGAATGAAGTTCCCTTGCCAGTAAACCTTTAAAAATATTTACATATATCAAACTCAAAATTCTGAAAGTCTGTAATGCCCTTTCAATATATGCCATGCATCCTAGGAACAAAATGACAGCTGTATATCTGTGGAGTGGATTGTTCATTTTCAGCTGAAGACAAGGGTATAATGTCATTGTGCATTTACTATGTGAATGCCAGTACAAAGAGAAACAGAGATGAAAAAATGGATATACTTTTCAGAGACACTAATTTTTCTATGATGACAGCATCCAAAATAAGATTTAAATGTTTTTAGAAGTGCAGGAATCTCTCTTTGTAATTCCTTATGAGCTCAAAATTAGAGTGACCCCAGCAGGTTTTCATATATTTCTTAATTAAGTCAAGCCAAATAAACGTGTGGAACTTTGACACTACAAGGAAAAGTTATAAAAACATAGCTCAACCACACTTGGCTCAGAAGTAAAATTCCCTAGACACTAATACCTAAAAACATCCAAGTAACCAGAATTTTCTCCTGTATGCCCAACAATGCATCATTTTACCTTCCCCTCTGAGGCCACACTTTTGCATGGAGCACACATCCTGACAAGATCCTTTCTCAGGACCTCAGCAGGGATGTTCTGCTGGGGAGCCTCCTTTAGGGTTTTTAGTCACTCTTGCTGCTGTGCAAGGGCAGTGAGTCATTTCAGCAATCCCTAGAGCTGCTTTGAAAAGCAGCAAAAACCAGAACAGTGAAAGAAACTGCCTCCAACATGAAAGGCTGAGGTGTCTTTGGAGAGAAAGGTGACCTGCAGGGTTGTATGCACAGTATCTGCTCCTGTGGGTTGGCCACAGCACTGCTGCTGACCAACAGAGAGAGAGCATCCGTTTCATCTTCATCCACCCCAGTTAGCAAAGCAGCACACCCAGCAAGCTGGGGCTGGCTCGGGGCTCTCCTTACCTGCAGTCCTGTGTGACTGAGCCCTCTGGGGAAAGCAAAGCACTGAGCACCTCCCTGGTGCTTTGTAGCAATCACGCTGTTGTATCCCCTGGGAAGGCCCCACCGATTTGTGAAGGACTTCTGAGACATTTCTCTTAACTGACTTGCACTCTGTCATCGATAGCAGGAGCAGCTGGATGGTGGGAACGGCCTCAGAAGTGATCAATCCACATGTACACAAAGGAGATGAGAACAGAGAGGCACTAATCCTATTTTAAGTTTAAATAGTCACAGTCCCAAAAGCCTGCTTGTAGCCTTCGCCAACATTATCATTACTTTCTGTGCTGGAGCTGGAAAGCCAAGAGCTACTCCTCCAGATATGGTGGTTGTTTTATCTTGTGTGTTTTATGCTTCTGACAAAGAATTTCAAGTGAAGCAGAAGACAGTAGCCCAAGTTTTACTTAAACTGTTTATTATAAAGTGTTTTAAAGGGAAAGAATAATGAACTCATTTCTTAATACTGTGTTTCTGGTGCAATGTATCAGTCTCATTCCTCTGGGAAGCTGTGGGGGACTGACCATGACTCTGTGCTTAAACATGAAAGTCCATCCAGAGCTGTAGCTGCTATATTGGTATTTGCAGTTCTTTGTGGCTATTTTGGTAAGTGCAGGTTTTTGCGGCAAACCACAGCTTCTTTCATGCTGGCTCTGGTATCCCAAGCTCTAGGATGCTCCTTGCCTTTTGACTGTGTTCCTTATACTGGCCAAGCAGAGAGAACATCCCATCCTGCCACGGCCAGCACCCTGCTCACACAGCAGGAAGTCTTCTCTTGCCATTAACAGGGGATATTTGTGCATGTCTCCAGCACAAGCATAGCTAAGGCTGAAGTATACATTGGTTCTATTAGGATTGGTTGTCTTGAAGTTTATTTCAAGGTAAGTTTTTTTAGATGGGTTTTTTTTTCTTCTCCAGTGTTGTTTAGCATTTTCTCTGGTCACAGAGTCACTGTGTCTCATGTCACCAAGCATAATCACTCCTATCACAGTCCTTTGAGCTTAGAGCCAAGAGGCAGAACTAAAGCAAAGAGGAATGTGGAGTTTGGCATGGGTTGGCACAGAGCAGGACCCTTAGAGAAGGTGCTTAGAGAACTGCTTACTTGTGTGGAAGTAAGCAGTTTACCATGTGCATGCGTCAGTTTTACAAATTCTGGTAAATGCAGGTGCATTTGTTTGTTGGACATGAGCTTTATGGCACCTGGGAATTATGCAGAACAATGTTAAAGTGCCACTAATATCTTTTCTATTTGCCAGTCTTGTAGCAAGAAATGGTGAAAAAGGATAGGGAAACGAAGAGTGGCTTTTCCAGAATGAATTTCTAGCCACAAAGCAGCAGTTTTCTCACTGATGCCCTTAGACATTCGTTGATGCTGCTGACCAGAATTTGGGTGGTGTCAGTGTGTTATGTTTAGGTCGTGGTATCATAGTTTTGTTGTTTCTGCCAATTTCTACTCTACTGTCAATACTCTAAGATACCTTTCCCTAGCTTGTACATTAGCAATGTAACCTCATTGTATAAGAATTTATGTAACTTAGCTCATTACCTTTTACAATTTCTCAAGTAAATATGTTGTGCTTATATTTAGAGGAATATGAGATAAATCCTCACTAGTAGTAAATTCTTTTTGGAAGACAGTTGTGGTTTTTATTGCATGTTTTTACACTTCAGCCTTTGATTACATTTCTGTGTGCAGCAGTAACCCAGTAAGTCCTCGTGTTTGTCATTTGCCGCAGAGGCTGGCTGGCATTAGTGAACTTTAACAAAGTAGGTTTTCATGTTTTCCTTAATTAGGTCAAAGCAAATAAATGTGTAGTACTTTGGCATTACAAGTAAAAGCCATAAAAATAGAGATATAATGCAAGCACATCCAGGCGTGTTTTTTCTTTTGCTCACTTAAAAGTCTTTTTGCATAAGAATAAAAAACAAAACTATTTACAGTCACAAAAAAGAAAATTGCTTGAAAAGAGGTAGTGTAGAGCTGGTAGAGTGCATCCAACAGCACTGCAGGTGAGGCAGCCACTGCAGCCAGTCATGACATGCTGAATATTTGTCTTATGCTCATGTAAGTTAATTGATAAATTCAACATATTTTACTGTTGATGCTGTATTAAACTAATAAAATACATCTACAAGTATGTCTTCAGCTGAAAGTCTGCTTCCATCCTGAGTGCACTGTTGGAATCAGAATGTATTTCCCTCTTTACTTTGGATAGATTTCTTATTATAAAATGCTGTCGGAGAAGTAGAATTGCCACCTACTGAAACCAACATAAGTCATGTGAGAATACAAAGTGAGAATATAAAGTGAGAATATAAATGGATTTAGAGCTGTAGATAGGAGCTTTACTCTATTTGCTGTACTCAGGCATCATTGCTGGTGTTCAGGCTGGGATACAGCTCTGTCTTGGCGGAGTGGGTTACCTGGTGAATAGTTCCTTTTAGCTGTGGTCAGTAGGAAATGTGCCCGTGCTTGTGATATAGTGAACCCTGATTTGTTCCTAAGTCCTCAGGATTGAACTCCTTTAAAGCTCTGATCCATCCTTATGGAGAGACAGCACAGACTCACAAGTGGCAGCTGCCTTGAGAGCATTCATGAGCATTATGTTATCTTTTATGAAATTTTGCCTAAGTATTCATTCTTTAGAGGAAAAACCTTTTGCTGCATTACACATATGGGTAACTTCACCTCACATTTCCTCCTCAGCTGCAGTTCTGACATGAATATTGTTCTGCTCCTAGAAAGATGCTGCCTGTAGCTATGGAGGGCCAAAGAAAGGACCGAGGCAAACGGCCCTGCTCCAGTGAGTAACCTGGGCTATGACTTCATCACTTAGGGTTGTCTCCTGATTGTTCTGGGCTCTTGATTTAAGGCTCCAAATATAGCTAAAAATACTCCTAGAAAGTATTTGTCTCCCAGCTGCAGTGTTCCCAGACATGCTACCTCCACTGCCAACTAGTGCAGTGCTTGCTACGAGGGATGATTGATCTTGGTGGTTGTCTTGCATTTATTTAACATTTGGAAATGGCAGTGGCTATGTTTCACATCAGCTTTTTCACAATACCACCATAATATAAGAACAAAAATTTCCCTTTCTCAGTGCATAATGAGGCAAGTAGAAGTATGTAATTTGTTTGTGTCCTGAACTTTTGGTGGTTCATTGGTTACCATAGAGATGGCAGTGTGATACCTGGAATTTGATACCACAAACCAGAAGAGGGTCCTGGCTTTGAGCAAGGAGTAGACAGTACTTAAAATTCAGATTCATCAAGATATTTGTCATTCCTTTAACTCATTAAATGAAAGGATTCCACCTGGGTTGAAAAATTTGTAGGATTTCTTCTAATTATTTTGGCAAGCTTCCTAAATTAAGCTAAATGCACTGCAAATTTCTCTCCATCACTAATATCTTTCTGCATGCTTCACATGGGAAGGGTTGTTTGCATTTAGTTATTGTTCCACATATTTCTTCTTTTAGCAGAATTCTATAGGATTTTTACCCAATCACTGTAGTATTACTGCTGCTGAATATTTGAATCTGTTTGAATGACTGTTCTTTGAGATCATTGGAAATATGTGCATTTGGGAGATAAATTTGTTTTTCACGCATGCAGCAATTACTGTAAGGAATAAGTTATTCTAAGGAACGGAAGGCAGAGAACAGCAGGATTCAAAGTAGTTTTCCACTGAACAATAAAGGTCTTTGATTTAGTTTTTTTTTTATTTCATCTTTGACATTTCAAGGTGAAATTTGGACTAATGACTATCTTAATCAGACACACAACAATTTTGACTCTGAATGGGAAACAATAAAAGGAGGGATCAATTTTACTGGTCTGAATATCTTGTGCTAAAATATTTGCAAAATTTCTGTAACATTAATTCAGACACTGATTTACCATCGTTAGGAATGAACAAAATACCTTTTCTCACAAGAATATTCAAGGTTTCAAACTGCTCCTAGAGAACTTGTAACAGCTGTGTAGTGTTGGGATATTTTCCACTGCTGTAATCCAGTTGTGTTATTGCTGCAGGTCTCTCGTGAGGGTTTTGTGGGTTGTTTAGGAATCTGAAATATACCCCATGTTGCCACTTTCGGTTACAATTGTGATTCCCCTCCTTCATATTTTCCTTTAGTGCAGAACGCAATGAAAGAGGATGTAGATCTGGTATTCCTGGTTTGGGAAGCAGGAAGCATCTCAGTGCTGCTCTTACAGATGTTTTGCTGTACTTCACTCTGCATTGTTTACCTGGATCCTGAAATAACAGCCTGAAGTTATTAATTCTCTTTGGACCTTTGGAATTTAACTCTTCATAGCCTCAGGTTCTGGCTGGAGAGAATGGAGACTTTCTTGTATTTTAAAGGATTTTATTTATAATTTTACAGTATGTAACTGTTGACACTTCAGCCACTGGGAGCTATGGTGCTTTCCATTCAGTTCAGAATTTTACATAGGGTGACTGCAACCTTTTCTTTTGCTGTTTCTAATAAATATTATATGTCTGACATTTAGCTTTACATCTCACAGTCACCAAGATCCTTGCAACTGCCGAGCCTGAGCTCCTATTATATGAAAAACAACTCTGCTGAAATCCAAGTGTGAGAAATACCAGTTCACCATAAAGTATCTGAAAAATGACCAGAGTATCCTTGGCAAGGGGCAATTTCAGTAGCTCAAATGATAATGCAAGAACTCCAGTCAGTTGACAGTGCAACATCTTGTCTACTGAATAACACAACCTAGTCTTAAAAACTTCCTGTTCATGCACATCAGGAGGCTGCAGTTTTACATTCAGACACTTTGAAATGATCTGTCTAATTGACTGAAAATATAAATCCATATTTAAGAGTTTTAAAGACCTTGGAAAATGCAGAATTTAAACAATAAATAAACTTTCCTCTTAAATATTGCAGGTCCTGCCCTTATTCAACAAAATTATTATTTATAAACATCCATAAATTTTCTCTTTTCAGCTACCTCATGTCACAGGCATCATGAAAGTCTTAATCTGTACAGAATTCACTCAAACTAGGAAGTTATGAAAAAAAGAATGAAAGAAGGTGTGAAATAATTACTTATTACAGGGTTTAATTGGGTCTTAAACTACCCCAGGTCTCTAGAGGAGACAGAGCCCCTGACAAGGAGCAGAACAAAGAGCTGAGAAATTGAGTGGTTGACTATGAGCTGAATAAAAGGGGGAAAAGAACAGAGAAGATGCCAGACTTAGAAAAACTGGGCTGCTATTCCAGACTGGGTAGGTGGAGTGAAAGAAGCCCAGGGACAAGGAGCTGAGAAGCATTCCTATAACATTTCTGCAGTGAGCACACCTTCTCTGCTCCCTGTTTCATCGATAGACACACATATATTAAAAAACTGTGTGTGGGAGCACCACATGGTGCTTTCCTATATGTTTTAAAAATTCCATATGAAACATTTCATGATTTACCACCTGTCAGCTCCTCTAGATGGTTTTTTTTGCCTTTACTTTTTCAGTTGTTGAAAACAAATGCTTTCTGTCATTTGTTGCTCCCTCTCTCTGCCCACCCCTGGCCTCCCCCAGCAGCCGCAGTGAACGGGCATGGCCCGGGGTATGACAGAAATCCCCCCCTGCCCACAGAACACGTTTGTCTGCTGTGCTCAGCAGTGGGATAGGGACAGGAGTGACAGAACTTGGCTTTTTGGTGCTTGGGAGAACAATCTGTGAAGAAGAACGTGGGCAGGAGAAAAGGGGAGGTAGGAACTGTCTGCTGATTCTCAGGCTTGAGAGACTTGAGGGATGCTTCAGTCTGCCCAGAGAAAACTTTCCGTGGCACCTAGATGGAAAAGATCTCTCCTGAGCAGAATTCACAACTTGTGCCTTAACTGCTCTCTGTTCCCTGATTGTACCTTAAACGGGATTCTGGAGCTGACAAACACTTATGGTGAGACGTGACAGTAAGGGATGGTCTTCTCCAGAGTGGTGAGAGAGAGGCTGAGTGGAGGAGCCGAGGATTCCAAGGTGATGGGGAATAACACCTGGATCTGAATAGCCTCAGATGGGTACTTACACATAGCTGACGACTGCTGTTTGCAAATTATTTCCTTTATTTCATACAGCAGTTCTACCTTTTACAAGGAAAAGATAATGTATAAATGTGTCAGACTGAAGGGTACCATAATAAATCTAACATATACGTGGCATATTTACAGCTTTATACATGCCATTGCTGATGAATCTGGACCAACAGCATGCTAATTGCTGCTCTCCAGAGGAGTTAGGAGGAGAAGAATGTTTAAATGTTTATTATTGGCATAATAAAAAAATTGCCATTGTCTTTTCCAGCCTTCTCCTATGTGTCCATGGAGGATGGAGTGGGTTATCTGATTTAAAAAAAGTATTTTTTGGTAGGTTTCTTTAATATTATTATGTGAGAACTCTTTTCAAGAACCAGAAGTATTTATAAGGCAGGTATAAGGACAAACAATTCTGGAATTAAAATGCAGAATGGATTATGTTTATTTGGAATTTTCTGTCATTTAGTAGAGGTTCTTTAATTTGTTTCTCTCCCTAAAATTGCCTATTGAATTTAATTAAGTGCATCATAGATTTATGAGTCAGGGCAATATGAAGATTTTTTTTTTTAAGCAAGCTTATTTGTTTCTCAGATGAGCTTTTTCAAAGATGTTGTAATTATATGCCTGGGTTACTGCTGGCACAGCAGAAAGTTCACTCAAATACAGCAATTGCAGATAGGCAAGAGACATGTCAAGGGCTCAATGAAATCTGTCAGCCCCCATGGCCACCCATCTACACCCATCCTTGTTGATTGCTCAAGAAATCAGCATTGATGATGCATCTTTAAATTACTCACTATGGTTATAAAGCTTTTGGTTACACACATGATATATCTTGAGTCATCACATGTCTCCTATAATCCTGGCGTGTTTACTTTGCACATTTGCCTAGAATCTTCTGCAATTCTCTTCATCTTTTCTTTCAAGAAGTATAGAAGTCTACTTGTCTGAATTTGTACCCATACAAAAGGTTAACCTGAGGACTTTGTTGCTGTCGATGGGCAAAATTTCAAAAATGATTGAGTCATTACATTTAGCACAATATTAAAGACTGATTATAAAAACTAATCTGCTAAACTTTAGATTATTTCTGTAAACCGAAAGATGATCAGGGAAGTGAGATGGTCTGTTCTATGTTTCTAGCTCACTTGAAGGAAGAGCTGTCATTCCTATGAGTAAGGGGCTGGTTATTCAGGTCCTGTATGCCTGTATGAATTTTTCTCCAGTATGTTTAAATTTACCTATAATTGAGTGAACAGAATCTGACGCAGTTGCAGCAAATTCATTGGAAAGCCCCCGACTGAATCAAATTAAGGGAGAGGAAGAACAGCTTTGCTTTTGGGCCTTCTCTGTTCCTCCGATGACTGTAACACACTGAAATAATTACTAATTGATGGGCTCTGAACTTTAGAGTAATGTGGCTACAAATTACATATAAAAGGATGGTTTACTAGACCCATGATAAAGTTATTCCTTTGAGTTTTTATTTCAAAAGTGTTTAAGAGGTTGTTTCTAATACATATACTCAGAGATTTAACCCCTATACATAATAAAAAATGCTTTTTTAATTGTAAAAACTATGAAACTTTTCGTGCAATATCACCAAAACCATGAAACTGTAGTCCAAACTGAGCTCATGACAGCATTCCCACTGACTTCAAATGGGCTGAAGTTTCAACTGCAGTAAGTTATTTACCAGCTATAAATACTCATTTTTCAAACTGCTACCCTACCAGGTTGAGGGTTAAGGATAAGTTCAAAGAAGTGCTGTGTTAGTCTGGACTTCAAATTGGCCACTATTTTTCTAAAGCTGGGTGAAAATTTAATGAAATCTGAAAAATTTGAGGCTGATTTATTTCATCACAGTAAAATACGGTAGAAGTAAAAGAAGGAATTTATAAATTTTGAGAACGCCAGGCTGTTTGAGATTTTGGTCAGAAACCATGAGATACATAATGACTTTGATCAAAATGGGAGGATCTTGATGGATTCAGCTGAATTTCTTGTTCCAATCTGAGACTGATTAAAGCTAGAAAGGATAGCTGTCAGCTGATACTGAATGAAATTTTGCCTGAATTCTTTCAAGCTGAGACATCTCCATCCAGTAAATCCCATGCTATTGCTACTGTGGCTATCTGTCAATAACAGTTCCTTAACTGTTGTTTTGCTTTCTTTATAAAAAAACAGTGGTGAGAAGGTCAGAAATTACATGTTTTTGGGAAGGCATGAAAACTTGTGGCTATGATACAGTCATATGTGAGAGAAAGTAATGGGGTATGGTGAGTAAATACGGAACCAATGTCTTCCATTCCTTCTAAGAAAAGCAGGAAATATGTATTAATCTGTAATTTCAGCTGAAGGATTGATAGTGAAGTAAATGTATGAAAGATGAGAAGATACATAAGTGCAGCATATTAATTGTAAACTTTTAAAAATTAAGGTTATAGCTTTCTCTGCCCGAGTGGTCTTGCTTGTTAACCTACTGGTCAGAGTCATGAATTTCATATATTTGAAAAAATACAAAAACAGTTATGCAAAGACTAAGTGTTCAGAGTTATGGTGTGTTAGCCACGGGAATTTGGGAGATATTTATATTTTGAATGAACTGCTTTGAAGTGCATTAGATGTTTAGTGTGACATTTGCAGTTTCACAGATTATAAAAGCAGAAGAGAGGACTGGGATTGTCCTGCCTGACCTCTGGTGTACCACAGATTACAGTACTAGTTTCTGTTTGCAGTAGAACATGTCTTCTAGGAAACGGGCATATAAAGATATTAAATATTTCTTGGTGAGCTACTACCAAGCATATCTAATCTCACTGTGAAAAATGCTTCTGGTCTGATTTTGGAACCTATCCTATCTTTACCTGCTGGACTGAGGTCACATTATTACTGTAAACTTTATTGTAGAACAGAATGGTTTTAATTTTCTCTGAGTCTTTGTGACTAAAAGTTTCTTCTGAATTTCCTTGGGTAGATGCTTAAGAAATAGATTATGTGTAGCTGGGAAGTTGTCTTTCTCATTTGTTGACTCAGGAAGACTGACCAACAACACTGCTGGTGTTTTTTTCAAACCTTAAGCAAAGTAACAAGTTATCTACTTTAAACATGCTTCTCAGATGGTAGAAAAGATTTGAAGCTGATCTTCAATTTCTTTTCTATATCTGTCCACTGCTATGCATACATGAGCACTTCTACCTTACGTGTTTCTGTGTAGTCTTATCCTTCAGACTATGCATATTGTCGGAAATAATAATTTTCAAGCTTTAATTCTTTTATGAGAATTGTTTGACAAATGAGTGTCTGAGCTTCAAGGGGAGCTCCCATAAGTCCTTCTATCCAGGTCCCTGACTGTGGGATTTCTGGAAGCCCTAGAACAAAGTGGAGAGCCCTCCAGGACCTTGGTTCAAGTCTTCAGTGGGAATTTTTAGGCTCAGGCTTCTGCGGCAGAACAGAAGACATCCACCCAGGGCTGGGGCTGCTGTGCAGGCCATGAACAAAGGACTGCAGCAATCACTGTTCTCAGGGACTAAGATCCCCTGGGTAACAGGGCTGCCCTCAGTGTGTTTGAGCCTTGAAACTTCCGCAGTTTAGCTGCAGTTCCGGTAACAGCTGTCAGAGTTCCCAGAAGCATATTGTGTTTCAGAATCAACATATGCTGACATTTCAAAAATGAGTTTCTCCTCTATCCTAAGATTTCCACTTTATGGAGATCCTGAAATGTCAGAATTTCCTCTGTTGTTGTCTCTGGGTGCTAAAGAGTTTTGATCACTCTTGCTGAAATTCTCTGTACCTTCTCTGGTCTTTGGTGCTTTCCAAGATGGGGAAATTGGATTTCATGCAGCAGCAGTCTTGCTTTGGAGCAATAAATTGGTGTAATCATGGTTTCTCTCTCATTTTCTCTTCCTGTCTAAAAATTCCTAATGTTTTATTTGCCTTTTTAAGTGCTTCTGAGTATCAAGATGATGTCTTCATGGTGCTATCTCTTATAACTGTGATAGCTTTCCTGAAAGATAATAGCTGCTTTAGGCTCAGTCACTGAATATCTACAGTTAAAGTTACTTTTCCATGTATGTTACTTTACATTTATTTATATTGAGTTTTTTCTGTACGTTTATTGCCTAATCATTCTGAATCATGAAATTCCTTTGCAAGTCTTTGCAGTTTGCTTGCCTTTTTACTACCCTACATAATTTGTCACCAGTAGCAAATGTTATTCCTGCCACCCCTTTTCCAGATCATTTGCAAAAATACTAAATAGCATAAGCCTCAGGCCAGATGCTTCATTTGAAGTCCCACTATTTATTCCTACTTTACTTTCCTA
Organism: Callaeas wilsoni; assembly: GCA_013398955.1. Lineage (NCBI taxonomy): Eukaryota > Metazoa > Chordata > Aves > Passeriformes > Callaeidae > Callaeas > Callaeas wilsoni. The sequence continues at coordinate 281,434 of VWPU01003535.1, read as the reverse complement.
TCCTTTTAATCTGTTATTAATCCATAGGAAGACATTCCCTTGGCATTTTATGAACTTGTGGTTAAGAAATCTTCCTGTAAGCCTTTAGAAAATTCAAGCACAGCCTATAAACTGCCTTGTCCTTGCCCTACAGATAATTCTAACAAGTTGCAGTGCTGTGACTTACCTCTATGAGAGCTGTCCACTTGTTTTTATTATGACAGGTTTGTTCCTGTACTTATGCTTTCCTTTTCTCATTATTTTATTATTTGCTTGTGTGCAGAAACACTTGCCTTTGAAAGCAAATGTCCTGAAAAAGGTCACAGACACCTTTCAGTGCAAAGTCAAGAGTTAGGATTTTTCTTCTGGTACCTAACAAATTTTTCCAAAAACCAAATGTTTGTGTTTCATAAAGATTTTGTCTCAGTATCACATACAGAGACACATACCCAGGGTATGTGAGTGCTGTTGAATAATCTTCCGTTATTGTAATGTTTTTGTCCTTAAAGGTACTCATAACAGTCATTGTCACCTTTCTGGTAAATCAGTAATATATACTTCATATAAAAGTCGATTTTGTTACCAATGACTGGAATTGCAATCTATAGTGATTCTGTTCCTCCTTGACATATTTTATTTATTTATCAAGTTTTATTCTGGACTTTCTTTCGTAAACAACCTGTATATATATTTGTTTTTATTACTCATTTTTAGGCTCAAATGTAGGAGTTTGTCACAACTTTTATTTGATGCTTCTACTGGAATTTTGTTGATATTTGTCCTATGCTTTTTTGGAGGATACAGAGCTGTTCTAACTTTCCTCCAGGGAGAATTGTTATCTTAAACTGCATGTTCTATTCCTGCCAGCTTCCTTTGATATTTTTTTGACTCAGAAACATTCCTGTAGAACCATTTTAAGTGCCAGCACTGAAATAAATTTCCTTTAGAATTAATGCCATATTCATCTCTAGACAAGCATCTGTCAGGGGGGATAAGAGGCATTTGAACTTCTTTGAGGCAAGGAGATGGACTTTATGACCTCCAAGCATCCCTTCTAACCCTATCATTTCTTTTAAATGGATAACTGGGTAAACAGATGCAACTTCTCTGGCCTTCACAAAGTATCAGATCCATATCTATTTTTTTCCTGCAGATGGTGATTGGAGCTCCTCGGAGATAAAGGTAGTGGATATTCTATTGAAGTGCTGGAGAGACCTGGATTCTGTTGTGTGCTAACTTTTTATTACCGTTAGGATTGAAGTAGAGAATGGTCTTCTCCCCAAAATCCTTAAAATATTGCCAGCCATAGCTCCATCAAAGTAGACAGTATCTGCTTTTAAGAAATACAGTAATTTTTTAAAGTTTTTGATGAAAGTCCTTTAAAGTATCCTGTCTTTTAGTTAAATTAGTTACTATAATGTCTTGCAACTTGGCAGAATTCTTTCAACTGCACTGGTATGGTCAGCTGTCTTGCAAAACACAGAAGCAAAAATTCACACACTAAAAAAGCTGCAATGAAGAGCTGAAAAATAGATTTTTTTTTTTTAATCTTTTTTTTGTTGGCAAAGATGTGCATCACTAAACAGGACACCTCTGGTTATTGCGGTTGTTAGGTAACTGTGCAGCCTAGGTTAAGTGGAGTACTTATGAATCCTAATGTAATACCCTTCTGCCTAAGCCCATTGTCTGTGAAAACACTTTGGCTTTCGCCCTGTATTTGTTTAAAATAGCACAAGGGGCAGTCACGCTGTACTTTATTCCACTTGCGTTCAACGCGATGCTTGCTAAGAATAGGTGGATATCATATTGTATAAAAAGTAGCATAATGGCACGTGACTGAATTTGCAATGAGGGAAGCAGTGTGTGACTGCACTGCCGATGAGACGCTGCCTCGCACTTTGTTATGCAGTCCTGCTTTCATGAAATCAAACTCTGGGTGACTCATCGAATCCACTCAAATATTGTCATAGTGTATCTTCATTGCACAAAACAGTATTTAAGACTTCCTAATCACATTGCAAATAATGTTGATAATTCTACTGAGAATGGCTGAGAGAGAGCCATAGACTTCAGACTATGAAGTCTGAAGTCTTTAGACTATCCATTAGGTAAAGACATAGACACTTTATATATCTCTATATATCTGTCTATATCTATGAGGTACACAAAACCCTCCCCAGAATCTGTAGAGGGATGTGGATGAAAGCATTGACAATATTATTGAATGTTTAAATAGGAAAAATCTACAAAACTATTTTGACTTTAAATATATCTTATTAGAGCTGATTTAACACTTTCCTTGATAATATCAAACTAGTTTCACTGTTATGAGCTACTTTATATTGCTGGTAAAACTTGAAGGTGCAAGTCGCAAGGACATAAAGATAAGGTTATATACTTTGGAATTTGAAATACAGAGAAGATTTATAAGATGAAGATGTTAAAAATGGGGGAGTGGAAGGAAGAGGGAAATAATAACAGAAACCTAATACTGACTGGGTGAAAGAAAAATGATAAAAAATTTAGTGTTTCAAGAATTAATGCACAAGGGAAAAATAAGCAGCTACAGATTTAAAAAATGGACTCTAAATCCTCTATTATTGTTCAGGGAGGAGATCTTAGTCATTGTGGACATCTCTAAAGAATTAATCAGTTTCTTAGCAATAAAATAGAACCCGAAGCTTTATTAGTAAAGGAAATGAGAACAGAGCTATGGACATTGTTGCACCATCACTTATTCCCTGTTTGCCCACATGCTGAATGTGCAGTTCTGGCTCTGCCCTCTCAGGGAGGATATACCCAGTGCTGGAAATGCACGGAAAAGGGTAACGTGGATGGTCAAGTATGGTCAAAAGCACTAAAAGGCTTCTCAGGGAAGAGATACCAAAGGGGCTGGGATTCATCCATCTAGAAAGGGAGATGGTTGAGGGAATATGTGATGGGAAGCTATAAAATCACAAACAATGTGAAGCTGACAGGTACATAACAAATACATATCGTTTCCCATTACAAAAAAAAAAAGGACGTTTCTTAAGATGTTAAGAGTTTTTAAAAAATTAAAAGGTTGTTTTTTTGTATATACTCAGATGCATAATTCATTATTGATGGAAGATTTTAAGTACAAAACTGTAAATAGGTATAAAAAAGAATTAGTTTTCTAGAGAATAGACACAGCAATGACAATTAAATGTGATTGCTTGGAAACAGATGCTATTTGGCTCAGGAAAACCTAATTTGTTGATACTGGGAGCTACGAGTATGGACATCAGTGGAAGTACTCCCTTTTGTTTTATGCTGCTTCCTTCCTGGTCACAGCTGGAGACAGTTAAGACCAAACTAATATTTGTTCAGGCCTTGCCTGGAGACACTAGCATGCAATAACTAAAGATGATTAGAAGATTTTTATGTGCCATTGAATAATTCAGGATCTCTAGTGTTTGTGGACCAAATCCAGAGGTTATATGACCTAGATGGAAAGTCCTATGCCTGGTTATTCTGGGTCTCGTGTCACTGAAATCTGGGAAGAAAATAAAAACCCTCTAACCCTATATTTGAAGTGACAGAGAATCAGGCATTACTTTATTCTGGCCAGAATGTGCCACGGAAAATATTCCATACACACATGAGTTTTACTAGATTTTTCCCAAACTTTATACAATCCAAAATCCACAGAAATCCATTGGTTCAATGTTCGTTGGTCCCAAGTTGCGTAGTTCTTAGTATGTGGTTTCCTGTTGGATCCGGATTCCTTCACCTCCGATGTTAATTAGGTCCTCACTCCTTGATTTCCCTATCAGTCTTTTCTGGACCAGGTGTCTCCAACAATGCCAGGGGCAGCATCTGGGGCAGATGTTCGTTGATATTTGCTGATGGTCATTGATGTTATGCTGATGGTTGTTATCTTTTTGGGTATCTTTTGGGCTACTCCCAGTCTGTTGAGAGGTTAAACTTTGTTGAGTGGTGCAGCATCCCCCTAAAAAAACCTTAAAATTCCTTTCCTCAAGGCAAAGGCAAACCAAGCCTGACTGGAGAAATAATTTTTTTAAAAAAAAAGTTATATTATTTCCAGCACTCTGACCATCATGTGTTCATTTCCAGTACATGCATATGGAATGATCACACCACCTCTGGCCTTCCTCGCCATTTCTAATGTACCCCATTTCTCTCTTGTGTTTTTTTTTTTTTTTTTTTTTCTTGGCTTGAAAGCTGTTTGGAGGAAAAAGGTGAACAAACCCAAAAGAACAAAATATTATTCTGGGAATATTACCTGATTTTTGGCTGAAACCTGCAGACACCACTGTAGTAACGTGACGTTGGCTGATGCAAAGCTCTGCTGAGGAAGTGCAGCTCCATCCCCCCTCCAGGGTCTGTGGCCTCCCTGTCACCTCCAAGTGTTGTGTGCTGTGCCACCCACCTTGCCAGCCACATACACACCAATACACTGGCTTTTTCTCTTCTTTAAATTTTAATTTTTGATGAAATATGCGAAAATTTCTATGTCTGAGACCTTTAGTCTTCTGTCAAATTGGCTGAAATTGTTCAACAGGTTCAAATTGTGCTTGAGGGAAAATAGCAAACTGACAGATGGCCAGGCAATGCAGCCGCATATGCCTCATTTCTTGAAGAAACAGGTTAAAAATGCTTCATTATAATAGACTTCAAGGGTGGCAAAGAATGACAATAAAAAAAATAGGTCAGAAAGTCAAGAACTGGCTATTTGATATCCAGCTCTGCTCCTGCGTGGTCCTTCACCTTCAGCAGGTAGTACCTCGTGTTTTACACATCCTGTGGAGCTGCACATTTTCACTGAATTGGCTGATTCCATTCCTTAGCTCTGACCTGTCAAATCTTTGTCTTGTTCTGACAAGGTTCCCAACCACGCTGGGATTCATCTCTAGTAGCTGCAAGTAGGGAATGAGTAAAATTAGAAGTTACTCGTGGTACATAGCTGTAAATAACTTATGGTATCTAGTGTTATAGCATATATCTGTTATCTTCTGTTATAAATGGTGGGTTAAAGACCTCCTTGAAGAAAGCTAAAAAGTGAGGTGGGTTGTATATTGTGTAAATCCTGGGTTGCATATTGTTTAAATTCCCTTTTACTAAGCAGTTTTCTCTTAAATTTGTGTTCTTGAAAATGAAAGATTAATAGTGTTGGTTACAGCTGTGTGATATTGGCTGGTGCTTAGCAAGCTTCCAGGTGCAAGCATGCCAGCTCCTTCTGGATTTGACTTTTAAAAACCTGCTTAGTTGAAATCCTAGACCATTTAAAAAATAATTTCCTAACCATTCTCAAGACGTGACTTTGCTATGCTAAATATTTGAAATTAGTGGGAGTTTTCTATAACTGAGAATGTGCAGAATAATTTTTGGATGTCTTAGAGATCTGGATGAATAGATTAAATAATTTCATGGAGCTATTTTTTCACTTTGAAATTGGCTCTGTGCCCATTCTCTGATGTCAGCACATGAACATAGTGCATCACATATTTTTCACTCTTCCACTTTCCTTAGGTGGTACCTGGTCATATCGAGATGGACAATGTATTTTCTCTTCCTCTGCTTTTCCCTGTTGCACAGTGACTATAGCTTTTGCTCTCTTTTAATTGAAGGAAAGCAACAGTCTGAATGTTTCTGTTTGTTTTGCTGCATTGATTTTATTTATGGGACTGAATTTTTGTGAAAAGCTGTCTGCTTAAGTTAAAGGATTGTTGCTGTCCTTCTGTGGGCAAAGAATGCATATTAAAAATGGAAATCAAGAAGAATTCTTCTGCTAATAGAGAAAAATTTTATCTTACACCTACTTAGAGATGTGGAATTAATATCCCTAGATTTTTAGTAGCAGCAGGTTAATTAAAACAATCACCCCTCCTTTTTTAATTTTGGGAAACTGTTTCATCCCATGAGATACCATGTTATGAAATGTGTTAACTACAGCACTTCAGGATGATAACACCCTGCACACAGCAGAAATAAGTAAGAGCTGTTTCCTTTCTCTGTCATCCACACTATTAGTAAATAGATTAAGCAAAAGGAAAGCTTTATTTCTGACATTTTAATTATTTTTTTACGGTAAAAGTATATCATATGGAGTTCTAGTCCTAGTTTCCTTTAGTATACAAGTGCTCCATAACTGAGGAGGATAGTTGCTAATTACTAGTAATGGACTAATTGCAAGAGAATGGAAGGCATGGTAGGGTATATAGATGCCCGGTGTTTGCACTCACACATACAGAGAAAAGATGTTTCATATTACTGTAAAAATGAGCAAATGGGTTTTGCTGAGTTCTCTGAAGTAGACAAAATATTGTTCTTCAGCAAAGTCTGCTAATGGAGACTAGCAGATGCTACCTTAAAAGATGTAAGGTAGGTCTAATTAAACATCTGTGCATTTAAACTCAATCATTGCTTTTGACATTTAGTAGAATCAATTTAAAAGTTGCAATTTTTAAATTTACTGTGTTAAATTTTGTAAAGTTACTTTAGTATAAGATTTTGGAAGAAATTTAATAAACAAGCATCTCTAGAGCCCTGGAAGATGTAATCACTCTTCTTGGTGAGGCTTCCTCATAACTCACTGGGTTACAGTCAGTGCTACTCCACCATCAGAGTGGAGCCTGCCAGCACAATAACTTCAGTGTAGTGATTTCATCAAGCTGGTGTATTAGAGGCAGATCCTTCCTCCTCTATTCTTCTTCCAGATGAATCTGTCTGCCTGTTTATTACCTTCCAGTCCTCCTGCCCACCTGCAAGAACTCTCTGACTGGAGTTTTCACCCACCATGCTGTAATGGGTGGTTGCTTACATATTATATTTTAGATATTGTATTTAGATTTATGTGTAGGTGTCGCCTAATATTTTATATATCTGATAGATTCTTAGATTTGTTGCCTTTATTATCTGAGTTTTCAAGGATTCTGTTAAAAACAGACTCACAAACCCTTGACAATCCTGACGGAATAAAAAATCCTTGCCTCTGCTGGACTAATCTTCAGTGACATCGTTCATCCTCGGGATGGAGATGCCGAGATGGAAGATGCCTGGATGAGTCCCCTGTGTTCTGTGGATGTCCCCTTTGCACTGTGCTGGCCAGGTGGCTCGAGCAAGGCAGATTGCCATCACAATTGCCTTTTATTTTCTTGTATTTTTAGGTACTGTGTCCTGAAATTTAACACACACAAGCTAATCCTGATTGCCGTCCCCTTGGCTCCTGCCTGGTTTTCTGTGCAGAGATGCCATGAATTTAGGTTCTGATGTGAATCTAGTTAGGCTGCTGGTGCTGCCAACTCCATGTAGAGAATAATGAATAACGTTCAGGAAAGGTTCATTCTTCTTGCAGGGGATTCTTAATGAGAAATGATCTTTCACCCATGAATCTATTTCTCTTCACAACACTGAATATGCAAAGTTTGGTGTCCAAGTAGATTTTCGTTTTGGGTCTTGGTGAATTGTTCAAATTCTCTAAGGGGCTAATTTCAAGATGTTGGATGAGACATTTTTTAATGAATTAGGCAAGTGAACTTATTACATTGCAAAAGCCTTGTAATAAAACATAAGTTTCTATTTTCAGAGTGTTTTCAGATGGGATTTGCAAGACATTTGCATATAGGGTGTGGCTTTGCCTGTATATTGCAAGATAATTCATGCAGTTTGAGATAATTTCTTCTACACATTCTTTGGATCTATCAAAGAGTGTTGCTATTTACAAAGGTACTGTGAAGTAAATCAGATACTTCTCATATTAATAGAAATATATTAAAGTGTATCACACAAGGATAGTGAATCCATTGTGTACCAGATCACACATGTTAGTAATATTCTACTGTGAGACACTGAGACAATAATAGTAGTTAAAGAGAATCAAAGGTTCTCTATGTTTTTTCTTCCTCTTGATGTTTAATGAAAGCAACATTAATATTAAGCTTTATGCTGGTGCTACTTAACTTCTAACTTAATGTGTTCATATTTCTCTATTAATTACATAGTTCGTTTCAAGGGGCAGCTCTTATGTATAGCAGTAACTTTGGCATCCACTTCACTTAGAGCTGAACATCAAAAAATCTAATATTGTAGGATTATAGCCTCTATCTTACAGCCCTTTTTGATATTGTCAGCTTCTGAAAACAAAGGCTAGTCAGTTAAATCGACTCTTTTATTCCTCCCTGGGGGAACTCAACAAAGAAGAGAATTAGTGCTGTTAGCATTTAGACTGTGAAGCCTTTAATAAAATATTTTGAATCCCTAGAAATCTCAGTCTGGAAAATATGCTTCTGACAGGGGGTTAATTGTCTAGAGGTGGAATTAATGTTGTGTTGGCAGGAGATAAGAATGCTCCCGTCAGGTGAGGAGTGTCTGTGTGTAATTGGGATAGTGCAGCAGGTCAGCAGATGCTGTAACAGATACTGATTTACTAACCCTCAGAAGACTAAAATAAAAATTCTGTTAAATTCACGGGTTTAGGAGTTTAAGGGTGCCACAGCTTGCAGGATGGATTGCAGCCTTGCACAGGCAGTGCATTTCATCTGCATGTGCTGGTTTCAGCACGTACCCCTACACTGGGTGAGCCTCTGCTGCTGACAAAAGTCTTAGCAAATGTGCATTGGTGGTTCAACAGCCCAGATGTGACTGAAGATGCCCACAGAATAAAATTGTGAGGAATGGAGGTTCATAGTAATAAAATCCATTATTTTGAAATTGTCTTTTAGAATTATTAATCAGAGTGAAAACAGGCATGCATTTTTAGATTAGCAGTCCATGCAGGCTGAGATAATTCCCATTGCAGTTTTTAGTCTCTGAGTGGAGCTTTTAGTACCTAGCCAATAAAGTATGTCTGAGCAATAAGAAAGTTGAAATAAGTTTCACTTCTCTGTGTTGGGGTTTATTTTGGTATGTCTTTACTGATCCTGACAAGAAGAAGAGTGTTTGCCAAGGGTTTTGTTGAAGTTAAGGGAATATTACTGCTCTTGTACACTGCCTAAATTTATGGCTGCTCTACAACCCAGGGCTGGAGCTTCTAGGTATTGCACCAGATACAACTGGGAGGCAGAAACTGATGGGTTATGAATGGAAAGAAGAACTCTAAACAACTTGAGGTAAAAATTTGTGGTTTTGACAGGAAGCTGTTTGTGGCTGAGCTTGTTAAAGATTTGGAGAGGTATTGCATGAACAACAAGAATGCCTATATTTTTGGTACAGATGAAATAAGGAATGAACATAAAGAGGTATATAATTCTACTTTTGATTAATGCTAGCATATCAGAGAAGCATTTATCTGTGGGCCAGATAAAATCACCGATGTGTCTCTTTCTATTCATGTGTGTCTACCTTGTCCCATTTATTAAATGGTGCTATATGCCTCCATTGCTCAGCTTTTCGGACCATCAGGGAGAATGTTTGAAGTGGAGGATGTTTGAGACACCTTCATCATCTTTAGCTTCAGGCTGTAAGCATGGGTATTGCAGGTACCAAAAAAACCCCCATATTTGTAGACAGCTCTCTGTATCAACAGGCTTGAGGGGAAACAAGCTGCTAGAGGCAGAAAACAAATCCTACTTGAGAATATTTTTGAAGTAAGAAAGAACAGTACTTGCCTTTCATAGCTGTTATGGAATAGCTGAACAGTTTTGCCAGAAAGATCTCCAGAACCATGTACTAATGTTCTTTTTTTTGCAGAACTCAATAGCACCAGGTTTTTCTATATTTTTTTTTCCTAGATGGGTACAATGTGGAAATGTAACCTTATTCTTAGCAGGAAGAGACTTGTAGAGTTTTAGTTAAGCTCAGAGTACAGCCCCTGTGGGAATGTGAAGAAAACTCTGTGCTTTCCTAATAAAATATCACAAAAGAGTTAAAATCCAAATTTCTGAGAACATGAAGATACACTGAAAATACTGTGAAACTACTAGAATGGCTCAAATATAACAGAGGAGCTGATCATCTTCCCAACAAATTCATTATTATTATACATTATTCAGTCTTGCTTTACTGGATAAATGCAAACCACAAATTCATGTATAAGAAAGACAGAGATTTTGCACTTTTTAGTACATGAGGTCATTCATTTGAGATGACTACTCATACAGATCTGCACATTGCACATCACTGGGTTATTTATTTTTTATAACAACAACATCAAATGACATATGTTTTTGAATTGCATTTGTATAGCTGAAGATTCTTTCAGCGTCTTCAAAAGCCTCAGGCTCTTCTCCTTGGGCACGATGGTTCTGTCCTACAAATGTGATGTATGAAATCTGGATTCCTGAAACAATATCCTCAGCTCCCTCCAGAGTCTAAACAACTGCAGAGCAAAACATGTCTGATACATAAAATCTTCTACTCTTTTGCACTCATTTGTCCTTTGGGAAAGCAGCATTTGATGAGGACATCATTTCAAATTTGACTTTGGTTTTTGTGCTCCTCTTACACTCCTACTGTTAATTGCCTGTAGAGTAATTTAACTTCCTCCTTCAACCCGAGGCTGTCTGTCTATCTTCTCTGTATTTAGCAGAGGCTAAAAAGGCCATCAGTATAGCAGCAATAAAGACAACTTTCTTTGGTTTTGGTCTGTACAAAATTCTGCTGACTTGTGGATGATTACTCATAGATGGTTGCTCTCAAGGAGTTTAAATGTGAGTGACATTCCCAGCCTTAGGGGGTTTCCCTTGGTTATAAGTTTGCATTTTTGTCACACAGCCACTGCAATTGGTTAAATATGTTAATATATTTTTTTAAGTGTATGTGTATATCACTCCCAGTGTAGCTCTCTGTTAAGGACTGGTCAGAATTATGGTCTTCTAGGGCAGTTTGAAAAAAAATCTTAGACTTCAAATCCAGTATAAAATTCCATAATCGAGAGAGCTCGACAGCTCCCAATTTTGTACAGCGATTACCCTACACTTCCTTAGCAAAACAGATACTCATTGCAAAAGAAAATCTCAGTTGCTTTGTAAGACTTGTAAAATTAACTTCTGAAGAAAATCTTTTCATTCAAAAACAACCTTTTTGCGTCATTGTTCCAGATATTTATTAGATGAGTGAATATAATGTAATGACTGTAGATTTGGGAAAGCTTGGGATTCTGGATGACATTGCAGAACTTTGCAGCGTCGCCTAGTAACCCACCCATGGTACAGAATATCTGTTGTCACTGTTTTCAACATTGCACTCAGACTGGGCTTGGTTTACAAGACCAGAAATAGATGAAAATTGCTCAGAAGATCTTTGTTTTGGTAAAGCAATGATTTTGTCTCTAGTGAAAAATAGAGCTTTGCAATTGCAAATTGCCTCTTCAAAGAGGTCTTTAAACTTTTTCACACTGGAAAGTTTGTTTTAAAATGATGAAAAAGTGAATGAATCACCATAAAATGACTCATATTAGAAGATTTTTGCAAAGTGGCTGTCACGAGTAACTCGTCTGAATCATCTGGAAGAGTTTTTGTCAGGAAGGCAAGGTTGTCAGCTTTCCCTAAACGAGGAGAGATAGAGCAGCAGTGCAATTAGAGATCTCTTGAAGTCATCAGGATGATCTGCCTATGATATTGCTGATTTCAGACTACTGCAAGGTCTGACATTAGTTGCAGCCAAACAACATTAAATAAAAAAGATATTTCTAAAGCTGAATGTTCAAGTTTTAGGTTATTCCTACATCCAGATGTGATCTTAATTTGCAGTTTCTAATTGCTCTGTCACATTATATTATTCCACCCGTGTGTACACAGTGAATAGAGAGGAACACATTTCTTCTGGCCTCCTAGCTTAGAAAGCAGCAATAGGCTTAATTTAATGCCAATCAATGAAGCTGGAACTGGTTATGTAGGGATTTTTCTGAAGATTTCTCTGACTTTTCCAGGCAAAATTCCATTTTGAAAAGTGATTTAGAGACTTTCAAACCTGGTTATTGAGAATTACGGAGTGGAGTTATGCATAAATATGTCAAAGTCAAAAGCCTGTATCCCTGATAAAGATGGATTGCCCTTACCAGCCCACCCTGATGTTCAGAAGTATCACCATCACTGGAGGGAGGATGTGGTGTCAGTCCAACGGGGAATGGCCAAAGGCTGAAACACTTTAGGTTGTATTTCCTCTCAAATTCAGTTTTAGGCCATTTCTGAGAAGTTTCAGCTCAAATAATTACATAAAGTTGCAGTCAGCCTTCAAGGGGGTCGAGTAAGAGAAACATGGGTTCTCTTAGTGGCACTGCCATCCCCAAAACACAGAGAGCACTGTGGAGCTGCTGGCCATGAGCATCTGCACTGTCTCTGCTTCTTAAAATATGAAAGCCAGTTTTCTCTTGCAAAATACCTAAACCCGCTCCCTTGAAGGTTCTTTTTGGCATATGCCTTTAACCCCATATCGCCCTGAACACTTAGATCTACATCTGTTTCAACATAATGACTTTCCACAATCTTTTGAAGAAACTGTGGCTTTCCACAATACATCAAAGGCTTATTATGATTTAAATTCTTTGATTCTGACCACTGGTCAGTTTTCATCTTCTTTCTCTCAATGATTCTTTTTTCCATGTATTCCACTAGCTTTTCTTTTGCTCAAAGAACAAACTCAGCTTATAGATGGTTATAATTCTTTCATTTTGCTAAATAGACTCTTCTTTAAGCATCTGGTCTTTTTTTAGGTGTTGACACATAAAGCTAATTTTCTTCTTTTCTTCCCATCTCCTCTGTTATTTTTTTCCCCCTAAAACTGCCTTTATTTTATTTTTCCCCTTTCCCCCTTGTAGATGGTTGCTGAGATGTCCTCCCCCTGTTCTCACTAGTGCTCTGGAGCAGTAGCTGCACAAAAATTTCTGTTTCAGTGGTGCTATTTCTGGATGCTGCCATCTGCCAGGTTTTACTTCCATTTCAAACAAACTTTCAGTTCAGTTTCATCTTTCATTTGGAGGCACAGCTGCTCCTAAATGCTTGGTAATCACTGGTGTGCAGCACACACCTGTAGCCAAATATATAAAGGAAATAGGAGAAAAGAGCTATATATTCCCTGCTTGTTAGCCATTAAACAGGTTAGTCAGGAAACAGGGACTCTTATCTTTGCTTGTGCAGATCTTTATTTTATAAACAATATTTTCTCAAAGGACTAATAAAGAAGAGCAAACACAGAAGAAGGATTACCAAGCTCCTCTTAGTGAACCTTTGCAAATAACAAGTTTATCAGGGCAGTGCATGTGCAGGGGGCTTGGCTCGGTGTTAATTTGTCACTACCATCAAATTAACTATGCTCTATTTTGTTTTCTTTCCAATTTTACATCCTTGATTACATATTCATAAAACTGTCCTTCCTTCCAAGCATAAATACAACTGCTTTGAAAATATAATTGTCTGTGTTTATCAAGCACCTAATTTGTTTTACTTGCCAGCTACTAATTACATAGGAAACATAAATGAATTGCAGGTCATATATTCCATTTGAAGCACTAAAAGGAAAACTTTCTGAATCACAAAATTGAATTTAAGTTGCGGCATGGGATACTGCTGTCTCCAGCAGTACTAGTTAAAGAAAACAAACATTTTGGCGGATTTCGCATTCAGATTTGTCAAAATATACTGAGTGATGTGCTTGTTCTCTTTAAAATGAATTGTTTCTGTAGCCTCTGAGAGCTTTCTCTATCTTTGATTTCTATATATTCTAGTCTATCACTGCTAAAACTTGTTTATGATAGAGCAGAGAAAATCAAATGCAAAGCAGACTGAGAACACTCTAGGATTTGGTTTTATCCACCATGTTCTTCATTTTATGTCTCATCCATTTTCTGAAAGAGATATGCAAATTCTGTCTTGCTTCCGAGCTGGATTATTGTACCATCTCAATCCATTCAAAGCAATAAAATGAGATTTAATAGACTATGTTAGTTAATTGTTTAGGAAACATGGAGTTTTAATCACTGTGACAACCACAGAGCTGGGACTGGAGAGCAGAAGGTCTTTTGCATATGTAGCAAATCTTGCAGGAATTTGGTATTAGCAAGCAAATTCCAGCTTTCACAACAGTCTTATAACTCCTGTCTAGAATTTATATAGCACTGAAAAAACTACTAACTATTTAAGTTTAGTAACACAATTGTATGGCAGGTCACTAAACATAGATACAGTTCTGGATATTTGGAATTTTGGCAGTGAGAAAGAAGAACACTGAGTTTTAAAAAGGAAGCTGATGCTAATAGAGCACATCATGAAGAAACATATCATCCATCAGGAGTAGATTGTAGTTTTTATGTCCACAGCACACACAGGGCTGAACTCGTATCACACACTTGTAAATGAGTTCTGTGGGTTGTGTCAAACACACATTGCAGGGTTACAGCACAGTTCTCTGGAGAGGTACTTGGGAGCCATCAAAGCATTGGTCCTGGGGTTTTCCCGATAGTTTGCTGCAGACTAATATGTATGTTCTTACTAGAAAAGTATATTTACTTCCCCTTTCCTATGAACACTTAGGAGTTAAGATTCCTGCCCTGTGGCGTGTGCTCGAGTTTCCAGCCCTTGGTTATTTCCGTGTACACAAACCGTGCAGAAGCACGGCCTTCAGAGGTGAGGTGGGTGGGTGGTGTTGACAGATGGGTACCCCGTGCTACCTTTGTAGGAATTCAGGTGTGTTTGAACTGGGAATCTTGCTCAGCCCTGGACTTGGATTAGAACTGGTGTGACAGCGTCTGACCTGAAGTAGGTTGAAAGAGATATGTTGATTTCAGTGCACTACATCTTAGATCCTATAATAGTTTTTCATGTGGTTTTCCTTCATTCTGTTAACTAAAGATTTGATGCCTCTGACTTGGTTGTGCTTGTTCCACTTTCCCTCTCTCATTACTTTCCATGATTTTCATTTGCAGTGAGCTGTATTGCCTGTCACTTGAGGGAGTGGTTGTTGGAGAAAATCACAGTTTCTAATGGTAACTGGAGGTATTTTAGGATAATTATTATTAATAAGCAAGAAAGGTGACTGAAAACAGAAAATCTGTAAATAAAGCCACCATCTGGAAACAAAGGGTAGTAGGGAATTAGGGTGTTAAAAATGGAGAAATCAAATGCTCACTTCCATTATGGTGGATTCCAGTTCATTAATAAAATATTTATTGCTTACATGACCTTTTAGCACAATTTGCCTGGAAATCCAAAAGAGCAGTTGGATGAATTAAACAGTAATAAGCTATTATAAATATGAATGAGGTAAGCAGAAAGGTATTGGCTTTGTCCTGTCATAGAATATTTAAACATAGAAAGTAGCAGCAGAAGTGGATTTTATGAATAAGATTCTCTGCGTATTTTTAAAACATATGCAGTTCCCATCTCTGACATTCTCTGTTTCCCTCCTTTTGTTTTGCTTGAGTTAGGAAAATACATCTTCAGTTGTTAATCTTTAAGATTGCAGCAGTTTCAGGGGAGTAATCTGAGATTTGGGGTAAGGATTACTGCACTTATTTAGCCATGCAAATGGAAATAGATGTTGGCCCAGGTTGTCAGAAGCCGCACACATCTCAGTGACCCACTGCACTGTGTCTTCTCTTTCCTTTTTAATCTGCCGAAAGGAGAGGGTAGAAGATCATCCCAAGCTTGTTTGAGAAGTCAGTTTATGGAACGTAATTCCTAGTGATTTGTGTTACACAAGATTATTTTAGTAAGTGTTTTGAGTGGTAGAAATGTCCTTGGGGCCATCAACCTAAATTTTGTCAAAACACAGTAACTTGCTGAAAGTGCATAATTAGAGCATTTCAGTGGTGAGGCTGACGGAATGCTCGTTCTCATGGCATTTCTAGTAAGGCTCACAGTGCTGCTGGGTCAAAAGATTTGGGGTTTTTTCCCCTATTACTAGTAAAGATGCATTTTTATATCTCTGTATAAACCTTCAGTGCTGTGTATGGGCATCCTTATTTTGCAGTTTCAGAGCAGAAAAGTATTTTTTTTACCCCCCCCCCCCCTTTTTTTCCTTTTTAAAATGTCATGGTTTACTCGCATTTCACCAAAGTATGCTTGGATTGACCTTGGGGTCTTGGTTAATTTGAGCATTTTTTTTTCAGCTTGTATACTGAAAGAAGAAATTAGAGAGAGTTGTCCCCAGAATACAAACTCTGTTCACTGGTAAAAACTTGACTGGGGGAAATTTATCTAAATAATTCTAGAAGCCAAGGTTGCAGAATAGGCAAATAAAAACCCCACAACAAACCTGAAGCAGGTGCTGAGGTAAAATAATGAGGTAAAATTTGTCTCTGCTGAGGCTAAATGTCTGACTTCAGCACTGCTGGGCACTTTAACCTTGAAAGAGAAAGACTGGTGCACCATGTTAGAGCACTGAGTAACTTCACAGGCACTCCTTGCTCTGGCTCTGGATGATGTTTGAAATTTCAGAACTTGGAATGAAAAATAATCAGAATCTGACTGATTCCCTATAGGACTGTTAGGGGGAAGAAGAGAAATAATCTTTGTAGTTTACAGAGGGTCTGCGTTGGCCTTCTAATATTTAAATAGGTGAGATACCCTCATGCAAAGCTGCAGAAACTGAAGTCAGTGCAGGGGCAAGGTAATTCCTCCAGGATATTGACAATGAGTCTTGTGCAGCACTTCAAATGATACATGGTTTAAAGAACATCTTTTAAAAAGTGTTTCATCCACTTTTAAAAGCTTACATTGGAAGAAGTCTGTCACCTTCCGTGAAAAACTGTTCGAGTGTTTAATTAGCCTTTGTGATGGTAAATTATTTCTTATTCCAGACTGAATTTGTATGACTTCAGCTCCCATCTGTTGGCTCTTGTTTTTCTTTGTCGACAACTTTGAAAAGCTGCCACCACAGCTCTGTCTTTCACCTGTATGTACAGTGATCAAGCTACATCTGAAGCTTTTCTTGAAAGCTAAGTATATTTAATGCCTTAAGCCCTGCATTGTAAGGCTTGTTTCCCAGCTGGTGAATCACATTTGTGGCTCTACTTTAAATTACTCATTGCTTTTTCACATCTTCCTTGAATTAGACTGGGAGCCACAGCCTAATAAGAGCTTCACTGAAGCTGGGTTTAGAGGTGATACTGACTTTGTTCTTCTTCACTTGTCTTCTTTTTAATCATTCAGGGATAGTATTAGTCTTTTCTGCCACTGAACACTATTGGGAAATCATTGTGAGGCAATTACCTGTGATGGTCCCTAAGCTTTTCCCTGTAATTCTGTTTTTGGATTAACACCATGACTCGTCTCCAAATTTATTACATGATAAAGTGATGTATTAAAATGTATTTTACTTAACTGTAGTTAACTGGCAGTATATATCAGGTTTATACCATCTGTTCATCTGCAAGATGCCTCGTTACTGCTGCCCTTTCTGCATTGCCTTTGCCCTTTCAAACACACCAACTAAGCTGGCAGTCCTGCCTCCCTTTAAAAACTTCCTCCTTTTTGAGACATGCTAAAAGTTAAACCTCAGTGGTTCAAAGGGATCTTTGGCTCTCTGCTCAGTATTTGGGCTGGTTAATTTGGAAAGAGCAGTAGCTTAGGCTGGCTCTTGGCATCTACAGGAAATTTTTTTTTCATTCACAATTTATCCGTAAAATACAAAACAAACATCTGCTCAACCTTTGCATGTTGATTGAAGAAAAAAAATCTAATGCAAGTAATGGATTTTTCCCTCATCTAGAATTCTTTTCCTCCTATGTTTTCAAATTCTGTTGTACTGCAATTAACCTATTGCCCACCCTTAGTTCATTCTTTTAACTTCCAGTATCTATCACTATTGTTTTACAATTAGTCACATGTTAATAGCTAGTTTAGTGTCCTTTCATTTTACACATGGAAAGTCCAGATTGTGTGGTTATTTTCATTTTTTTTTTTAACATAGATGGTACTTGTGATGACTTAATTCTTTGAATACACCATTGCAATTCTAGCTGTTTGATTGAGACATCTTGTTAGATAATTTCTCTAATTTTATGGATGGTAGGGGCTAACAGGATGAAATGTAGAAGGAAAAAATTTAATCTGATTCTGAATTCTTTTTAAAGCTGAATTTTCATTGCTTGTCAATGGGATTTGGGAACCCATCACTCCCGTGCCTCCCTGAAGATCATAGTCTAAATCTGGACAAATACTCTGTTACGTATGGAGAATTAGCTTACAAACTGTTCATTTTATCCCTTTATTCCTCTGAAATACCATAGGGACACATAACATTTTATTTTGGATCTAGTGATATTAGCAACGTTTCGGCAGTGGTTTCTTTTTACGTATAGAGAGGGCATCTAAATCTTTATTTTTTCCTGCAGTTAGATAAAATTCTGCATCAACTTTTCAGTTCACCTTCAAATGGCCTCTGTTGTTGTTAAGAAAACAGACAAGCAAACAAATAAAACCCAATAAAGTTCTGAGAAAAAGGAGAAACTGATATTTAAGGTAAATTCCAGGTAGTAGGAGCCTGAGTTTGCTGACCTTGTATTTACCCCTACAACTGAATTATGGTGATGCTCCAGTGCAGCTGCAAAAAAAGAATCCTCTGAAAATGAGGCAAAATGTAGCATTACTTGGCTTGGGGCAACTGTTACCTGCTTCTGGTATTCCCAGGGCTTGCAGTTGGAATTACAGAGAAAACACTGCTGTCCCTCAGCCACATCTGACTGGCATCTCAGAGAGCGATCAGACAGCAAGCTTTTTGTAGCTTAATTAAAATACCTTTCTGTTATATCTCATCCTTCCCCATCTTCCACATTGAAGGTTGTCTTCTTTGATTAAGTAGATGGATAAATGATGTTGGTGCCAGAGCATTTATTATGGATAGTGAATCCACCTCCCCTGTTGACCAATCTTTTCTGCTCAAGAACACTGACCATCCAATTTTAATGTTGAGTTGGAGATATAGAAGCTCTTTAATGGGTGGAGGAAAATTACCAATGAAGACTTCACAAGTGAAATTTGCAACAGCAGTGATTAGAAGAGCTGTAGGGAGAGGGGGGAAAAAAGCATCTGATGACATAAAGATAAAAGGAGGTTTTTAAAATAAGTAAAAAGATGTGGATCTGACTCTCACCTAAAAAGAGTGCCCCTCAGGAGTCGGGCAGTGTAGCTGGTGGGATTACAGATGGAGCAGCCAGGAGACCCTGAACTATTTGTTCTGTTTCATCAGGTAGATGGCTCAGGTGTGCTGAGCCCAAGTCCTTCAAGGTGCTGTAGCTTTGTGTGATGCAGGATCTTAAAGCCCAGACAGGTTTGTTATCAGATAAACAGTGATTTCAAAAGGAGGCAGCTCCCCACATTTTCTTCTGAAATAAATAAGTGAACACATTTTTCTTATCTGAGTTTGATTTCAATTTAGGCAGTACTACTCATTCAAGCATTTATAAGACTTTAATATTGAAATTATATTTTTTGAATAGTATGATCTTTAATACTCATTCTAATTTCCTGAAAGCTCCTTGGACAAAAATCTTTGAATGATTGATGAATTTATGAAAATATATTGCAACCAGCAAAATGTTCAGATGCGTCATTCCTGAAGTATAAAAAAAAAGTCACATATAATTATTTTCTTGGTTAGAGACAGACGAAGAACCTGATTCTGCCAGAGATGGGAGTGTTTTGGAAGCAGCCCAGGACTGGGAGATTTTGCCAAAATGTTAATGAGTGGGACCTCAAGTCTCCAGGCTACTTAGAAATTTAAAGCAATTGCAATTAAATCTGTTGCAGGAGCCTGCACAGAAGGATTTTCCTCTAGCACACTGTGTTCTTCAGAGGGACTGGGAGGCTGAAGCCTGCGAGAGCTGCGTTTCTTTACTGGTCCCTGGGGCTTGACCCCTGTGCTGCCGGGCAGGGCTGCTCTGTGTGCTGACCGGCTGTCCCCAGCCACCCACAGCACCCTGGCCGTGCGGAGGACGCTGTGCCCCTGTGCCCACGGGGTGCCACGGGCGCCTGGCCCAGCCCTGCTGCACGCTCGCTGTCCGTGCAGCATCGTCCTGTTTGGAAGGAGGCTCTGTGCAGGCTGTGCTTTCCGCTGGGTTGCAGCCCATTGCAGGACAAGGAGCCAGGACAGTGCCAGGTACTGTCACTGCTGGGGTGAAGCCTGTTCCAGCAGGGAGGGTGCAGGATGGCTGTTGCAGAGCTCTCGGGTCACACTTATGGCTCCCAACTTTCCCTGAGAGAATTTGGGGTGCTCACAGCCTGCTGCCTCCAGGGTTGGGCTGCAGCACGCCTGTCACTGACCGTGAGCTGTCACGCTTTGCAATGGGGCTTTGACTTCCAAATAGCCAATCCCACGTCTGAGGCAGAGTCAGTGCTCTTGAAAATGAGACAGCAGCAGTCAGACAGCAAGAGCAAGCGGAATGTCCAGCAGCAGCATGAACTCTAATTAGATAGGGATAATTCCCTCCTGAGCAGTGATCTTTCTTGAGGAGACTGTCCCTTAACCATTTGTGCTAACATGATTATTGGCACTGCAAATCTAATAAACACCACAACAGAAAGTTAAGGAAAGCTTGCAGCCTGAATGCATAAACAGAACCTGGGGTCTGTTTTATGATGATGGAGTGAGTACCAGTACATGAATGCGTTACATGATTTACCTGCAGCTGAGGCACGGATTTGTTTCTGTCCCTACACTCGGTGCCAAAGCCCAACACCAGTCACACGAGTTCTTGTAGCCTCTCTCAGAGAGAACAAGATCTCAACAGACGTATGATATGGCACAGCTTTCCTCAAGAAATAGGCCTGAAAGATTGATCCTCCCCCCCCTTCCTCAGAGTTTCTCAGGAAGCTGATGCTGCATGGAAAAGATTAGTCTAAGGGTCTCCTATGTTTACTCTTAATTTTGTTGTGAACTTTATTTGAATATCAGGCACTAAAATGAAGAGACAGTACAATACAGCTTTCATTTTTGTATGTCTTTGAAATTAACAGCCAGAGATTTTGCTCAGAAAAAAAGTTCTTTTGGATTCTGAACTGCAAAAATGGTGTTCAGACACCTTTTATTTTCCTTTGTGTTGGGCAGTTTTTCACAATGAAGTCAACTGAACATTGGCTAAAAGAGAGAAACAAAGTATTTTACTTACTCAGAGGTTATTTTTCCTGAAGGTATTGTCCTGTAACATTCCAGATTTGTTTGCTTAAATCTGTAATGAATTCAGTTATCTAAGAAGGAGGTGGAAAATTCCCACCAAAGAGCCTACAGCTGAGAAATGTATTAGATATATGAGAGAAGGGAGAGTAGTTGCTGTGTCTAAGAAAAAATTAATGTGAGAACATTGGGAGGAGGGGGAATCCAAAGCAAATACAATAGGAACAGGGGAGAAACTCCCCTGGAAACAATAA
The DNA here is from genome assembly GCA_013398955.1 of Callaeas wilsoni. Classification (NCBI taxonomy): domain Eukaryota; kingdom Metazoa; phylum Chordata; class Aves; order Passeriformes; family Callaeidae; genus Callaeas; species Callaeas wilsoni. The sequence continues at coordinate 260,171 of VWPU01003535.1, read as the reverse complement.
GAAGATAATGAAAAAGTCAATTTTTCTTCTAGTAGTGGCCACTACAGGACATCCAGCAGAAGTAGAAGACTTTAAGCATAACTTATCCTAGTCCTGTATTGCTAAGCAACACGCTCAGACTTCAACTGTTCTGGCTCAGAATGGAAACAATAAAAAAATGTGTGTATTGTATGAGAGGAGGAGGCAGGTGACACAGGTCCTCTTGATGTAAAGAACGTGTATTACAAGCAGGTTCCAAATGCCAGACTTTGTGCTATACAATTATGGGTATTGAAACGGAGCCTGGGGACAAACATGGGTGTTAGGATCCTGGGTTCTTTGTGCCTGGCTCTGCACTCAAGTCCAGGTAAGCACTGCTTAGTCCCAGCACCATCTTTCACCCACAGGACAGCATCCTTCTGCCTCCCAGCTGAAAAAGCTTTTTCCTGTGGGTAATGGACCACCAGAGTGGCATAGAGGGAGCAGGCCACGGCGAGGGTTACACACTGATTATCTCATTGAAAATACTGTTTTTTCCCAGGTTACATAGGAATATTTTGAGGTGACCAGCTTTTGCCAGGGTAATTTTTAAATTTAAACTTTGCCATGAGAGCTAAAGTTTGGTTAAAGCCTTGCTACACTTGGAGGGGAGAGGCATCTTTTCTGGCCTTCATCCTCTTACAGAATGAGATCTGAGGGGGAGAGCTGGCAATTTTTCTCCCTTCAGGGCGGTGTCAGGCTGAGCTGAGAGCTCTCTGGGGCAGAGTCCCAAGAGCTGCTAAACTTTCTCCATTGCTGACAGTGACTGGACAGCGACTCTGCTGAAATCTCAGCATCCGCCAGCTGCTCAGCTATGGGCACAGTGCTGAGAGCTATTAGCATTACCAGTAACAGTTCCCAGAGTAATAAATAATGGAAAGGAGGTTTTCCTGCCAGGACAGCATGTACAGAGTGCTTTTATGGTACAAAAAATCCCTTGGCTTTGACTTTAGGGGAACTTTGTTTAATTTCTAGATTTGTCATAGACACATCCATTTGTAGTTATGCCTAATCTCTGTTCTTAGAACAAATGCTTTTCATAAATAATATAATTAGCTAATCTTGTAATAACATAATATTTTCTGTGACCTTTAAAGTGGCTGTGAACTTAAAATCACCTTTTCTTATTCTTTATTTTGATTTTGTAATGAGAGCAAGAAGATGCAGTACCTTTGCTAGTCCCTGGGAGTCACAGTTTTAATACTTATTGCAGCTGCAGAAGCATCATCGACTGGATGTCAGGAAGGCAGCAATGGCTGGGACCCTTCCTTGAAGAAACTCTGCTGGAAAAAAATGCCACTTCTACTAAAAATATCATTTCTGCAAGAGTAAGCATTTTTTCCACCATCAAAAGCTTAAATTGTGCAAAATGCTGCAGATTTTCTGATAAGATTTTCAATTTTTAATTTTGGGTTGGTTTTGATCTGAAACTGCTCTCTTTTCAACTCTGTTATGGAATGGCTTCAAAACAAACCACCCAACTACATTTCCTTAAGAGCAGCTTCAGCTGAAGCAGCATCTGAGTGTTGGTACATCTGAATGTAACTGATATTCACTTAACTCACTGTCGTGCACAGAAGTGGTTGGAAATTTTTATGACTGTTTCTCCACTTAATCATGCACTCTACGGAGCTATGCTAGAATAACCAGCTTTGATATGAAAATTACAAATGCTTAATTTTTACATTATATTACTGTGCTTTAAAAAAACCCTCCAAACCCAAAACCAAAACAAAAAATACCCCAAACGAAAAAAAAAAACAAACCAAAACCCCTCAACCAAAAATACAACTATAAGGTATTTTCGTATTGTGACAGCATTTTTGTCCCAGAATGAATTTGCATCTTTTCAATTTTTATAGTAGTTTGGATAACTTCAGTGCTGAATTTTGGTATGGTGGGACTTTTATAATCATAAGATCATGGAATACTCTGAATTGGAAGGGATGCACAAGGATCATTGAAGTCCAGCTTCTGGTCCTGCACAGGACAACCCCAAGAATTCCACTCCCATGTGCCTGACAGCCTTGTCCAAACACTCCTTGAGCTCTTGAGCTCAGGCTTGCTGCTGGGACCACTGCCCTGGGGAGCCTGTTCCAGTTCCCAACCACCCTCTAGCAGAAGAATCTTTTCCTAATATCCAACCTAAACCTCCTCTGGATCTTGACAATTGTAATTAGAGCAAGTTAGAAAACTAATGATTGTATTGTAGAAAGTCTGCAACATTGAAAGGTATTGCTGCTCTTTTAAGAAGAGTGAACAGGACAGCTTGGGTGATTCTTTCAAAAAGGGTTTGTAACACCTTACCTTACACCATATAGAACTCTTGGCCTCCAGGAGGAAGTTTCTGGGGACACGAGTGCATTGCAAAGAGCATGTTATGAATTTCACGTCTCAAACACTTCAGCGTGAAAAGTGCCGCTGGCAGGGTAGGCTGAGGTCTGTGGTTGTGTGCAGTGAGTGATACCTGCACACAGATCTGCTTTTGGCTCCAGCTCCCTGTCCAGGGTCCGTGAGCTGGATGGACTTGTGTTTACTTTGTGCTTGGGAGGAAGCCTGTCAGAGCTACAGTGCTCTATAGCCTGAATAACCTTTTACTTTTCAGGTAAGCAAGTGAGCTATTTCTGGCAGAAAATAAGGGGATCTTTAAACTCTTGAAGAGAGATATCTTTGTTGGTTGGTGGAAATGCCTGTTGGGAGCAGCTTTGGAAAAGGAAGCCTGATGTTTCCCCTTATTGCAAATATACCATCTATTCACTGTGACAGTGTAGTTGGAGTAGACTGCTGTACCCATTCTTCCCTTGGAAAGCAAAAAAGAATTGTTTAAATGACTTTTCTGAGAATAAAATCGGATTTGGCTTCTGTAAATCACCTCTTTGGCTGCCAGTTTCCAGTGATAGAGATCCTGTGATTCCTTCCTGGATGCTGTCACATCCCTGAGGTACAGACACCTGCTGGCTCTGCGGAGAGCTGTCACCTGTGAGTCCTGCTGTGTCCTGTGGCACTGCTCAGTGCTGGCCTTCCCCAGAGAGAGCAGTGGAACCTGCTTCAGAGGGGCTTTCTCCTGATGTGCAAAGCACGGGGAAGGGAGAGTGATACAAGTCAAAGGAGCAGCTGCTTGTCCTGTCCTCTGTCACAGAACGGAGAGCAGGCAGGGACCAGGCAGTGTCCGACACCTGCAAAGGGAAATGATTATGTTCTGACTCTACCTTGGCTTGGTTTACAAGGTACCACACAATTCTAATAAAAACAGAATTTAACTGAAACTGCAGTTTATTGAAACAACATGAACATGGTGGTGTATCACAGCTATTACCTCGAGCTTAGCTGGCAGCAACTTAGTGTTCAAAATAATGTTGATAAAATAAGGTCCCATTTATAACATTTCATTTAAATAGCTTAAAAAGAAATCAAGTATCAATATGGTTTGTTGTGTTGTTGTTGTTGTTTTTTTAAACTAAATTGTCAAGTCACATCTGTATTTTGTTGTGTGCCATGACTTTGCTATCAGACAGTAGCATTTGTCATCACAGCAAATGTCTTGGGCAGGCAGTGGGAGTAAATCGGTAGCAAAACTAAGTGCCATATTTGTGTTTACAGTGGGAGACTGCTATGAGTCTTTCTGAACCATCTCAGGAGTAGCAGCTGCAGCTTCTTTGGGAGGATATTTGCTCTGATATTAAGGGAATGGAAAGTGGAGGAGAACAATGAGCTTGTATTTGGCTAGGATTTACCAGGCTGTATTACAATCGGTATGATGTATATTAAACAGATCCAACTTGCTGGTATAAGTTTGTCCCTCTAAGTAATAGAAAGGAGCCCCTTTAATGCCTGTATTTATGGTTGTTGCTTCATCCTCCATTCATATGGAAGAATACCTGTATTTATTAAGAATCTAATTCAAATTCTTCCCCTTGCAGTGGAGTAGGCTTTTGGGGAAGCCGCTGTGACTTTGGTGCTTTTTGTTATCACACAGGTGTGAGACATTTACACGTGTCCTGGGTTAATTACAGCCAGAGCAGCACCAATTCCTGGTAGGCTTATAAAGCCCATGAGAGCTCTGGTGAGGATAAACCTGTGGAAAAAGAACATTTTCTCAGCAGCAGAAACTAAAATTCTGCTTTATTGATTTTTGCCTACTCCCAACAGTAAAACAAGGCCTTGAGAATTGTAAAGCTTTCTGTTGAGCAATATCTGAAGTTGGGTAGCCTGCTTGTCTGGGAGATGGTAGAGTCCGAGGCCCTTTAAATGCCACTGCATTGCCTTTTTATTTATTATTCATTCGGTGAATAAATCAAAGAGCTGCAGCATCCATCTGTCATTTTGAGGCCTGTCCCATCAATTCAAATACGTAGCTGCACAAAGGGACAGCCTCTCAATATACTCACCTCTGTCCCCAGCCTCCTCACCCATCTGGAAAATAAAAATAAAGGCTGATGGATGAGTTACCCGCACGACCAGCTATTTTGGTTCTTTCCTCTGGGTTTCAGGATGATCTTTTACCCTCTCCTTTCTCTGGGAGGGGTAAGAAACAACTGACAAGTGCCTTCCAGGGTGCTCAGTGAAATGAAGCCTTTGATGAATCCATACATACTTCATCACCTCTGACCCCCGAGTGCTTTGATGCCCGTGCCCCAGCTCCTGGTACCCGAGGGCTGCTGGCTCGGGCACACTACCCAGACCCCAGGGCAGATGCTGGCTTGGGCAGAGCTCCACAGCTGTCATCAGATGTTGCTTTCAGTTCCTGAATCTGAAAAGAAGTGGCCAGACTTTCCAATGTTATTCTAAAAATGCATCTCTCTTTTTGGTTGGTGTTTTTTTTTATTTTTTCCAATTAGTGAAAACTACCTTGACTGGTCTCTGTCTCAGACAATTGCTCAGTTAACCTGGGAGATTTCAATCCATCGCATTTTTTTTTTCCTCATGTTTTATCATAGCATGCTTTCAACTGAAGCTGTCAAGGTTTTTTGCATTGGAAATGAGCAGAGTTCAGGGGAGAAGCCTTTAGTGTCACATTTGTGCTATCTATTTAGAATATATTTTTGTTCAGAGCTCAAGATACAAAATTAAAGGCAGAGTTCTTTTAGTCCATCTCTCTCCCTTCCTCCCTCCCTCTCAAATGTGCAAGTGCACATGAGAACAACTTCACTGAAAACTACCAACTGTTAAAATCTTCTTTTAAGTTTTAAAATAATTCATCCAGATTTCGGTCTTGTTGAGCTTGTTCGAGGGCACAGGAGAAATGCATGAGCCGCAGATAAAGATACAATTTCATGTGCTTTTAAAGTGCATATTCACAGTTAAAATTGACTTTGTGATTCTCCTTGCCTTTCTAATCTTTGCCTAAAGAAAAAGGTTTGCAAATACATACAGTCCAACCAATATCTCTGTTTAAATCTGAAAACCTATTCTAGGGAGAATTTTTTCCAGTTGCTTGGTCCTGTTACCCAGAATCATATCTCTTTTGGAGTACCCTATTATTTATGACAACAAGCATGATGATGATCAGCATAAACCGTAGAACCTATACAAATGCCTCTTACCAAATGTATGCTGAACGTATCCTCAGGCATTAAAGAAGTCAGCTGGATCAAGGAGTAGCTCCTACTTTGCAGACATCTGGTAAAAGCCCAGATTGTTACTGAATGTCCCCCAGCAATGAAGTAGTGCTACAGATAAATAACGAGTACTGTGAAAACATCTGTTAATTTTTATGTTCACTGGGAAATTCACACCACAGAAAATGTTGCTCCTTCATTCGCAGTTACCTGGATTGCCTTTTAATTAGGACTAGATGGCCCAAGTTGGATATTAGCAAAATTGTTTTCAATTGACACAGTTGTAAAAAATATTAATCTAATTTTATTGATTACGAGAACCAGTGTGAGATGTCTGACTGTGTACTTCCTGACGGCAGCCCACAGGGGTTTGAAACTCATTTGTCCCTTCCTTGTGCAGGTCTGCTTTGCTGGGTGAACAGTCTGTTTCTGCAGCATTAGGGATCTCTAGTGTGGCTGGATTAGGCTGCATTTGCAGGAGCAAATTCCCTGGCTCTCCTGCTGTTCTCATCTTCAAAGGAAAATGAGGGAGAAGATTGCAGTGTTACATAGATAGGTCAGGATGTGGAAATTCTAGGAAGAAATGGCTGTGTAGTGGTTGGAGCCTGGGCCTCAAGCCTCAAGGAATAGGGTACCCATGGGGGAATGCTCCCCTGTGCTCTTAACTTCCTTTCCCAAGATGTATCATTCTTAGGCAGCTCCTGCAGGGCTTGCAGGCTCTGCACTGTGGCTTCTCCTAAACTACATTGAGCAGCAAAAGATGAATTATGCTGCTTCTCTTTGGTATGAAATTCGAATTCAGAACAACTCAGTCCGGAGTCATGACTGGTGGCTTGTGCCTCTTGGGGTGTCCTTGGCTGTGCACCTGGGGCTTGTTGCGGCTGATGAGGAACCAAACCAGCTCAGCTGCTGAGGAGCCCACTGCCCACTCTGCCCTTTTTGCCTCGTGCTCGGTGGTGAAGGGAGCGTGGAGCCCATCATTCTTCAGTGGTACTACTCAGGATGGAAATATCTCCTGCTTTTTGTTGAAGGCTGGGCTGTGCCTTGCAGAGGGCACAGGAATTGTAAAGCATCTGGAGGGAGCAGAAAACGTGAAGGTTTGTACTGCTGGATAGGGGGACCTTCTGTGAATAACAATGTGTTTGCAAAAGATTTGAGGTTTTCAGTGGGGAACTGCTTCTTTTTTTTTTTTTTTTTTTCAAGTATAAGTCAGCTTTCAGCTTATATAGATTTATCCACTTTGGGATACAAAATCCTGCTTTCTGCTCTGTGCTATTTTTCCTGAATGCCACAGGAGGCTTGATTTTTCCCTGACAGCTAGCTAAAGGGCACGATTATTTGACAACTCCTTCATCAGTGAAAAAGTAGAAAAGACATTAATCTAAGGCCATGTGCAGCACAGTGGTACCAAGTAGCTTAATTTCACTTCAGAAAACAATAAAGGAAGCTTCTTACAGTGGTGTAGGGTTAACTGGAAAATCAAATTCCTCTAGGTAAGTTCTAGCATTTGATCTGTATATGGAGAGAACTGCTTTCCAGAAATAAATCCAGTGTAAGTGACAGGGGATGGGAGGGCAGGTAGGAGGAGAGTGGGGAAACCCCACATGTGAAAGAAATATGAGAAGCTGGGGTGTTTTTGGATCACACAAGATTAGCTCTACTTGCTGGGAATAACAGCACTGTACTAATTAGCTTTGCATAGATTTTCAAATTATTTCTATTGTAGCATCATATAGAGGCCTGGCTCAGTGTTATGCACACACAATTCAAAGGCAGTCCTTGCACTGAAGAACCGTGCAGGGAAGGAAAGCCAGACTGGTGTTTTGTGTGCCATTTGTTACTGGCCCTTGTGAGAGTTCTCCTGGTCTCAGTGGGATATTGTATGAATGTATGGGGAGATGTGGGTTTGAGGGGACAGCAGTCTTCAAGTGAGCAAAATACACATGTAGCTGCTGGAGTTAAACAGGGGAATGGCCCCTGGAGCCATGAGACTGTGAGTGTGTCTGAGTGTAGGCATGTGGCTTCAGGCTGCTGTGAAACAGGAGACAAGGGCAGGGAGCAGAGCATTGAGAACTTCTCCTGTACACCGGCTCCAGCACAGCCCTGAGTACCAGGAATGAGCTCACAGCTCCTCTGAGGGTTTTGTAGTTCTCTTACTGACTTTGGCTGAGATGAGGTCTCCCAAGTCTTTGTTTCCATTTTATAGCCTTTTATTATGATCCTGAGCAACTCAAAAGGTTTGGTCTTCTGCAAAGCAATCCTTTTCAGACATTAAGTTTCCTTGACAGCTTTAAATGTCAATCTGTTCTTAGCTGATGGATTAATGAAGCTTATTATAGGCTATGTTAATTTAGTCTGTATATGTAGATCTGCATTTATAAGTAGCATGGAAACATGTTTTAACAGTTTTACATGATGACAGGTAAAACACTTGTCAGTGTTTCAGCTGCTGATGAGAGGAGTCAAAAACTTGTCCACAAATTCTTTCCTGGGCAGACAGAGCCTCCCTGCTTTGTTAGGGGACTGATAAAGACCTTTCCTTGTGGACAGAGGAAGGAAAAAAAGGGAAATTTCCAACACAGCCAGTGGGCATTCTGTGTGTAATGTTGCCAAGTGCCACCTAGGATGAGACCAGTCTAATTTGATTCCCATTAAAATACAGTATTCCCATTAAAATACAGTTTTATTCATTGTTATCTGCACTCGAGGCTGACATTAGTACAAGAAACTGCTTTAGTGTTTAAAAAAACCCAAACAACCCACAGAACAATTGCCAGACTTTAATTACACAGAATGCTAGAAATGAACCTTGAGAGAGAGAAATCTGTGCCAGCTGTGGGAGAAAAAAAAGAGGCAAAATGATAAATCCTTTAGTGACATGTTTTTTAAAAACTGGATTCCTTTGTCATGTTTATTTTTACACCAGGAAGAAATTCTGCCTTTTAGAGATGAGCTGGTACTGGTCTGTGTAAGACACTATTTCTGTTCCTCACAAGAAAGCAGACTAAACAGAAAATGTGAGTTAGTAATTTCTGCAAGCTAAAGGGGAACAATCCCTTTTAATACTTAATTAGATTAAGTGGAGTGTTTACGAATGCTTATTTGCAATATGCATGAAATGAAAACTGTGTATTAATTCATATTTCTATATTTGCTTTGTGTAGTTGTCTTACAAAAAACTTGGTTGCAAATAAATATATACTATTTTTGGAAAATAAAAAGACTGGCAGGCAGATAAACTGAGTGCTGGGGCCCCACTTGTTTGTACATTATTGGAAATAGTAAAGTTCTTCATTGTTAGGTGAGGGTAATAAAGAGCTGAGCATCTCTTGCTTATGGAAGAGCCAGAGAAGAATCCAGATTTCACTCCTGTGACTTTGAGATAACGGGACCAAAATGCAGAAATGTTTGTTTAACTTTGAACACATGAAGAGAACAAATCTGAGTAATGCAGCACGTGTGGAGTGTTTTGGTTTTTTTTTGTTTTTTTTTTTTTCCAAAGTCACATTGACAATGACATTCTTCTTTCAGTCTGGGAGTTAAAGGCAAAATGTTTTTACTAAGTCTGTTTTGTATGAGATAGGCAGCTGAAATCCTTGTCCCACTTTGTGCGTGACAGTGCTAAGGAATGACTCGTTTTGGTGTAGCACTGAACAACTTATAATAAGGCACATTGTTACCTTTTAAAGTCACTTCTTCTACTCCTCTTGAGATTCCAGGATAGGGTTTTTGCTGCTACTCTGGGAGTCTGTGTTAGAGTTTTAAAGAAATAATACACATAGTGGCTTTAAAGAAGAAATCCAATAATGGTTGTTTTGTTTGTTTAGATGCTGTCCTGCACATTGCAAGTGAAGTTATTGAAGTCAGTATTTTAGTGTCCTTATAGCCTGTTATAAAACTGTGGTACTTGTGGCTGGGGTGAAGGGGTTGTTTGCCTTTAATAAAAGGTTGGGTTATTTCTGTAACTTTTGCTTTGTGTTAGGGTGGCATCTCTGTGTTAAACACCTATGACTTGCCCTTACAAGATAGAAAAGTGTAATGGGGAAAAATGGTATGTTTAAAGTGCTGTAGGATCGAGGGTCTGTGGCCTCTGTTTGTGGCAGGGTGGCAGAGAGTGCCATGAGACCTGCAGGGTTGTACAGAGCCCAGAACTGTGTTTAGCACTTTTTGTCAAGGACAGGTAGGGGAGGAGAGCACAGGCTGTGCTGAGGCACAAAAGAAGCCCTATCCAGCACCTCTGGAGGGGAAGTCCTGTGACTTCCACACACCCATAAACGTGGTTTTGTATCGGGGCAGTCCTTGGCAGGTCAGAGAGGCAGTGGGAGCGATCTCAGATGCAGCAGTTCTGCTCTTCAGATCTGCTCTTTCAGATATGATCATCAGCTCAAAGCAGGGAACAGGTCTGCTGCCTTCCACCCTCTTGAATGAGGTTTCCAGTGTGCCTTACTTTTGGTGTCAGGGCTGTGCTAATGACAGTATCTCGTTATGGGTTTTGTCTCTGTTGCCTTCACCAATTATGGACCGTGACACCCCCCATTCCTACTGAGATTGGACTCTTCCAACTTGATAATGATATCTTATCTGATAGAATGTGGTTCATGTCGACGTTTCTTTTTACGACAGTCAGCTCCCTTCACAAAGAAGTGGAGTTGCTCTAGTGCTAATGATGCATCACTGTGTGAACAGGGTAGCAGTGGAGCAGCATGTTAAATGCAAACCTTCAGAAAGCGCATCTTTGTGGCCACCTAAACTTTGTGTTCCCAACCCAACAATATGGAAATGACCCTGGGGTTGTGTAATGCAACACCATGGAGTGCACCACAAAACACAGATAGTCTGAGAGGTGAGTAGCAGAGCTGGAAATCCAGCTGCTGAATTCAAGCTGCCAAATTAGTTTAGTGGGGGGAGATGTAAACCATTTTTCAGAGATTGAAATGAATTGCTGTAGGTTGTGATGCCCCTGACCTTTAAATATTTTTGACAGTAGAGCATAACCTGCTCGCATGAGAAGAAAATCCCCATCACAAAAGGACACCTTACATTATTCAATTTTTTGGTGTGTGTGGATAAGTAATTTTATTTGGAAAAGTTGGTATGATTTCATCACAAGGATGCCCTCTGCTTTAATTCAATCTCCCTGACCTAAGTTCAAACCCATCACACATTGTATCAACTGCAAATAATTCCTTTGTAAAGATTGTCAGAAGTGAAATAAGGTTAAGTCAAAACCCTACAGCTCTGCAGAATGCATGACTGGCGCGTATGAAGGGGTGATTGGCAATTGCTGGCCCAAGGGTCAGTTTTAAATTGTCCTTGCAAGAGTTGTCATCCTCAATCAAAGGTTCAGCTCAAAGACAAGGAAATTAGAGGAGTGCCTGTATGAGTTGATCTCAACTTGAAAATTCTCAACAAGAGTGTAAAATTTGGGGTGATAATTTAAGAAATACTAGAAATCTAACTTTCTCTCCACCTGAATGTTAATGACTAATATCACAAGCTACTTTCACACTGATTTTTATCTTCTGATTTAGCTTTAAGTCCTGGTTTCAGCTGGGAGAGAGTTAATTTTCTTTTTAGTAGCTGATACTGTGATATGTTTTGGATTTAGTGTGAGAATAATGTTGATAACACACTGATGCTTTAGCTGTTGCTCAGTAGTGCTCACTCAGTCAAGGACTTCTCAGTGTCCCGTGCTCTGCAGGAGCAGGTGCACAGGGAGCCAGGAGAGAGCATGGCCAGGACAGCTGACCCAGACTGGCCAGAGGATTTGCCACACCGCAGAAGCCCTGCCCAGTTTATAAACTGGGGGAGTTGGCCAGAGGCCATCGATTCCTGCTCAGGGCTGGGCTGGGCATTGGCCAGCAGGTGATGAGCAACTGTACCGTGCTTCACTTGTGCTTCTTGGGTTTTATTTCTGTCTCTCAGTCTCCTTTTCATCATCATTATCATTCTATTTTACTTTATTTCAGTTGTGAAAGTGTTCTTATCTCAGCCCATGGGGTTTATATTTTTTGATTCCCCTCCCCACCCCACTGAGGGCAGGGCAGTGAGTGACTCTGGTATTGAGCTGCTGACTGGGTTTAAATTACAACATCTTATTAGATCAAATTTTAAAAGTAATCAGGTACTAGGCATTTAGGGGACAAGTAGGTTTTCAAAGCATAGCAGAGGATAAACAGCTAAGTCTGCCTAGCCATCAGTAGGACTTCAGCCTGGTTGGATGTTAGGGCTTGTCAGAGGAAAAAAGGTTTTTAACTAGTACCTTTGAATGCCAAAATATTTATGAAGACAAAAGTCAGCCAACTCGGAGCCTGTAGAGTCTTGTAAATGCCTTAAATGCCTTGCTTGGTGGTGTGTTTGTTTGTTTGTTTTTTTGGTTTTTTTGTTTGTTTGGTTTGCTTTTCTTTTGTGTTTTTGTTTTGGGGTTTTTTGTTTGCTTTTGGGGGATTTCTTGTTTGTCTGTTTGTTTTGGGTTTTTTTTTGGATGAGAAGCATTCTGTGCTTTTATTTTGGAATGTAAATTTTATTTTGAAGAAGAGTTTTGAAACTCGTGGGTTAAAATGGGGTGTCTTTACATAACAAACACAGTCACTATGGAGGTGTTATGTGCTCCAAGTGCAAGTATCAACTGGCACTTTGCATAGACTCACAACTGATGAGTTTGCATTTAAAGACAGCTTCTTCCTGGCTTTTAGTCAAAGGTCAATATTAAAAGATCTAAATCCTGCCTGTATTAGGAAGGAAGAAGTACCTCAGCATAATTATGTCACTGCAGTTGCCCTGGTGCTGCCTTTCTGAAGTCACCCCCTCTCTTGCCTTTATTTTTGCTAGAATTAATCTCCTACCTTGTCTCTAGAAGAGCAGGAAAAGACACCAGCTACAATGAGTTATGTGAGCTGAATTTCACAGCCACTAACACAAAACAACAAACAAAGTCCCATTTACAGAGCTCAGTTTCACTAATGTGGTAGTTGTGGAAACTTGACTCTTAAGAAAGGGGAAACTAAGGGGTAGGAAATAATAAGAAGGACTAAATTTCTCTCACTCTCTCTGTTTTTGAATAATAATACAGGAAATCAAGTGGGAAAAATATTTTTACCATATTCTTTCTGCATATATGGTAAGATCATTGGAAATGTTGTGCAGTATATCCAGCTGCTTCTATGAGCTTCCCTTCAATGTCTCTTTCAAAGTTAAATCGAACTTGACACCTTTCTCAGTGACCATAAATTTAGTTTGCAAGAGAGCCTGGAAACCTTTGATACTGATACTGTGTTGCTGCAATTACTGCCCATGGTCCTGCGGCCATTCTAAAATAAAAAGGGCTGCATACTTTGCTTTTAAGTCAATCCCTTAGAGGCTCAATCAGTTTGATTTCTGAAACCTGTGCTTGGCAGTGAAGCTGATTAAATTCTGCCTGTATCAAGGCTGTGCACACTGGGTTCAAAACCTAGGTGCAATGTCATGTTCTCATAGTAAAGTTATGATACCAAATTTTGATCTTTCAAAATCCAGGTTTCAAAAACCCCCCAAACAGTTCTTTCAAGAGTATGAGAACATATGTGTGGAGCTGGGCAGTAAGTTAGGTGAAAAAAAAGTAGATCCAGAGGTATGAGGCACAGACCTTTTGATCATGTCAAGTTACTTCTTTAAGCATGTTTTGGTATGGGAACAGAGGTTGCATCTAGGAAAACGATCCAGGCAGCAAGGGGACACCAAGCTGAAGCAGACACAGAGTGCATTAGCAAATTAGTGTCCACAGTTTGATGCCCATTTCTGTTGCTTTTTTTGCAGTATAAGGAAATGTGGTAAATTGCCCCAGAATTAGTTCCTTGTAATTAGAACACAGGGAAAGTATTCCTGACTGTCCTGTAGGTTACCAGTAGCCAATGCTCAGAGTATAATGTTGCATCCAGTTTTCAAGATGAATGGTAGAAAAGCCCGCAGATCTTTCTGGTCAGTTCAACACAAGTTTCCAGGACTCTCATGGATCTTTTCAACTTTGACATTATCTGCACTAACTTTTATAAAACATTTTCAGGCTTGTCTAATATGCAACTGAAGAATTTATATCAGAGGACAACAGATTCCTCCATTTCCAGTACTACAGACTCGCTTCCTCCACTCTCTTATTATATCAGACTGTCTAGAAGTGGCCTAGATTACTGTTATTATTCTGGTTTAGGAAAGAAACATGCTGTTTTCCCCCCAATTGCTCTCATAAATTATACTAGGAAATGTCTGTCAAGTAATAGGAAGCAATGTATCCTTGGAAATGAAAGGGACGGAACTGTTAAAAATAATCCACTCAGTAATTGTGGCATACATCTCCAAGCCTTGCAGTCAGGGCCTTGAGCCAAACAAGAGCAAGAGGTGGGTAAATCGGAGAGAAGAATTTACCACTTTGTTAGTTAAGATAATGTTTGTGGAAAACCCATATTAATTTACCCTAAAGGACTCTAACAGAGACCTGCCTTAAGACAGATTTTAACGATTCTCAGTGATTCTGGAGTTCTGAGAAAAACTTAGTTCAGTGAGTGATCATGGAATTCAATAAACATCATCTTCTTGAGGAGTTGCTCAGTAGTGCAGTGATCTTACTTGCCCCAAAACAGACGTGCTGAATTAATACCCAAAGATTTTCTTGAGTGAATTCTGAGCAGCTCTGAGCATGAACGGCACCGAGCTATCTTTCCTGAGTATATCCTTGCACTAGTGACTGCATGTCTGGTTTCTGTTTTTCATTAACTTTGCAACAGAAAACTTTGTAGCTGAGGTATTTTCATCACTAAAGTGATTTTTAAACATACATGAAGGGCTATCTATAAAAAAAGAATGGCATTCTTAAAGGTAATGACATACCTGAAGATATCTGGTTGTAAGCCTTTATTACTGTCAGTGGGAAAGACAAAATGCTTTCCAATTATCAAAAAAATATAGCTATTTGCTATTCAGTATGGGTGTGAATGGAATTAATTGATATATATTTCTTCACTCAGGTAATCGAAGAAAACATGAAGAGGACAGGCTGTTAGAAAAGGCAGGGGAATTGCACATTATTGCTATAGATGAACTGTCCTGCCTGACCAAAACCGTGAATGTAGCTGTGCAATACTAAAGAAGTAACTACATCCCTGGCAATAGTTTCAATATCTGGGGCTGCCCTGATGAAAGGTTTTGCTTCTGTTTTTCTGCAGTGTAAATGGGTGCCCAGATTTATCCAGAACACTTGCAATTTTTTGGCTTTGAGCTCTGTTACAAAAATTGTTGGTTCCTTCTAAGCTTACAATTACTTTCTGTGAGATTAGTGAAACAGCCTTACCAACACTACAGCTGAGAATAGCTGAAACAGCTACTGGAGTCCTGAAACTCACAGGGGGAGGAATTTTTCTCCACTAGAGGAACTTTTATTTCAGTAACTGTAGATATTTGAATTATTTTCTTCTTAAGACTGTAAGCAAACACAACATGATTTTTTCTGGATGAAGGTGATGTAAATCCTTACTAAGCAGTGTAATACGAAACAAATATTAACCACATGACTGCATGCAGCTGATGAGAGAGGTGCCCCTGATTTCCCTGAATTAATCTTAAAGATGGAATAAAGAAGTACGAGGCATTATTCTAAGAATGAAAAAATGCATCACTGAAATGATTTTATTATGGGAAAACAGACTTGCATTTCATGCTACTGCTTTACAGAAATGAAATTAAAAGGCAGATCTTGTATAGCTGTGTATTTGCTTTCCAAACAAATGGGATCCCATTCAGTTCCAGTTTTCTTCTAATTCTCTCTGTTGCAGATACAGATTGACCTTTTCCTATAAAATTTAAAATCAAAATGCAGCTTCTCTCTATGGTCACAGATATTGCCCAGAATGGATGATAAGGTACTTGGAAATAGTAGCATAGTTTACATGCGATTGTACGTAACAGATATAAGGTCAAAGCAGCATCTAAATTCAGTTTCTGGTTTGGGGCAAGACTGCTTTTTCAGATGTCTGACAAATACAGCATTGGAAGTGGATTTTTCATGTTCCTTCATTTTTTTTTCATTCCCCAATGTAAAATGATTTTGAAACATAAATAACTAAAAACACGGCAAGCAATTTTTCAGTGAAGCACAGTATGTCAGGGTTTCTAGGGGCAGGCAACGAGCAGCCATGTTCACAAAGTGCTGCATGAAGGCCTTTCCGTGGGTGTCTACAATACATCCGAGCCCCCTGAACTTCTTAATAATTAGATTCCAAGTAATGACTCACAGTGATGTCAGGGCTAAACACATACAAAAATATTTTCAAGCCTGTAGGGGTGTGTGAGGGTTTTGGTGTCTCTTACTCATGTTCTTGATAGCTCTGACAATTGCTTATTTGTCTTTCATGACCTCGTGTGCTGGTTTGGGTACAGCACTACATGACCATTACCACAACTATAGCCACTCAGGGATTTGACTGATTTTGTGTTTATACTGTCTTAAAATGTGAAGTCTCATATTCCACTCTAAACCTGGAACTTCTGTTCTTTGACTGCTATGATCTCTGGATGTATAAATGAAAAGATTTCTGCCCCTGAGCTGATTAATGTCTTTCCATCTGTTTTCTTCTTTCTGTAAGAATGCACTGAGTATTTTCTGCATCAAACATTTTAGTTTCATTTTTGTTAAAGCAGGTGTGAATAAATACTCTTTGCTAACAAATCTGAGTCTTACACTTCTCCAGTTCCTTATATAAATAGTATTTCATATGTTTCATATGCCCTATATCCTTTCTGCCACTATCCCTGGACAGTATGGACAGAGGAGCATTGTGGATGGCCATCATTATTTCTCTCTGGCTTTGCTGCCAAGCGTTGGAGGAATGTGTAGGATGTCTCAGCAATCATGTAGCAGATAGTGAGCCATTCTGAGGGAATATAACAGAATATACTGAATGGATGTGGGAGGAACCTTTCATCCTGTGAAAAGCGGCTGAACTTTTTTATTTTGTGCGGTGTTTTTTCTCCCTCCTCCATGCTCCTCTCCTCTTCATTCCTGTAACAAATGTTGATGCTTTGTGGTGTGCGTATGAATTTTTGGGGAGAGTATTTTGTTGTAAATACATTTTCTAGGCTTTAACTAGTTGTATTTAATGGTTTCAAGCTGTAAGATTTTACTGCTGAGTCCTCTATGCAACTTATTTTGATGCTCTTTTCCTCAGTGTTTAATGCTTATTTATGAGTTGATACAGACCAGTCCAACAAGAGAGATGCTGTTCAGCCTTATCCTCAGCTATTGCCAGGATTCATGTTCTGCTTGTTCTCTCGTGCTCTTCCTGTGGGTCAAGCAGGCTGGCTTGTGCTTTGGATTAACAGGATGAGCAAAGGAGTCGGGCAAGGGAAGAGATGCAAGCCTTTGGTGGTACATCTGCTTCCTTCTGCTGTGTCGTTGGCACTGGGCAGTAGGAAATACCGCCTAATTCAAACGTGTAGACTGGGTTCTGGAGATCAAATACAGACAGAGGTCCCAATGTTGGGGTGAATTATATTTAACTGATAATTGTTCTGTAGGCTTTAAATACATAAGGAAAAAGCATAGGACTTTCTTATAGTATGCAGAATTGGGTCTATGCAAAAGACTACTTCTAGAAGCTATGCCTTTTAATGGAAGTAATTGAACTCTTGGTTGCTGAAGGAATCTTCAGTTTTGCTGAATTAAAATGTTTTTACATCTGGTGTTTCTGGACCAATTATATAAAAGCTTTTTAGGTATAACCTTGGATTATAACGTTCTCTTTTTCATTAAGCTATTTAGCTTTTGGCTTAGAAATAGTTAAGTGTGGATTATACATCTAAACTCATGAGGGGAAAAAAGTATGAGAAAAGATATTGCAAAATCAAATGTTTACTCTAAGCATTAAGTATTTCAGGTCCCTATCAGGATTTCAGGACTGGAGACATGTTTTTAAGATATTTTGTGAGCTCTTAATAGAACAAAGTCCTTCCCACAATGATATGCCTCCTTTCAATGATGCCTTTGCTTTAAGCTTGTTTGCAGGGTTTGTTTGTTTGTTTTGTAGGGTTTTTTCTTTTGCTATTTACTATGTTGCTCAGAATTCTCTTTATAAAATTAATCCTTAAAACAGCACATTTGTATAAGTGCCACATGAAAAAATTCACACTGAATTTGTCTCGGTATGTTTTGTTCAAGTTGATTCCCAGTTATTTTCTGGATGATCCGCTTAGAGCGAAGGTGTTGGAAATGCACTTTTTCAGAAGTACTATTTTGGGTTGTAGAGCAATGCAGATTTTGATTCTGTGTAACAGTAGTGTCTCATTTACAGAGTGGGGCTAGCATTTAAGATCTTCTAAGCAGAGTAAAACCTTAGATTAATCCTTCTAAGCAATCCTGTGAGAACCACCCTTGTTTGCATTTTGTAGTAAAGCAGGATGAGAGTACCACACCACTTGCACTGGCAGGGAGCAAGTGGTACAGTGGGGATTACAATTTGAAAGCTCCTGGCTCTCCAGCCTGCACTCAACCCAGTAGATATCGCTGACTCTTCTAATCAAACCTCTGAAACTACAATATCTTACCATCTGTTGTGCAAATTTCCTCGGGGAACTTCAAGAGTCTCTTTTACATTTCAGGCTCTCTGAAAACTGTATTTAAAGGAAAAAAATGCTAGAAGTGAACAAAAAAAGGCATAGAAGTCATACATGTATTTTTTGGGGTGTTGGTTTGGGTGTTGGAACTGGCTTGTTATTGATGAAAACAAAAGGTGTCTCCTACAGAGCACTTCAAATTGCACGTTAGGCAAGATGTTTCTTTCTCAAAATGAAAAGAGAAAAAAACCCAGCTTAATTATTTCCATCTTCCAATCACCTCAGTCATACTCCTCTTGATTCAGTGACTTGCCAGAATTTACCCATTGGCATGACATTTATTTTTAGACATGTCACTACATTTCAAGCAAAGCTCGCTGGTGCATACAAATTATTCATTTAAGCATTGATTTGAAAATAACAATAATAATAACAATAGCAATGTACAGTTCTCTAAAAATTTGTCAGGAAAGCATTCAATGCAGTCATTCTGGAAGCAGTAATTGTAAGCTATGTTTTATTGTTGACCGTTCAGGTTTGAATGACAGCAGACAATGCAAGCCACAAATAAAGAAAAGAAGGAATTGAAGTGCCTGTTCTGCACTGGCCTGCAGAGGTTCCCTCAAACAGCAGCTGCCTGCAGCAGCCACAGCCCTGGAGCTGGGTGTTGGAAAGCACTTGCTCCATCTCCACTGCTGCTTTGCAGCACTCTTGTCTCCCTGCCAGTCTGCACAGAGGCAGCAGCTCGTGCTGGGGTTAGGAGAAGGGCATTTTTTACCCCTCATTGCTCATTAGCGAGAGGCAGGTGATCTCGCTTCTCTGGCGATCCACAGCCTGTAAGATGCTAATACTTCAAAGATGCCCAGATGCTTTAACATCCTTTTCTGTGCACCATCAAATAACAATGTGCATTTGATTAACTCTTCATAGCTCTAACACTGACCAGTGCACCTGTGTGTTTTGATGCTCCAACACCTCTGCAATGGTGGCGTCTTCACATTTTGGATGAAGTTCTGCATTTATGCCTGGTTATAAATAATGTAACTCTCCTGCCCCTCACTTTGCTGAGGTCTCTCATTCATCATATCAGCAGTAGGAAGCTAACACTCCATGTTTCTAACTAAGACAAAACTGAGCAATGTTGTTTCCCAAGGGCTGTCATCTGCCTTGGCTAGAAACCTTGTGCTCAGCCTGTACAATACACAGGATTAGAAGGACCTAGTCTGAGTTTGGAGCTCAAACGGCTTCTGCTTTACACCTGCAGATTTGTACCTACAAGAGGCACCTACAATGCTGTGCTGCAAGAATTTGTTGGTATTTTTTGTATCTGTGGCAAAAAACCTCCTCTGGATGTAGCTGATGCCTAAACATAATCCAGTCTTTGGGGACTATCAGATAGACTGTTTGCATATTGTTTGTACAATGTGCTACATAATAAACAAACAAAAAATTATTAATATTCGATAGAATCCACGAGGCAGGGCAGATGGATATTTTTATGGGGATGGTCTGTACATACGTGCTTCTGTTACTGCTGTCAGTAACTTATTTATGTCACTTACTGGGTGGCCTCGGATAAAATAGCTACTGACTAGCCTTCATCCAGATTTTTGTCTAGAGTGGTTTTTTTGGTCAAAGGTGTAAACCAAACCACTTTCTCAGCCAACCGAAATTGCTCAAATCTTAGCCTACAGGAGAGTATGGGAATGCTGGTATAGCAAATATTTCAGCAAATCAAATAACCAATGAAAATATTTTCACTTATTCGTATTTAACGGATGGGACTTAGCACCAGCTCTCTTTTTCCTCTGTCAATAGTGGCTTCACTGTCCTCTTGAAGGGCTGCCAGTAATTCTCACTGCCATTTTGTCAACTTAGACCTACAAGGATAGAGGGGAAATTTTCTTGTTTCTATAGACAGGCAAAGCAAAAGCTTCTGACTTAAATTTCGTTGTGTAATTATGATAGAAGTGTTGTTTTGCTTCATAGCTTTGTGTTGGAGATATTTCAACAAATCCACTGTAAGGATTTAAACAGGAGAAAACTTTGCAGAAAAACTTGTGGGAAACCTTGTTAAACATGTTATTTGGCAACCATTCTTATACGGAAAGACCTGGAGGGAAACAAATGTACATAATGCATTGGGTTATTTGCATTTACTGACAAATGCTGCCTAATACAGTTTTCTAAAAGAACTCAAATGTAATGTTAAACTACATTAAAGAAACATCATTAAGGCTGCAAAATTAAGCAATCAAACAAAGTTGTCAGTGCAACCCTGATTGAGGCCTCTTGTGTGCATGCATTATGATACAGTCTTCAATTACAGGATCATATACTATTTTTTTTCTCTTGCCTCATTCAGTGAGCAGGACAAATAGCACTCACTAAATGAGCAGCTATTCAGTATTGTTTTCTCCATTGTTCAGTGTGTGGTCCCATGCTTTATTTATGGCACACTATTGAAAGTCTGCTCTGAAAAGGAAATCTAAATCTCCTCACAGGCTTTTTAACAGCAGTCACCACTGCAGTGTCTGGGAGCTTCACAAGCGCTAATGATGACTTTATCTTCACAACAAGCCTGTGAGATGAAGCAGTGACAGCAACTCAGGGAAGCTGAATCTAAAGAGAAAAGGTCAAAAGTCTTTTGCCAGCTCGTGGTGTTCAATTCAAGATCTGTAGCATCTGATATTGTAGTGGCAGCATTGCTGTGTAACTGTTTAGGAGTAGTTTCTGCAAACTGGGTACCTGTGTCTGTGTCCCTGCCAATCTCTCAGCCTGGTAGCACCGTTCAATTGCCTTTCTTTTCCTGTTCTCCTGGGTCTAATTTACTCTGGACTTCTCCACTACTCTCTCAGAGGAGGTTCAATGCTGGCACAGGTGTCATAGCTCTGTAGAGCTGCGTGTGTCATGGTTATGTGTAGGAAAAGATGGAGCACACTTGGTGAGAATGAGATTATGTAGTATTTTAAAGACTAAAATTTGGGGCTTTTGTTGAATGTGTTCCATTTATACTTCTTCAAAACTAAGTCTGGCCAACTTGGATTGTCTCTTATGAAGATAATATAGGGAATATCTGGCCCTATTGTATGCCTACTGAATTCCACAATTTTCTTCTCTAAGGCTTTGAAAACAGAATTATTAAGAAGTTGATGGTACTGTGCTGATGTGGTGAATGAGAGAATTGATCATATAACTCATTTCTATCCCATTTTCTGTAGTCTTTTTGATTTTTTTTTTTCTGTTTAAGTGAAGTATCCCAACTTTATTCTAATAAAAATTTGACTTTGGATCATTTTGGAAGACTTCATAGTAGAGAAAACTATCTGGACAGATCTCAAAGCTGTGACTGAGAGTCACAGATAAATATCTGCATATGCTTTCTTTACTGTGCAGATGAATTATTTTGGCTGAAGTTTGTGTGTAATTCAAATCAGATAAAATAAGAGACCTGTTATAAATATATTCAGTGTTGTGTACATTGGCTAACCCTACAAGGAAAGAGAAAAAAGGCTCTTATAATGGGAAGACAAGGAATCTTACTAATGCATAAAGTTAGCAACCTTAGCAATGCAAATGCTAGGTTTCCAGCCAGCATAAATGACAATGAGTGTGTGGACTCAAAGATGGCATGTTGATATTGCAGATGACAGTCTTGCTAACATATTTTCAAATAATGTTTGTCAAACATATAATGGAGGAAAAAAAAAGATGCAATGCCATCTGTACAGTGTCCCATTCTGGACACTGTTGAAGTAATCAGCACTTCGACAGGGTTCTCTCGCATGTGTCAAGGATATGACAAAATAGAATATGCCACATTTTTCCACAACTGCTAACAAAAGGTGGGTATTTATGTACATTCTCCTCTTCAGTGTAAGTTCCCAGATTGACTCTCCCAAGTTGCTTTTTTACTTTCCTGCAGATTATTTGTGGAGTCAGGTTGGTGAATTTTTTTAGTACTGCTGAGTGGTTGGTAATAACAGATCTGTTGATTTTACTGTTATAAGTTGCTGTGTCATTGTGCATTTGTGCAGCAGTCTCCTTCACGACTTTCCTCCATTATCTGCAATCAAGTGCAAACCCATGTAAGAAGGCTTCCTATTTTGTGTTTTGGTGCAAAAAAAGAAAAAAAGATTCATCAGCTCAGTGTTCCTCTTCGCTATTCTCTCCATGAGCAATCAATTTCTGTGTAGGGCTGCCAACTTGGAGAAGGATAGAGACAGGTGAGAGAGAAAGAGGAGGACTTCTCTACTGAGTTTGGTTTGTGGCTGAATTGATGTATTCTGAAGATGTAGGTGTAAGTTGTCTACAGAAATTGTGCTGGTATCTGGAAGCATAGTGGAGTTCATAATGTTGCCTCCTTGGAAGCAGGGACTCCTGCTTTGGCTGTCTTGTTCCAGCCTTTTCGAAATACTCTGATAAGTTATCATAGCTGTAGCACACAAATTTGCCTTCTCCGAACAATAGTCTGATTTCTTGACTATATGAACAATAGGCTGGCAAAGATCAGCTTTCTCCCTGTCATGCATAAAGGTGAAGCCACTGCTGAGCTGCATTTATGGATTCTCCAGTGTTTCTTACCCAATTCTTCTGTTGTGGTGATTATGTAAAGAAGCCCGGGGTGACAGAGTGAGTTGAACTAGTGCAGGGACAGCCAGATTCCTCATTGTCTGAGTGCTGTGTATTTTTGATATTGTTTTTTGTCTGGTTGAAGCAAGTTTTATAATGGTAACTATCACATATCAGCCTGACTTAAGCCTTGCAGCTTTTTTATACATGCTCGATTAATTCCAGTTGTAGTTAACTAATGCAGCAGAAGCACTTAGCTAAGGGTTTGGTTGGTCCTGGCTCACAGGTTTGTGTGTACATTTATGTCTTTGTGCTGGGCCTGCTGAACCTCCTGTGCCTGTCTAGCTATGAACTTTGAAAAATCCATCAAGGAGTTCTCTTTTTGAAGCCAGTAATAACCAAGCAACTTGGGCAGGGGGTCCCTCAAACTCCCCTTCTCCATCTGCTGGCATATTGCACACAGTTTAACTTGCACATTGCAGAAGCTTCCATTACAGCAGGCAGTGAAAAGTCATTACAACGTGCCAGCTGCAGTGTGCTGTTCCACCCTGCGTGTCCTAACGGGCTGTGTCGTGGTGGGCTGCCTGTCGTGCTTTGCATGGGCAAAGCTGCTGCATCTTGCCAAGAATTTCCAGGTTGGATGTATGACATTAGAAGCCTATTAGCAGAACAAGCCTTGTGTGTGCTGCTGGCAGGAGAGAACAATGAAGCTTTTTGTAGTAAAATAAATGACTATCAAGAAATCTCTTTTTTCATAAAGTAGTTTGAGTTCCCTGTGATATGTACATTGGCTACTTTGCCAAGCACTTTTGCATTTACTTAGCATCTGTTCGGAGAATGGGGAAAAAAAGTTAATAGCAAACTCATTCTGGTATTTGGAGCAGAGGTTTGGGCCTTCTACTCTCTCTGTACCCTGCATTTAGAAGCAGAGAAATTCACTTGCTGTGGTGCTTGTCCACTAGAGAAACTAGATGGTCCTTCTTACACTGGCCTGCTCCTGGCACCATTTTTTTCTCAGTAGCCTCTGGTGACAGGATGGCCAGCTTTAAGTGTCTAATATCTTAAATGTGGGACATTTGTCGTGGTATCTTCAGACACTTTGAGGTGAGGCCCTTTTGGCCCAGTCATACTTTTCCCAAGTCTTGTGCCATAATTCTCACAGGCAGGCATTTTCTAGTTTCCCTAAACTGTGTTTCTCCTTCAGGAAGAGAAAAAGTCCAAGTGTCCCTTATCTGCTACTAAGTACCTCTGTAAAGGCTATTCCTTTTCTCACTGAGATGGGGGAATTTTGGTAGCACTTTGATTTTTAACACCTCTCTCTGAGGGATTCTCATCTAGCCACAAATGCAAAGCACCTCTTGCACTCAGCTTAGTTTTAGTTAGTGCTGCTACAGTCAAGAAATTTGCAGCAGGCAAGGAAGGGTCTTCTTTGATAGAAGTAATCTTCAAAGTTAGGTGGACAGAAAAGAAATAGTAGAGAAGAGCTGCTGCCCTCAAAATGTCACTGCCTGCCCCATGAACAATAAAATCAGAAACCTCTTTGAGCTGTGCAAGACTGACAGCACCACTGGCAAAATTAATGGCTGTGCTAGTAGCAGCAGCAGAGAAGGCTGCTGTGCTGTGACTCAGTAGGAATGTGTCTCCTGAAATGCAGTGATGTACCTCCACTGACTGAGAGATGGCTTTCTCTCATGACTCTGCAGCAAAACCTCTCTGCACCCTCCTTTAGCAGTGGGGGTGGCTGGGGAGGTGCTGGCAGGACTCAGCAGAGCTGAGATGGAGCTTTGCTGAACAGCCTCCTCAAAACCTTCTCAGCAACTGCTCAATTTCTGGCTGTAGCCTCAGCCCTTCTGCTTATATCCTTTCTTTTGGGGTTCCCCAGAGTCTAAAAATGCGTGCAAGTCACCTTCAAACAGCAAAGAAGGGTGAAAAGTATTTAAAGTGTGTATGTGTGTGGTGTTTCAGAACCTTCTTCACAGATTTATTTTTTAATTCAGAAGGTGGCTCCAAATGGTCCCTTTTAAAGATAATGTTTGCTATCAGACCTTTTTTTGAGTTTAAGGTTCATGAAAAGAGCAAACTTCTGCAGGAACCATACTGGGACAGCTTTTCATATGTCTTTTGAAATATCTTCTCTTATTAGCTTTCGAGTTTCTCCTGCTGGGATCATAGCAGGTTAGGCAATTTTAAAGCACTCTTTTTTTCCCTACAAATGTAATTGAGAACCCTTAATAGGAGATTAGCAAAAGAGGTTGCTGCTATGTTTTGCTCCAGACACTTGGGCAACAAGATGAAGAAAAATTAGTTTCTTGCATCTACTGGGTGGCTGGTACTTGGTCTGGGACAGCTGTCTCTGAGTTGAGTGCATCTGGCTTCATTTATGTGAGATAAACTTTGTTTCCTGCTGACTTCTTTTGTGGAGGAAAAAGATGCAGAAGGAAGATTTGAAAGGTGGATATTGGCACAGGGTGTTACTCTGGTGAGAGGTGAAGGTGCATGGTTGTCAGAAGTACACGTGAACCATGCCTAGAGTCTGCCACTTATGAGCTGGGGGCTGTGGTTTCTGTAGCATTAAGTTTGGGGACCTGGTAGGGAGATATCTGAGCTCCCTTTAAAGATGTACACTTCAGGTTCCCTCTTCATGGAGACCAGGTGTCCCACAGGTTGGATGGAGGAACCACAAAGCTCAGAAGTGGTTGGCATCACTTGATCTCTCACATAACTGGAAGGGCGGACTATCTCAAGGAAGATTTTCTTTGTGTAATCTGCTCCTCAGAACAGATAACAGATATTTTCAGTGATTTATTCACTGACTAGTGATTGTAAGGAAGGATAATGCTGGGTCTGCTTTTCTCTTTTGCAGTTATAACTTTATCTTGCTCACGGTAGTTACTGTATATCACTGGGTTTTTCAGTGAAATATATAGTAATATTTTTTGTATTGGTCATTGGTGCTAAATCTGACAAGAATATTAGAAACAGAAGAACAGAGAAAGCAGACACTAACTTCATTCAGATGAACATGTAAATCCTCAGCACAAAAGCTATCATACCCTGTCCTAAGAGCAGAACTATCAAGCTGCACTGGTGGGCAGAACAAGCTAATTACCAGAGCAAAAAATCATAATTCTGAGCAAATCTTTCAAATTCTTGTGTCATATATCACCTACTGTCCACTTTTGTTGAAAAAGATCTTCCGCATAAATGAAAATCACTTGACCTTTGAAAATAATTAATGTTCTCCCAGAGTGAGGCCAATACATCAGCTGTGTTCGATATAGGATTTGCTTTCAGAACTGTGCAGTTCATTGCTGACTGTTTGGGCATATCTTTCTGGTTTTCATAGACAACTTTTTTCCCCTTTTAGTACAAATGTATTATTACTACTTTCTCTGGAATCTTGGAAAGTAAAAAATGCTTTAAGCACTTTCAGGAAATGGTGTTTCCCACAGAATCACATTTTGAAGACGTTGGTGAGACTTGGCTACATTTTCTGCTTGGTTGCATCTCAGCGGCATGATTAGCACGTAATAAAAGTTCCCTTGTGAACAATTTTTGTTCTCTATATACTGATCTCTTACCTCCTTCTTTATGATAAAGCTCTGAACATCCTTCACCACTGCCCCTTCTCAGCATCAGCCTGGTCATAGAACTAGGAGGCAGATACTGTTTTTACGTGCTTGCTGCTTCTGGTAAAGCACTGCCAGCCTGGCAAACCAGGATGGTGGGCTGGCCTGGAAAACTGAAAAAATGAGCACAGAGACCGAGTGCCAAAGGAAAAGAGACGTGAGTCCTTGAGGAAAATATGTTGCTGCAGGAAGATGGAATACCAGTACACCTGTTGTCACCTGCTCTGCTCCATCTACCCAGTTGTGGAGCAAGGCAAGTGACAGCTCAGCTCCTGTGAAGGCTCAGGGATGCTCTAATTTGGTACAGCAAGACCCTCCAGACAGAGGCTGTTAATTTGAGCCCTAGCCAAGGTTTGCACCAAATGGGTTCCCTGATGTCCAGTTAAACATACATGTTTAAGGAAGCTCTCAGCGCTTGCTGATTCTGTCTGTTGCAAGGATTTATCCATTTAAATTTTTAGGCTGGAATGCCACTGCTAAGCAAAGGGCTGACCCTCTGTTCTCTTGGGGTCTGAGCCTTGCCAGAGTAGTGTCATCTTTTGATGAAGGGAGAGAGAGGATAAGACAAAGGAGAAGTCTCGAGTGTCTGGTTCTGCTTAAGTATGTCAGACTGTCAACAGGGCTTTCATGTCCTGTGTCAGATTATGGCCTGGCTCTAAAGTGACATTGAAAAGCCTGAGCCCTTTTATGGGTTAATTACTAACAGTACTGTGTATGCTGACCACAAAGACCAATATCATGTTTGTATTGGTCTTAAATCTTATTTCCACTGAATGCTATGTATTAGCATGAAATAGTGGATCATTTCTCTTGTGAAAAGGAGCAACCACATGAAAAGTAAGGGATGCTATCACATTTTGAGGGTGTTTTCAGGGAAATTTGATCACTGAATCACAGAACAATTTTGGAAAGATCATCAAGTCCAGCCATTAATCCAACACTACCAAGCTGACCACTAAACCATGGCCCCAAATGAGACATCTAAACTACTTTAAATGTCTCCAGGGATGGTGATTCTACCACTTCCCTGAGCAGGCTGTTCCAGGGAAGGCCTTTTTCCTAGTATCCAATCTATACCTCCCCTGGTGGAACTTGAAGCCATTTCCTTTTGTCTGGCACTTGATACTCGAGAAAAGAGACCAACTCCCATCGTGCTACAGCCTCCTTTCAGGTGATAGTGGAGAGTGATGAGGTCTCCTCTTTGATGCCCATTAATATACCATGTATTTTTATTTTAGGTATACCTATGTATTCAACTGCAATAAATTTAATCTTACTATTTAAAGAGTCATTTAATATGTTTTTGTATGACTCTGTCTTTGCTGTTTTGATAATAAAGTTCTGTGTAGGTACAGCTGAAATTAACTGCGATCAAAATTATTTCTTAAAGAATCAACACATCAAAAGGTTTTGCTATCTGTGTACAAAGGAAAAGATTTTCTTCCTGCACTTGACATAGACTAAGATAAATTATATATCTTGTGATTGATGGCTGGAGTTTGAAGGTGAAGCATGTGACCATGTTCCAATATAAGACTTCAGGAGCACATTCGTAGCTCTGCATGATAATCCTCATGCAGATGATCCTTCTGTAATTGTTGCAAACTGCAGCTCCTTAGGATTGCTCACAATTCTTGAAAAGTCAACAGTTCCTATTCTATTAGAAGAAGGTCACTGAATGATATTAGGAAAGAAAATAAAAGTAATAGCTATAATAGAATCACAGAAAAACTCTGTCCCTAGTCCTTTCCTTGTGATGTTTGTTCAAAAATAATTTCTATCTCTCAGAAAACTCTGGGGCTTTTTTTGCTGTAAAATATAGAAATAATAGGATAGTAACATGAAGAAATAATCACCCTTAGAGGACATGCCTCAATTTTTTGACTGATTAAAAAAAATGTCCTCTAATTGTGAAATTCTTTTTGTAAATGATCAAAAATGACTGAAAATGTTTCTCATCTTCCAGACTGATGATTTCTCTGTACCAGAATTCATTACACCATCAAGAAAATGAACTGAGCAGTTTGAAGCAAGTGTTTATACTGGTTTTGTGCTTATTTACTCTTAGAGGGCTGTCTCTGAAATATACTGTTGAAATCACCTTTTAAATAGTTTGATTTAACTGCACTTTTATGCTTCAAATATTTCTAAAAGAGCTTTACTGTTTTTCAGCTGATAAGTGACAAATACTTATGAAAATAATATCAATGCTTCCAGGATTTGAAGTATTAGGAGCCACAGAGGGGTAAAAAGTTTACTTCTCAGCCAAGTCTATAATTGTTTTCTCATTTAAAAGAGTAACTGATGTATTGCTGGCAGTACACAAAGGTTTTGTTTTACTGCAATGTATCATTTTTGTTCTCTTGTGGAGAAGGGGGTCTATTTAATTTGCTGTCTCAGTTAAGTGATCTGTATGAATAACTGTGGATGATATTGTGATACACTCTGGCTGTTTCTGTAGCAACAACCTATGGGTTTTTGCCTGCATTTTCACATCTCTTTCCAAGAACTGCCTTTTTTTTCCCCTGCAACAGTTTTGTTCTCAGAAGCGTTGCTTGAATTATTTTTATGCTCTTCATTTGCACGCTGTCTTATACGTGACAGTCCACCACGAAAAACCGAGAAATTGTTGTATAAATTACAGAAAGCACTGTGGCAGTCATGGCGATCTTTAGTGATCCTTACACTTTCTGTAATGAGTGGAAAATTGATTTTTGTAATTCATCTTTTCTTTTGAAGATGGTAGGCTTATCTGATGAAATGTTACTTTTGCAGCCACTGTAACAATTGTGATTTGTGCAGTGGTACAGCTCAGCCAACTCCAAATATAAGTGAAATTTAAATTGAACTTTAAATTGTGGTTGCTGTTTGCTTTGCATTGTTTATGTGCACTGGGATAATACTTCCCAGATACTTTGGTGCTTGATAAATACTCTGTATCAAAACTTTTTTTTTCCAGTGACAAAGGCCATAGAATTCAACATGAGCTTTGGTCTGTTGTCTGTATACAGTATAGGTTGCGGGGTTTGGTTTGTGTTTGTTTGTTTGTTTTCTTTGAAAAATATTCTAGATGTCTGAGTGTATGTGTGAGTGGTTTTGCATAGTTTCTGAAGCTGTAGTTGCATTTTATCAAACTTTTGAGAAAGTTCCCGAAGTCCCTCTCTGGATGATGGCAAATAATCAGAACATGTGCTTCCCTCCCTCCCAGTTCTCTCCTGCTTTCAGGGTCTTCATCCTCAGGCAGGAGGCGTGAGGATTTTCACAAGACAGCTGTGCTGTCAGATTTGGCTGACCTTGTATGAGCTGCTCTCTCACATCTCCCCCTGACCCCCACCAGCAAGATGGGGGACAAAATCAGATAAGAAACCCTGCAGATTGAGATAAAGGCAGATACATTACTTATGAATTATTGCCACAGGCAAAACATACCTGTCTTGGGGCAAATTTATTTAATTTATTGCAAATTAAAACTAGAGTAGGATTGTAGAAGCAAAGACAAAAATCATGGAGCGCCTTCCCTCTCCAGTTTGTCCCAGGCTTGATCTCAGTCCCTCACTCCCATCCTCTCTGCTCCCCCGGGACCTGCAAGGCACAGGGAGCAGTGGGAATGGGAGGTTGTCGTGCTGCAGGGCAGGCTCTGCTGGGACCTGGGACAGCTCCTGCATCCTCCTTGGTGCTGCAGGGCTTTTCTTACACTTTTTGACTCACTGACCAGTGCCATTTTGCCCTTTATCAAACGCCCTTTGCCTGAGGTACCAGCAGCTTCCACACAGGTGGAACCCAGAGAGGGCACCTCCGGCTCTCCTCAGAGTGGTCCTGCAGCCCCAGGACCAGCAATGGGGCATGGGCAACCCAGGACAGTAGGTCATGATACTTTTTTTACTTTTTCCTTTTTTTTTTTTTTTTTTAACAAGACTTGCCCACTGATTTCCCCTCTGGCTGTACCCTGGAAGATGTCTTTGACTGATGCCGTTGGCTTCTGTTTCCAGTGCTGTTCCTTGGCACCAGGCCCTCCTCCACACTTGTGGCAGCAGGTCAAACTGTTGCACAGGGTGTTATGAAGCCTGTCTTGACTTTCTTCATTCACAAGCTGTGAAACTAACTGGAGGTTTGCAAAAATACTTGTGTGCCTCCTTATACGCTAGGGATAATATGCAGTATTTTAATGGGCTAAGTCTCAAACATGAAGAATCACCAGCTATAAAGACAAGTGTGCAATTCAGTGCATCCTTTGGGCTGTGGGAAAGAAAGGACAATACTCAATACTGGTTTCCTTCAGTGGCTTCAACTGTTTTAGCCTGCTATTATTTTTGAGGTGTTAATTGCTATTAATATTCTCTATCTGTCTAGAAACCTTTCCCAAAAACTTGTCTGTGCGTTTATAAAAATGGAGATACACAGAAAGCACAGGTTGCAGCCTCAGAGTGGTGACAGCTTTCCACAAAGGGCAGGTATAGCATATCACATATTGGACATCTGGGGAAGCTGAGGCTTGCAGATAAAATGACAGAGCAAGTATGTAGCTGGGGTAGGTGCTATTCTGAATTAGACTTGATCTGCTTAGTACTTTCATGTTAATGAAGTTAGGAGCTTTTTGGTATTCTCCAGTAATCTAACAAAGCATCAATATTTTCAGTGACAAATGGGTGGTGATTACCTGGTGAAGATTGATTACAGGCTTTAAATTTGCTGGATTGAAGCTTGTGTTCATGTCCCCTCTCTAATAATCATTCAATTTACTCAAATCTACTCTAATTTTAGGCCTACAATACCAGTGTTTCCACTTGCTGGTGACAGTTAAATCCTCATTGATATTGGTTAAGTCATTTGGACAATGTGGTGCAAGAAGAATGATGGATGGCTTTAATTTGATATTCGTAGACTGTCTTTGATGTTGCTCCTGCACCACTGAAAACTTGCTACAGAATTAAATTAACACTGCATCTGCTTTTGTGTTTGTATTTCAATAGCCAGGGGGCATGTAAGCCTGCATTAAAAAAATAAACAGAAACTTCTTTCTACCGTGGTATAGGGGAACAGGGGTGGATTCGAAACTCTCGATTAGAATGACAATGCTGATAGCCAAGGTCTCACTTTTTCTCTTTTAGCTGCATCAGTTGTATGTTTTGCTAAGAGGTAAGAATATTGTATTTGTGTGCATAGATATATTTATATTGCTGAAAAAGGAAATATTCCTTTGAGGGAAATGTTTGCTTTTTGAGCTGAGGGTTCTAAAATTTCCTGTATTACAAGAAAGAGATGAAATAAAAGTGGGGGGGATATACACATGTAATTACATGTTCTTTACTTCATAGTGGCTTTGTCTTCCCTATCAGCAACATGAACTTCATCTGTCCTGAGCTCTGAATTCTTAAATAACACCTCTATTGATCTGAAAGTACGCATTAACTTTTCTTTCACATGACTGCTCCTGTGAGCAAGGGCTACATCCCTGTGTAAATAAACATGGCAGGATGTCTCCATCTCTTGTGGCTTTTGACCTAGATGAGGGAGACTGTTACCAAGTGCAATGAGAAGTTCCAGTAATTTATTAAAAAGGACCCCAACTTGTTAAAGATGGTGGTTTGTAACCACACCAGTCAGGAATGACTCTTTAGTGACGATTACAGAACATACTTTTCTATTTATTTTTTCCGACACCATTCTGACTGGGATTGTGTTTGACATTTATGCTGATATGGAAGGGGTGCAGGTGAAGGGCAGTGGATAAGCCTGCTGCTCCACAGGTAACAGCTGGAGGCATTTTCTTTCCTTTCATTTTCCTTCTATCCTCTTCTGCTTGCTACACTAATTTTCTTTTCTCTCTTCACCATGGCAGCATTATTCCAGGAGTACAGAGACTTTCTGAGGCAGGAAAGAAGCCATTTATGGATTTTTTCTTAAAGCATCAGATGGCCAGCAAATATATCCAGCCTGTGTGGTCTTGATGGTGGGCTGATCTCATCTGGCCTGCTTGGTAAACTCGATGTCCTTATCAGAGGTTTCCTGAAAGGTGAAGTGCTTGAGGTAGTTACTGGTAACATAGCATTATTTGACTCACAAACCTTTATGTAATCCTTCTGATACCCTTGGTAATTGTTTAATCACTCACTCATCCCTTTTGCTAATGCCTAAACCCTGAGATGCATAATATAAACCAAAAATATTTTCTCAAGGGTCTAATAGGAACAATTTTCACGTCAAAATATTTTAATTAACCTTCTCATTTTTGTGAAATTTTTGTCAGCTTTTAATTGTGAAGATTAAAATATTTGTTATGTTACAGAAATAAATCTGTTTCCAGCCTCTGATGCTGAAGCAGTTGAATTCTGGTTTTAAGCAAAGATTAGAGTAATGGCAGAGTGCATATTTGCTCTTTGTTGCTCTGGGAGAAAAATCAAAATTAATATACACCAGTTAATACCTGATGTGCAATCTGCTCAGATCTGTGAGTACCTTTCTGGTGACTTGAATGGCCTTTGGATGAAGCCCTACTGCACAAATTATAAATATTGTAGCTCGGCCATTTTATTCAATGTGGGAGATAAGAAATCCTGTTGGATTCTGTTCACCCTTGCTCTCCAAAAAGCACTCTGGGAAAGGTTCAGACTAACTAACAGAGGTGGAAGACAGGTTGTATAACCAGAGAACAGGTTGGATGGCTGGCGCAAGGTCGCCTTGTGCGTGAGGCACCGATTGGTTGGCGAGACGCGTGGACACCCCGTGATCAGAAATTTGGTTGGGGAAAGGGGCCCGTGAACAGTGACACCACAGTGGCAGGCAGCCAGTGCTGGTTTTGGTTGAGTTTAGAGCATAAAAAGACTTGGCTTGTTGCAATAAATGGTTTCCTTCAGAGCAAGCAAGGAGGAGGTCCGTGTGTCTTTATTCTCCATTGTTACAACTCAAGAAATGCACCAAGCTCAAGACAGTTCAATTTTCTGCTAACGTATGCCCTTTTTAGATCCTCAAACAGTAACATACTCATTGACCTTAGTCCAGACTACTTCACTCTGCAAAGGCCGCAAGATCTTGCAGGACCTATCAGCGTTTGCACTAACCTGTTTGCTCAGTTTAAATGACTGAACTTCAATCCAGTCAATTGCCTCAATAGATCCATATTAGTAGAGAAGAGAAAATGAGTTTTGCACTGTTGAGGTAAGAGTAGTACTTACAAGATTCAAGAAGATCTTTCCAAAGCTTAACCTTTCTTTTGGATGCTAAGATGCATTGGGGTGACAGGATGTGCTGTTTTGTTGCATACTTTGTCCATCACAGCCAGTGGATGTCTGTAGGTCTAGTTAAATGTATTCCTGTATCCCATAAAAGTAATTCTTTTTTTTTAATATTCAAGTTAAGCAAGTTATTGAAATACTTTTCACTTCATAGTTCATGTGGTCTCATACTGGCAACGTTACAGGGGTTAGACTAACTGGAGGTGTCCAAAATGCTGTGGGTTTTTTTCTTTATTTCACTTTATATCTGAGAAGGTTGCCTGTAGGAGGGAACCACTGAATCTCTGTTGAGTATCTGCATTGGAGGAATTTTAACTCCCTCCCTCTTGGCTCCTTTTTCCCCCCAGTGGAACTAAGCTATGGCACAGAATAAACCTGCAAGAGGCTGTTTGGCATCTGTGAAAGTCAAATCCCTCTGACTTGGAGACCTAAGGATTTTGCAAGAAAACTGCACCCACTTGGCATTCGAACAATTTAACTGTTCTTGCTGGTTTTAATCACTGTGAACCAAAAAATCTTTCTTCTAAACTTGATTTTCAAGTGACTTGTTTTCAGGAAGGAAGCCATAAGGCAAAGTACAGATCATGGAAATATTCACAGCTGTATGTTGAATAAGGCCCTTTTTTTAAGACAGGATGAGTCCCGATAGATTTAGACACTCTCTATCTTTTGGTAATGAATTCCAAAGAAGAAGGAAAAGGAAAAAAATTTAATAGTTTTGGGATTTGTATAGATGTTTTCTGAAGAAGTGTATGTTCCAGTATTTCCTCTGAAACCCTAGAAAAGAATAGTGCTAAACCCTTTAAATACTTGCACTGCATTTAGCTCTGTGTGGTAGGACAGCAACCACAGTTAATAGGAGGAATAGTGCATTTATATTATGGGTGAGCAGCCCGAGTGCTGGGTGCTCTGGCACTGAGCCAGCAGAGCATTCGGGTGTTTGCTTAACTTCAAGAAAACTGTGCTTGGGTTTTCTTGTAATGAAATCTGCTTCCATGGTGCAAGTTCAGAGCTGTAAAACTGCAGGGTTTGTGTGGTGGGGTTTGTTTTTGTTTCGGGATGTGTTTGTTTTGCTTCTTTGGATTTTTTTTGTGTGTTTGTCTTTTGTTTGGGGTATTTTGGGGTTTTTTTGGGTTTTTTTTTTGTTTTTTTTTTGATGTGTGTGAACTTTAAAAGCTAAAATCATTGGGCAAGACTACTCATGTCTTTAATGCACACAGAGACCCTTAATTTGTTAATGCCAGAGTTCTCACTATCTTGCATGAATGAACCCATTGTGAGGATCCCTAAGAAGAGAGCTGGAACCTCTGCTATTTTTGGTTTTAAATAAGTGAATGTGTATGGGTGCTCTGACTGGGTTAATATGCTATTGCATGCTTTAGTTATACATTTATTTAAAAATGTTTTATGAACTTGAAATAATGCACTCATTCCTGGCATCCAATATGATTTGCCCTACTTAATCTATTTTGCTTCTCTTCCTTTCCCCCATCTATTTTCAGATTGACTTTGTCCATTTTTTTAATAACTATTTTTAGAGGTGACTGTCCTTTGTGGTGTATTTTTAATCATGCTGAGTTGCTATATTATGGTAAAGTCTTATTAACAACTGACATGAACTGAGAATAGTTCATTGTACTGGGCAGTAGAGTGCAATAACTTATGAATTCTTAAAATAACGGGCTTTTCGATTTCTCATTTTCTACTTCTGAAAGAGATTGGAATAAAAAAATTAGGACTTTAAATCCCTCCTGTTATAACATCATAAAATCCTTAGCTTATCTGAATTTCATAATTAGCATGGCATAATAAAGAAAAGAGAGGGGAAAATTCCCACTACTTGTCCTAGCCCTCTTCCACTTTCATTTGTGAGTCAGTGGCGCTTATGGGTTGAATCTTTTGGAATCTGGGTGGTTATCTAGTGGATACAAGGTGCCCCGTAGCAGATGCATCATCACTGAATCCTGTGCCTAGAGAGGCGCACAGGAGACCTTAGTGTGTTGTCCCTACTGCTTGCGGACAGGAGCAGGAGAGACGATGGAGATGACCTTTATGGGGAAGCTAAGTGCTTCCCATAAGCTGCTGGCTGACTCCTGTCTACGTAGGGACAGACTGCAGTCAGAAGCCTCACTATTGCATTATGTCACTCCTGAATACTTCATGTTTTCTACCACAAATGTCAGTGAGGAAAAAACCAAACTATCCTCTGTTTCAGGACTATCTAGAGATTTATGGCTATAAGAAAACATCAAAGTTAACCTTCACTTTCATTCCCTACTCTCCTAGTGCTAATGGCAATCAACTTGACTACTTGAACTGAGCAATGAAACTTTAGGGTGTCTCCCAAAGCACACTGGAAACTTGTTTTTGCAGTCGTGAATTCAGGGAGCTGATTTTCGTGGGCAAGGAAGTGTTATAGTGAAGCTGCCTAGGCAGAGTCAGTCTCCTGTGGGCAGTGATGCTAAACTGAAATAAGGACCTCTATCTCTTTCTGTCAGTGCTGCATGGGAACTTTCCAGCCTAGCTGTCACTTATGAAGTGCCAGGATATTTGATCTGGTGTCTAAGGATGTACAGACCAGCATTCCTACAGCTGTTGCCACTATTCTTTCATTTCCAAGAGATTTTCAAAATTATGTGTCTAAAGAAAAGTATCAGGTGAAAAACATTCTTTATCCCTTTTCCATTCCTATTTCTGTACTTAAGAGGCTGGTTTTATCTTGCTCTCTTAGTTGTGCTATTAGCTTGGTCTAATCCCTCTCTGTTATCAAGCTGCCCTTTTCTGTACAGATTGGCTTGATTAGTTTTCAACTCAAGAGGAATTATAGGTATGGGTATGAAGGAAAACTGGGGCCTGTGAGAAGGATTAAGGAACTGAGAAGGCTGTGTCCTCCTCCTCGGTCCCAGAGTGATGGGGAAGATGAATGCTCTGCTCATTGGACCTTGCAGCAAGCTTCACTGTTATTTTCACTAAGACAAAATGTTAGGATTTTCTAATCATATAAAAGTTTATCTACCACACAGCATGCTTGCTCATGGTGTGGTGAGATAAGTACCGTGTGTGAGGAAGGTGTGTAGATTTTGAATTTGGAACCTGAAGAACTGTGCTGTGATATGAGGCTGGACAGAGTTTATTTGCATAAATCCTTCTTTCTTTTATTGCCTTGCAGTTTGAGTGAAGACGTAAGAAATTGATAGGTTGTGGCCTAGAGGGTAAATATCAGAAACTAGACTGTGATTTAATACTCAAAATGTAGGGAAGGTGTTTCATTTGAACTACTTAGATATGATTTGCTGTTCTTATCAAAAAATATCCAGTGTGATTAATTTGCATTTAGTGATGAAAAAAGCTTAAACTGAACTATCTACAAATGATCTTCTTCATTTTAACATTTCAATCTTCCACGTTCACGCCTTTGAGTGGAGCTTGCTGTGGAATGGCTTTGTGAAGGTACTGATGTTCTCTTGCATTGGTTCACCGACAGCTCTAGCAACTGAGCCTATTCATCCAGCTCCGGATCACTGTGTGGTTTTCTCCAGTTCAGTTCAGAATGAGTGTGCAGATTAAACCAGTCAATCAGGTCCATGTGTTTAACCACACTGGTTGGCTTCAGCAGTTTTGTTGGCCTATTTGGTCAGTTTTCAGCTCCATGAATTCAAAGCAGTTGGAGCCTGCTGGTGAAAGCCTTTCTGATAAAATGTGCTTGTGCTTTTCCAAGGCATTTGGTTAAAAACTATCCGAAGACCTTTCTTTGCTACTCTGATTTATTATTTCCCAGTAACTCTCCCAAAGAGTATCATCACTTTACAGATTTGGAATAAAAACAGCTGAGGTCTCTACTTTCAGTTCCATTGGAGGAATGTTTGCAAAAAGAGCTGGAGTAACTCAGTGCTACAACTGGCAAAGCCAAGTCCAGGAATGACCCCAGTAGGGTTCTTTAACTGGCTTCTGCTACGTGCTGCTGCATGTGAATTATTCACCAGCTTACACTTATGAATAAAACACGTGCCTCGGGAAATCCAGCTGCTATGTGCTGTTATGCTGTCTTCTATCCTTCTCCTCTCCTCCCCCAACTTTAAGTCTACATTCATGTTTTCTGCATTTCCAGGCTAGGACAAGTTTTGTGATTTAGTCATAAGATTCCAGGGAACATCTGCTACACTCGAGCCCGTTCGGAAATACAGCCATGCTTATTCAGCTTTTCATTAATAACTATGATTTTCTAAGCAAGGATTTTCTGCACTTGCTTTCTGCATGCTACAGAGCACACTTGACATAAGCTGCCTGTGCCCCCTCACCATAGGGGTGGGTGCTGCTGCTGGACAAGTGAGCTTTTTGCTTTTTTGGCTTTTAATGCATTGTCAACTTCCATTCTCAGTACAGAGTGTGTTTTGGAAAATTTTTAGTAATCTCTTAAAATACTATCAATTCTCTTAAAATGTTGCATGAAACATTATGTTCACTGAAAAAAACCACTACTGCCCTCACCCAAACCCATAACCTCCCAAAATGAAATTCAAATAAGGGGTACAATCTCATACCTGTGGCTGTCCCTGCCTTTCATCTGTCCTTGACTTTAAATGTGTCTCATCTGTCACCAGACCTTTACTGATTGACTGAAATCTTTTTGGTTACTTGTTTGTCATAAAGGATTAGAATTAGATCACAAAACTATTTTTTCCCCATTTAAAGGATTTAATTTTTATAGCAGGATAAAAACAGTGCATCAACTTCTTAATGAAAACTGCAATCCTGTGTATTTTTTTCCTCCCACAACAAGAAATGCAACTGATTTATTTGATAAAACATTCATTGGATTTTACAAATGTCATTATCACTAGACTCTAAGCAGATGCTGGTTCAGTAATTGCATCTGCTGCTGCATTTATTTGACTCCACAGGAGCCAGATATGGAGGAGTTGCAGCAGCCTGAAAACAAATGTAGCCCCCTTCATTAGGCTTGGCAAAAGGTCTTAGGTGATCCAAGCTTTAGGGATGGGCCTTGTAAGAGTATTGTAGCACTGATAATCATAATTACGATAAAGACATTAATGACGTAATCAAAGGGTAACTCTGACGTGCTCAAATTCAAGATTCTATTAAAGGCTTTGTTGTATGTATAATACCTGGCGGTGCGTTTCTACAGTCCTTTGTCTCAAATGTTGCAAAGTACAGGGCAAAGCCTGGAATATCGAGAGGACCTAATGATCTGGCAGCAGTCTTCTCAAGGGTATCTTTCATGGAAGTTCTTCCTGCTTTCTCTCCCTCCTGTGTTGGGATCTAAATCTCTTTTCAGGTTGGGCAATGAAAGACTGAAGCCACCAGGTTCGTTGAAGGGCTTAAATTGGTCATCTGCTGGTGACTACTCTTGGATAGAGAAAAACAAATGTGGGGAAGAAAGTCCAAAGCAAATTTCTAAGGTACTTTTCTTCATTCTATTCCCAGTTTGAATTTGATTTTGGACTTTTCATGCATCTTTTATAGTAAGGAGTTCATAAAGAATGGAATAATGGTGAAGAAGCACCCTCTCACTACAGAGGGGTCCAATATCATTGCAATGTACCCTTCATGTTTTGTCTGACAGTAGAGCACAGTGCAATGGCAGGTTTTCTTGTGGAAAAGAGAAACTTGAGTGATCAGCAATATATTTTTGTTTTTCTTAAAATGGTTTCCTCTTAGTATCCATAGAGAGCTTTTTCAATCAAATATTATCGACAGCAAAAACATTATCTAGTATATAGACAGATGGCAGGATGATAATTGTTTAGAGAGACAGATGGTAGTTTCTTGTACCCCCTTTCTAGTTTCTGTGTTTTTAAAGCTCAGCAGTTGCATTGTGCAGCATTCGTGGTGTCATAAAATACCAGCCACTTTAAATAACTCTGAACCAGGCTTTCGAGTGATTTGTTTAAAAGGAGCCAGCCCTATTTAAAACATGATCAGCTGAGGATGCCTAGATATTCGACAAAGCAGATTGTAATTTAGAGAAATTGTGCCTAACTTGATGCTTATATTCTCAGCAAATGCAGAACCCTTCTGCCTCCTTTCTGTCAGAAATAAGAAGTCTGAAATTATAAAGAGGAATACTTCTTTTTTGTTTTAAAAAAGGAGTCTAACTTGGCGCGAAGGAGAGGGCACCATAAGAATAAAAATAATATATGAGTTGGAGTGAGCTGCCACAGATATTTGTAGATACATGCCTGGAATTCCAAGTTAGTTTCTCCCACAGAATACTGTAAAAGTGATTAGATCCACAACATAAAGGATCTTGTACATAAACAGCTTACAGTGAAAAAACAAATATTTTGTTGCCCTGTGAATCTGAGGCTAACATGAAACACCTTTATTCTTCTCTACTAAGACTAAGATCTTTTCAGGAGTAATTTTGTGAAAGACATGGGAATGATTCAGGCTGAATCCATGGTTTAACAATTTTTTTTTTCCATCTCATTCTTTTAACCTATGTAAAGGGAAAGGGGAGGTACCTGTTCAACAGGTTTGCTTTCCAAAGTTAGGTTGATGGGGCCAGCTTTCAGTATGACTGATGAAGGCCTCATCTCAAAGGGGATCAAGGGTCCACATCATCAGATTGTAGTTTCTGGTGGGCTTCTAGCCTCCACACAGTTCTGCTTTATATAGTACATTGAAATATTTACAGGCTTTCTGGGGTGGAGGCTTTCATCTGAAGATGTGCTACAGGGATTCTTGTCTTTGCTCTGATACTTACTATTTGTATAAAT
The DNA here is from genome assembly GCA_013398955.1 of Callaeas wilsoni. Classification (NCBI taxonomy): domain Eukaryota; kingdom Metazoa; phylum Chordata; class Aves; order Passeriformes; family Callaeidae; genus Callaeas; species Callaeas wilsoni. The sequence continues at coordinate 219,843 of VWPU01003535.1, read as the reverse complement.
ATAATTTATTGTATGTGATAGAAGTCTATAAAGTTATCAATACAGTAACTTTAAACACAGCAATAGCCATAGGTGAGGTGGTTGCATTCCCGGTAGCAATCCTGTGGCTTCAGGGATTATGCTCTGCTTGGGTGGGGACAAAAATTAAGCACCTGTACCTTTAGTAGTCAGCCTTCAGGATGCTATGCCATGAGAAACCATACAGCCCAAGACAGTAATTTAAAATATGAAAGTAGTTGAAATCATAGTCTCAGTGTTTAAAAAAAAACCCTTTGTATATCTGTTCTTTGTCATTTAATCACTTATTAAATGATTTTCAGCACTAGAACCACAGAATAGTCAGAGTTGGAAGGGACCCAGAAGGATCATCGAGTCCAGCTCTTAAGTGAATAGCACACACAGGGATCAAACCCTCAATCCTGGTGTTATTAGCACCATCCTCTAACCAACTGAGCTAATTCCAGGGTCATTTTACATAGGATGTATGGAGGAAAATACACATTTTAAATCTACATTTAGAGAAATGCTTGAAAACTGAAGTTTCAGCCAGTGGGCACAGACCTGCCCAGTTCTAAGACTAAGTGCTATCCTGTCTGGGAAATGAAAAGTGTGCTGTGTGTGCAACACTAGGCAAACCAGACAGGCCTATCTATCTATTTATTTATTTAAATCTTGCATAATCACAATGAAGTACTTGTGAGCAATCTACAATATCAGAATTGTTTGAAAGAAATGTTTTGCAAATATCTCTGAATAAGGAGCGCATGTGAAAACTGCCAAGTGTTGTTGGACAATTTGCAAACAGGAGGAGGCTAAACTCATTAAGTAAGTGATTCACTACATATTAACTCAGTCTTTTGAGCTTTGAGGCCTGTTGGAGCTGAGAATCAGTTTTGCTGTTTTTTATTAAACATTTTTTCTTGTTTTCCATACTGCAATCGTGTTGTTTGAGTCATTAGTGTGAAGGAAATAACAGACTTACTGTAAAGTTAAACCTCTTAAGGAGCATCACTGTCTGCATGAACACACATGAAACACCCTGCAACTGCTAAGAGGCTGAATTGTGTGGAATTTTCCCTTTTAAAATTGTACTGTTCTGATGAATGTGAGTCTTGCCCACCTGGGTATTTGTATGCACAATCAAACCAATTGAAGTTGAGGGGGGCTAATTTTATTTTATTTTATTTCAATTTTTTAAGGAGGATGGTTGATATAACTTTGTCATCACTTTCTGTGAGGGTCAGGCTTCTCCTTCCTCATGCTCCAGTGGGCAGAGTGGTGCCAATGCTGGGCACTGTCTCCAAGTGCTGCTTTGCAGTCACCAGGCTGAGTCAGTCTTTGCCGTGTGCACAGAAGAGACCGGCAAATTCAATCTGAGCCTGCTTGGGCTGTCATGCAGCTGAGGCTCTCCAGTGGTCTTGTCCTTAATTTCCACTGCTCCAGTTAGCTTAATGCTTTTCCTTAACTGCTTCTGAATTCTTTCATGATAGCAGATATATAGCCAGTGTCATCTGATAGATTTTTAGGCATCTTTGTTGTAAACATGTAAGTATTCATTTAATGCTTGAATTGCTTTACCATCCTTTGTGGCTGTATTTCTCATTCCTTTCTGAAATGATCTTTCTTCATCCTTGGCTGAGTCCCCTTCTATACTTTGAGAAAAAGCTTCTTGATATCTAACACTGCTAGCTATACTTCCACATTTATTTCGGATTCTTCCCTGACTCCTGTATTGTTTTTGTAAAGTTTTTCTTCTTGCTCTCTGTTGTCTTGATTCGCATTTTTTGTATGGCATGTTTATTTTCAACTTGGTTGGTCTTCATAAAGTCTTTTTAAAGACTTGCAGTTCCTCATAAAAGCTTAAAAAAATTTCTTGAAAAACTACAAATGGCTGCTTAGGTTGGTCGTTCCCAGGCCCCGGGAGGAGATCTGAACTAAAAAATTTCAGCTTCCTCCCCATTTCTGCCCCAAATGACAACATAACCACCAACAAAACCAGGATTTCTTTGGCAGCTGGCATTTATTTCCGTGCAGCGGAGGAGAAGATGTAGTTAACTCACAGCGGCTGATTGGGAAAGCGTCAGGCGTGGGACTGAAGAGCCGTGGCTGCCAAGGGGATGCTCAGTGCTGTGTCCTGGCCACATCCCACGGACCCTCCACGTCCCGGTCCCGTGCCAGAGCTGGCACCTGGGCTGTGGGGGCCTTTCCGGTGATGCCGTGTTTGATGTGCTCCCTGCAGTGGCCGTGCAGTAACCCACCCCGGAGCAGAAGTATTCCTGTTTGCAGGCAGAACAGGCAGGATCTTAGAGCAGCAGAGTTGGGGAGGAGTTGTCGTGGTGACTCTGATTCTTCGCGAGAGGATGTCATGAGACAAAATAATGTAGTGATAAGGTTCTAAAACTCCTATGAAGAGGAAAGCCTGGTCCTTTGAACTCAGTGGTGAAACCTATCCTTTGCAGAGACTGAAACTGAAAATCATGTGTGATAATTTCCTTATTAATAGGGATGGTATGAATTATCAGGCTACTCAAAAATTTGTTGTGCACATATAAAACTCTTATTTCTAATTAAAAAAAATTTACTCTTGCCTTACAAATTTCCCAAATCACATCACTCTGCCTAAACCTGCTGCCTACACGAAAGTGGTGATTTCTGTTAGCTTTCAAATGTTATGCAAAATGCACTTCAAAAATAAGGACAATTAAGTGTCAGATTATCAGAAAATATTTGCTTCTTCATAATCCTTTGACTTTCCCCCCTCCCCCTCTTCCCATTAATCTATACTACTGTGGAACAAATGTTTGCATTAATTGTGCCAACTTTTGAATTAGCAATAAATGAATCTCTAGCGGCTTAAAAATTTGCTAAAGTAAACAACCAATGAATCACACATTCCTCTAGGGTTTTTTGAAAGTAAACAACAACTTTTTTCCCCAGTGTGAAATAGGACATTTCTGTTTTAAAGATAGGCTCTCTGCTTCAGGCTGGAGATAGACTTCATTTTCCTAATGACAAAACACACTTTTTTTAGAATTCTAAAAAGATAGATTTCTAAGCTTGAAGAAATCATGCTTTTAATGACTTGGAGAAAGGCTGCCCTTTCTGCTTGTACTTTGCTTTGCTTTGGATCTGCTTGAGTTTGAATGTGGAATCAGGCCACCTGTAGCAAAGGAACTGGCACTGGGTAAACTGTCATGGTCTCCTCAGGATGTCCACTGTTGTGCTGTCCTCTTTGTGCTGCTGTAATATGATGGTTTGAATGATTAATCTTTTTTTCTAGCAGGGCACCTCAAAAACTACAATCAGTTTTGGAGTATAGAACTGGATCACTTCAAGAGATTTTTTAGGCCTTGTGTAAACTGAATGTTCTCAGTGTGCCAGGTTGTGGAGTTTTTTTCCTAGCACTGCATTAGTCACATCATTTGGCAGCAGAATACTTATTAAACAGACTATTTTCATCAATTATCTCTCTGTTTTTCACATGTCATAAAACTTAGTAGCTTTTCAGCTGCATGTTGCAATGAAACAAGTGGCATTCAGGTGAACAGAAACTATCTTACTTTTATTCCTAAAGAAAGATATGGACTGAGGCTTGTGCTGAAAGCCACAGCAGTAGATGACTGTCACTTGCTTTGCTTCAGTCCATACAATTTTACTCTTTCTAGTTCAAGTTAAAGTGAAGATGTGCTCTGTTAGTGGTAAGGACAGCCTTTCCTTGAATAATTATTTTAATGAAGAAATAGAAACGCTTTAGCATTGACATCAAGATGTTACATGGAACAAATTACACATTCAAGGTAAATGCACTTCTGCATCATTGTTCTTATTCACATGTATTTAATAATGAAAACAAAATTAAATATTCTGAACAAAGTGTAATGTTTTTCTTGCCCAGAAGAGCTCCGGTTCCTAAGTGAAGGCACGTGTGTGAATGAAGCCCTCTTTGAAGGCAGAGATCCTTTCGTACAGCAATAAGTTACTCAAAGCCCTTATTTTTTAAATTTTGTGCTTGACTAACCAACTGACATTTTTAAAGCTTTTACAAACCAGCTTTTTTAGGGATTGTGACATTCAAGCCACTTGTGCTTTGCTGCTTCTTAGCCATTATGTAATTATGCTCAACACAGGTTGTACAGCCAGGTAGGAAAGCATGTTAGCTGAGTAGGAGAACTGTATTGACACAGACTGGAGAGCTGACACTTGGTCTGATGTCAAATATTAAACCGGTGGGATAGGCAGGGGTGAAATGCTTAATAGTCTTGGCACAGAAGAATTCAGCCAGCAAGCAGTTTAAATTTTTCTGGTAAACAGAAGTCATATGTAAGCAAAAAAAGCTTATCATAAACTGAATACTTCATTAACTTAAAGCCTAAATTAAATTGTAGGTGGGAGTGAAATTTTATAGGAAAAATTAACGAAATGACAACAATGAAAAAATAAATTGATGGAAGAGAAAGGAAGCAGCTATACAAAAACCTGAGCTGTAAATATCATAGCTAACACTCTAGAGATGGTGTTAACTGTAGAGGAGGTGGATGGAACAATAGTCACTCAGAAGAGCATATTCTGTGCTAACCAAAGAAGATTGTACAACAGATGCTGAAGATAGACAGAGACACAGTGGGAGAAGGCGTCACAACCAGGAGCCTCCGGTCTGAGGTGTGGACCCGAGGAGCTCTAGGGCCTGTCCCCACATACAGCTGCTTCCCAGGAGGCTGCCCAGCGGGGAGGCCAAACCAGCTCGAGACAAGAGAGACTAGAGTAAATCTAGAAACCAAAGGGGAAAGAGAGTAGATGCTGTTGGGAGAGTCAGGGAAAGGATTTTCTGGATAAGCTACGTGCTGGTGGGTACCTATTTTAGTGGATCGGTGCAGCAGGGTCTTGCGCAGCTGGAGGTATCTGATAAACCTCTATTTCAGCACAATTTCCTCTGCAAATAGTCATGATTGAGTGGGGAAGGGTCCGTTCATTCTCCTTCCTCTGTAGCTGATTCAATGAGCCGTGATTTTTGAGTTCTTCTTTCTTTACAGCTGGATGAAATTGCAGAAGGCTGAGATAAAATAGTATAGTATGAGCAGGTACAGCTTTGGTCTCATTAGTTCTCACATTTCTAGATGTTTTCCTTTGCTCTGCAGCCAGAGGAATGTGACACAAGGATATCTGAGTTATGTTAGCTGCTGGTAAATGGTTTAATTTCAATCCTGTTATGTTGGTACAGTCACTTTGAGTCAAAGTGTTGGCTATTAATGTTGATGCTAATCCTCTGCTGCTGTTGGGCAGTAAGATAGGGTCCCATGTGTACGTTGAAATGGTGAGGTGCCAGGGCTCATTTGTTCATTCCTGTAAACCTTTGCTGCTCTTGGTGAAGCCATAAAGACATTCTTTGCTCTCTACAAGAAAAAAACAAAGACTTACAGGGACTGATGTTTTGGAAATCAGTAGGAGAGAACCCCTGGGGGCTGAGAGCTCAAGCTTTGTTGAATGACACTGAAACGATGTCTGTTCTGGTAGGTGCTCTCTTTAGATACCCCTGATAATATCCAATGAGTAGGAGGTGGTCTGGCCTCACTGGTGCAGGAACTCTGAGTGGGAGCTGTGTGTGGAGCTGCTGTGGTGGGAAAGCAGCCCCTGCTACCAAAGCACAAAGCGTGAACAGGGTTTGAAGTGTGGGCATGTCTCCTGAGAAGTTTATGCTCTTCTCACCAGACCAGAGTTTCACAAGGGCCCGCAGCATCTCTACTGCCTCCGCCCAGTCTGAAAAGCCAATGATGGTGGTTGTGTCTCTTCAGCGCTTACTCAGGCTGATCTGGCTTACTTAATAGCTTTTTTATTCCTGCCAGCTTTTCCTGGCTAGGTATGGCAAGTGATAGTGAGCCACTAAACAATTTTTTTTTTTCCAGAATGATATTCCCTTTACAGTGATTAATCAGTTCTCTGCCTCTTGTTTTATATTGGGATATAACATCAAGTATCTCATCTCGTGTTTAAGAGGAAGTAAAGTCCTTATATAAACAATACACGGTTCTCTTTGCTCGAGTGTATAATTATGAAATGAAATACAGCTAAGCTCTGGGATACCATGGGCAGCAGAAAGTTAATCACTATTTCCTCATGCTTTGTCTATCTGTCTCTTCTGGTACTCATTAAAAAAGGACATCAGTTCCCCAGTAAGTACCACACCAGATGCTACTTATTCTGAATGAGAACTGAAGGAACAGTCATGAAGGGAAAATTCACATCATTTAAATGTGCAGTGAAACCAATTTGCAGTCATGTAGGGAAATACTGTTTTAGAATTGCTAGTAGTGAAGTTTCACGGGGAGGCAGATTATGATGGTGAACTCCAAACATGAATATGTTTGTTTTCACAGGGCAAGGAATTAATATCTCAGGGTAGAATAATCTAATTCCAGCTGGTGCTAAATGATGAGTCACTCCCTATCTTCTCTTTGCTTGAGAAGGTTAAGGACCTTGCAGTGTTGTTAAATCATTTTGACCCAAGTGCTATATGAGTTTTAAGGAGCCATTCAGTTCAAAATCACCACCTTCTTAAAATTGTTTTCTTCTAATGTTATGTGCCTTTGCTTTCACCTCTGACCATAACTAGTTTCTGACTGGTATACTCTGAGCTTGGGGAAAAACCACACTTACGAAGTGTTGTATACCTGAAGGTTAGGTTCATACATAAAATTTAACTTAGGTTTGGGTAAGGTGAATTTCCTTCTGAAGATGCCTGTTTCTCTCCCTCTTGATGATAAAGATAGCCTAAGGTGACAAGCTTATACATAGACAACAAATTTCTACATGCCTGTGTTAGATTAGGAGAATCCTAAAGAGACTGCCAGTTTGGCTGGAGTGTAGACTGAGGGAAGAGTTTCCACAAAATAATCCAACGTTTGATCCCTTGACATGCAGGATTGAAAAAGAAATTAAGAATTTATGCCTGTTTTAAATATCTTTTACTGAAAATGCTGTAAGTCTATTTCAGTGAGCAGAAATATGTCTTTTTGCCTTGTGGAGGTCCTGTTCACCGCAGGATCTGAAGGGTGCTCATGGTGAAGGCACTTCTGTGGCTCTTGGGTCTTCTCATTCGTCGTGCATCTTTGATGAGCCCTGCAAAAAACTCTGTAGTGACTACATAGCCCATCTTTTCTTTCTGCAACAAGAAAAGCTTTCTTAGCCAGTGCATTATTTTTTGTTTGCTTCAGGCATTCTGGTAATTCTATAACTATGAAAAGAAAAATCTGAGACCTATTTGTACTCTTGTTCAGAATATTTGCTGTGGAGTAGTGCTCTACCACAAAATTGATGAATAATAACTTTATTACAAGCTGTTGGGGGTTTTTTGCCACTGTTGTTGTTGTTGTTTTGGTGCTTTAGTTTTTTTTTTAAAGACACATGGCATACTTGTCCAACATTAAAATGTCCCGGTAAAATATACAGGCACAGATAATATTGGATTTCTCAAGGTAACTTGAGTGCTAGAATGCTTCCTTGTATTTAATGGAGCAATGTGCTTTGGGATAACATTCTCCTTTTCTGAGCTACTGGGAAAGACATGTGACAGAATGTTTGTAGATCTGAAAATATTTGCAACTAACAGTGGAGAAACACTGACCATAATGCATTTCTACCAGTCAATATAAATTTACCAGCATGCTATACAGTACATTTAAAGCTAGAAGTTCTCTTTCTCCTTCCCTCATGAGCCTAGGAAATAAATTCAGTTAAAACAAACATTTCTCTGCCGAGAAGTCCACACAGTGGCTGTCAGAAAGGACGTTTTAATTTATTGGTTATCAAGAAGCTGGCTGGCCCTAGAACTCCAGCAAAGTGTTCTCTGCTGCAGTTGATCCCTATACAAAGAAAACTCAAATCATCTTCAGTGCTGCTGGTAGCATTTTTATAATTCTGGCTTCTGAAAGCAGGCACTGCTGAGTAGTCTCTGTTTTGCCATTTTTTCTTTGAGGAAAATGGAAAACTTCCCCAGCTATACATCTGTCTCTCTGATTTATAATTCTGAAGAAAAGATTGACCAATGAAGCTACTGCAGAATGACATTCAGTCATGGAACAGGCATACCCTTTCTCATCATTTCTGTAAGATAGGCAATGCTGATTAGATCTAAAATTTTGCCTCTGGATAACAGAAGATCACGCAGCTGCATGCTAGATGATGGGCTCCTGCTGTGACCTGTCTGCAGAGCACACTCGGAACTGACAGACCCATGCTGGCAGGACTATGATACCCTGCACAGAGGAGGGTCAGCAGCACTCTAAAAATTTTCTCTACCATCCTCTTCCATCTCATCCTTATTTGCTTCACTTTTGTTCTGTTTCTCTGTAAATCCCTTGATACTTGATTGTGATTTCTTTGTCAGGGAAAAACATACTGCAGTATTGGTAGTGCATTGCAGTGCACCAGATGAAACTACTGGTTTCATGGGTATTTTACTTGATCTCACTTTAGAGGTTATGCTTGCTTTATGATATTAAAAGGTTAAGAGGAATACTAACACTATGTCAGTGTTGGAAAACCTCTGGAGAGACATGATCCAATTAGCGCAGACTCTCTAGTAACTGTTGCTTTTTAAAATAGCACTGCTTTGAAAATCCTGTCCTTTGAAAATGAAGGAAACTAAATGGCAACAGAGAAAGCCCACATAGATGCATCTCTCTTTCCCTCTGCTATTTGTCCCTCCATTTAGGATCATTTATTTGTTGCTGCTTTCATTACTGGGTTTGGGCTGGAGACATCAGTGGCCTCTGCTTGGCTTTCCAAGATGTACAAGGGTTAAGGGCTGGCTGCTTGCAGGCAAAAAGTGACTCCTAATCTTTCTCAGGAAAGTTTCCAGAATCTGTTGCTTTATCTCAAATTCAGAACAAGTGAGCTTGGGGTCTTTCAGTGTTTTTTTGATTTTATGTTGTGACTTAAGTCTCACTTCACCTTAGGGGAAGCTTCCTGGCCTTCTTTGGATGACCAAACCCTGCTCTGTCTATAGGAACCTTGCAAGTTTTAGCCATCATCTTGTATTCTGTATTGCCATAGAACTGGCATCTTGCACATTTGGAGCATGGACCTGTGGTGGGTCCCCAGGCTCAGGAGAAGGGGCAGCAGCAAGAGAGGAGGTTAGCAATGAAGGAACAAACTGTAGGTACTTAGTTGGCTTTTGTAATTTAACCCTTTCACCTTTCACTATTTGCATCATTACCATAAACCGGCAGAGTTTTAAGCACAGGCAGCTGTTTAACACAAAAGCCAAACTTGCTTTTGTTTGTGGGAGCAGGATTGCACCAAGCAAGCTTTGCTTAGGGAACATGGTGAAATGTGACCAGCCAGAGGCTGTGTAACCCACTCCGACCTGCTGCATTGCTGCATGGGGTGTAGCCAATGCAGGGTGCCCACTCAGGGTGCAGCAGAGTCCCAGAGCAGTTGGAGACACCAGGTCCAGCCAACCCGAGGCTGTTTGCTCCCTGCCAGGGCTCCTGCAGGTCATGCAGTGCTGTGGTGACATGGGACCTCAATGGCAGCTGGAGTCTCCCCTGCCTGGGAGCAGAAGATGCCCAGAGTGAAGCTGTGCACATATATCCTGACTTTTGTAGTGCAAACTGCATTCTGGGGGGTTTCTTGCACAGTGTTGTTTCTTGTGCTTTTGTGTGGAAGGTGTTGGCTTAGAAGATATCCACCAGAACGAAAGGAGAGGGTAACGGGGAGGGCCATGAGGGCACCAGCACTGATAGATGCTTGTGAAATTGTGTGTTTTCAGTGCTCTTGTATTTCTTTTGTTCCTACTTTATGCCACACCTTTCTGATAAAGTTCTTTCTAATAATGTATTTCCCTCAGCTTGTGTTCGGGTGTTGCCACTCCTAGGATCAGCAGTACCAAGGGTTTGTAGTCGAGCTAGTTGGAAGGCTGTTTAGTGCTGTGAGTTTGGTTTTCATTTGTTGTTTTGGGTTTTTTTTTACAGCTGCATGATTCTGTCCCCCTTTATGCCAAGTAATTACTACTGAGCTCTGCAAAGTTCTCTCTGCACTAATAACTCAAGGATACGCAGATAGAAGCTGTTTGTTCCTCCTACCATTCTTTCCTGATACCATGATATGATTACCAAGGGGAGTCTAAGTAAGCCTGTCAGCACACCCACCCACCCCCACACACACATAAATAAATGTATACACACCCACCCCTGCAACCAAACCAGAGCCCTCCCAACAGTGCTTTCAGGGACATGCAAACTCTGTCATGACTGTCCTTAAGGGAGAACATCTGCTGTTGTCCCTTCACCAGTTAACTCCTCCTTATAGCTTTGCTTTCCTCTTGGCCATGCAATCACATAGCTGCCTTGTTTCCTGATGTTCTGCGTGATATATCCTCAGGGTTTTGAAAAGATCTGTACCTTCACCAACCTGTGTTTTCTTATAATGTTTCTGTATCCATTTACCATCTCTTCTCATGTTCTATTTTGCTCAATAATCTTGCTTTTTCCTCTCTGCTACATGACCACCCTATTTTGTGCTGTCTCATAGTTCAGACATGAGATCTGATGAGCATTTCCCATCTCCTTATCTCCCTGCCCCTTTTTGTTTTCTCTGCAGACTTTTGCAGACTCACTTTGGTTAATTGTGCTTGTGTTTGGCAAGAGCTGCTGGCACAGGCTCTAACACAGCTTCTTGAAGATTCACAGCTTCTTGAAGAAGCTTACGTCTTTCAGTTCTCTGGCTGCTTTGTGCTTTTAACTAATTTATCACCTTCACTTCAGAAGAGTAGAGCTTGTCATGAAGAACAAAAATCCATAATTTCTTGAGGGATACATCACATCTTGCGTAACAGTATTACAAAAATTTTTGCTTGGTCTTTGCTAATGCTAACCTAGATTTTGAATGGAGCCTGCTGTTTGTTGATTATCCAAATCCTAATGCTTACCTGTTGTATGAACTTGCTCGGCATCTCTCTGTCTCAACATACGTTTTTAAATAACATTAATAGTTATTTTTTACCGAATTGTATATAAAAATATAATCTGTGTAAACAATTGTATAAGCAGTTATTTTTCATTGGTTTTCATGCCACATTATTCCAGCTTTCTTGCTTTGGTTTCTGAGGTTTTGGTTGTTTGTTTTAAAAAAAAAAAGTGCAAAGAGTCTCTTTGCAGGGTGAAACACTGAGAGATGAGGTCAGTCCTTCCAGGATTAAGTTCTTGTATGCAGACTCAGTTATGGAAGAAGTATTGCTATCCATTCTTGCAAGGAGCAATTCAAGATGTAGAGGATTTGCTTTTGAATGGAAGCAAATATTTTAAAACAAACAAAATCTGCACTTGATATTTGCTTCCAACATAAGCAGTACCATTTTTGGTACTAGACCTACTCTCAGTGCTGTCAAAAATGCTGTAAATTAAACATCTTGGAGAACAACCTGCTATAATGAAAAAATAATTAATGTTGACTAACAAAATATGCTGTATATAATTTTGGTAAAATTCCCAATTAAAAATATGTTAGTAATTACTTTCCCACTTTTTTCTTGCAGAGTACCATCAGGTTTTAACTTTTTATGAATTACAGTAGTACCACTAGAGTGATTCTACTTTCCTCTTCAATGTCTCTGAGAGGCTCAGAAGTTTTCTCTTTAGCAAGAGCAAAAATGAAATCTCTTCCAGGTCCTCTGAATTGCATCTATATGGACAACTTCAACAGTTGGCTTGAATTTAAAAAGAAATTGTGAGACTGTTCAGGGACAGAGTCATTAGTGGAGTCATTTAATGGGCTTTGTTATGCATTTTATGAGCTTTGTGTGTGTGCTATAGGATATCCAGCATTAACAGCACTGAGTTCCTCGGGGCAGTAGTAACATACAAATCATTTTGTGCCAGTATCCTTTGTATTCAGCTGTGTTTGTGGTGAATGGGAGGTTGATTAGCATAAACCTTTCCACTGCATTTCTGAGTTTTGCAATAGGTTTAAATGCAGGTAGGTTCAGGTCCTATCACAAGTTCTCCTTCCCACTTTCCTGGCAAGATAACACGCGCTTACTCGCCTGTAAGTCCTTGGCCACATGCATATGAAGAAAGTATTCAGAAAACAAAACTATTTAATCAACTGTGCTTAGCAAAAGTTTTCTGTGCTTCACTGGAAGAAGAATTGAATCACATCTAGTTCCAATTTGGAAAAAGGGCTGTTAGATAACAGGGAGCCTTTACCTGGCAAAAATCCAAGCTGAGCTCAATTTGAGTCACTTCCTAGCAAGTCTTAGTGTCTAAAAGTTTGTCAGACATTAAGGAATATTTTAGAATTAATCTCTCATGCTTGTCACTTAATTCTGCTATCTTCCTAGACCTTCCTTTGCAAACAAGAGGTTTATCTCAGTAATAATAATATCGTGTAATTAACTGGATGAGTTTATTAATTAGCATTATAAAGCTTTTAAATTAAATGTAATGGTGAAAGGCCTCCCAAGGTCTAGCCTTGCTGGAGATTGTTGTGTTTTCATACATCAGTCCAAACAGATAAGAAGCTGCAAAAAGATCAGTACAACTGGTGCCTCTCTATTTCACCACTTTACAGTCCTGTGATTTGAGTCATCAGGTTTATCTGCATTAACAGGTGGATTTAATCCTGAATTCCACCTTTTAGCACTCAGTTTTTGTCAGTTTCAGAAAGTAGTCCTATATGGCCCAAATCCTGAGTCTTCATCACACTGAACATGCGTTCCAAAATGTAAATTACATTTCAGACCACCCCATGTGTGTCTGTGGTGCTGCAAAGAGCCTTCTGCTCTTCCTGTAGCTGGTTTCACATTTGTGAAGTGTTTTTCCCGGTCTCTATTTGCTGTTGGACACTTTGTGACTGACTGTGACAGGATGGTAAAGCTCTGCTGGCTTGTTTCCTAATCCATTCAAACAAGCTTCTCACCCAAAGGATTACCTGGAACCCCCTCAGCTATCCAACCCTTAGGCTGCTGCTGTGCCCTACTTCTACTCAGCCGTGCAAGAAGACAGGGCATCAAAACATCTACTATTTAAACTTGGCCTGAGGGCTGCCCTTGATCTAACTTTTACTCTACCAGCATAGATCCCATTTGAATATCTCCCTCCTTGGAGTGGCCTTAGCTTCACTGAGATAATACAATTTCTACACAGAGGAGTGACATCAGGACAGCTAGGATCCTTACTCTACCAGTAGTTATGAGCTGGCCAGAATTTGTGTGAGGCCTCAAGGGAGAATGTGAAGTCTGAGCCCCTGGCGTGGTGGGCCTGTGTGATGTCATTCTTCTCTATATCTCCTGTTTGTTGCTCTAATTTAAATTTGATCAACAACTGTCCTGCAGGCACTTTTAACATTCTATTGAATTGGAAAAAATAGGAAAAAAGGAGGGTATCTTGGATTATCTGCCAGCATAGTCCACTTTGTTTGGCGAAAAGCTTAAACTCTCTCTTCCTGCTTTATTTGATGAGTCACGTTTCTTGTTTAATGTTGACAACCAATCCTAGAAATAGTTATGAATATCTGGTTATTTGAGGTGTTTACATATGTCAAAAAGGAGTTGTTCATATCCGGAAATGGCAGTGAGAAAGGACAGTACACGGCACTGCTGAAAATGGCTCTAATGACTAGAAGGGTATCAATTACTGCCCAGCAATCACACTCCTGGAAATTGTAGAGCTCTGTATGTTGGCACACCCAGGGTTCGGGCCGGCAGTAGAGACAAGGGTGTGCTTGTACCAGGCGTGCAGGCGTCCCGATGTGCGTAAGCTCGAGCGTAGCCCTGTGCCATCAAAGGTACCTGCACGGGTCTGCTCCATATTGCTGGCTGCACCCACTTGTTTTCAAGGTGAGGGGATGCTGCCCCCCTGCAAACGCCGTCTCTCCCGCCAGATTTGTGTTTGGGACTTGCTGCCATCCTAGCAGTACCGAGTAAGAAGAAACCTCAGGCTGCTGTGCGTGAGGCTGCATGGTGTGGCAGGGAGTGGAACCCCGTGTTCCATGGCCTGAATTGCTTTGCCTGTCACTGCAGTCACCCCTGGGGTCGGCAGCTTTACCTGGCCCTGTAAGTTGTGGTTCGGCTGTTGCAGAAAGATACTGGTGGTGGTCCCTGTCCAAACCTCAGCAGGGACTGTGCCTGTAAGCTGCTGCCTACTTCTCCCCAAAGTGCTTTGCCTATGCAGCAAGAGCAGCTGGCATGCAGAAGAAGGCAAGGATGCAGGTTTTTGTTCTAATAAGACAATATAAAAAACTCCATTAATAGTGCTTGCTAGAAGGTGGGTTTAATATGTTCTTTTCCTCTTGATGGGCTTTCATTTTGCTACTACTTTATTGCTGTGGAGAAAATACTGTTTTGCCTGACCCATCAATGAAATAGCACTATGGAAAAAGGTTTAAAGTTCTAATTACATTGGAAATCTAGCCATGAACTCAGTTCTGGCAGAAAAGAAATCCAGACAATTATTCATGGAGGGTGATCTAAACTCGAGCGCTATTGGTATTTTAAACTGGTGTTTCAGGAATTAAGCAGTTAGTGAAATTCACATGCCCCCTGTCTTCAGGCATCTTGATTCAAGCAACCCCTGTGAACAGTCCTTTTTCTGTGGCTATCTCTGTTCGAGGTTTGCATTCCCACAGGAGATGGATCTATGCAGCACACCATAAGAAATAATTTCATGCACCACTGCAGTCTCTTGAAACTAATTTAACGTCCTATTTTGTTGCAGCACTTCTTTGTGGTAACAGGCACAGCTTACAGTCGCTCAGTCGCTCTCACATGCTGGCCACCTTCTTCCTTTTTTGTTTACTTTTTTTGTTTTGGTTTTAGTGCTTAGCATTAACTGTTTATATTAGCAGTGGTGCTAATTAATGAGGTCTAGTCTAAATGGGTAATCATTATCTTTTTCCAGGTGGTTAATGGGGCCTCCTATCAGTATCAGCAAGGACTATCCAGGAATGTTTGTTTACACACATGAAGTTGTCCTCTGGGGTGCTCTAAAAAGAATGCAAAATTAAATTTTTGAGTGTCTAACCAAAGCCTGTTTTACATAGGTTAGTCTTCAAATAACGCAAAGTAATTCAAAGGGTCAGTATCCTCATATTCATAAAAATTTCTGGGGCACACCTAGTTTATTTGTATTCTGTGAATTAACTAAGAATATCACCACAAGCTCTACATCTGTGTATCTAAATTTAATCTTAATTGTTACTCCTGTATCAATTAAGTTGTTGCTAGCAGTGTTTGACGGTCCAAAATTTTTTCCCCCCTTATCTCAAATATTTTTATCTTGTCTCTTTTTGAGGTCTCACACAGGGATTTTCAGAATTCTCTGCACTGGGAGTCTGCTGACTTCTCTTCAAATGTGGGCTGCTAATCACTTTGGGATGGATTAAAAGGAATGCTTAAGTGAGACTTCAGCAGTAGGTACTTCACTCCAAAACTGAGTTGCTAAAAAGCCTGCAGCTAATACTAATCTTGGAGGCACTTAGGGGGGGCCTGGGTGTGAGGCAAAGCACCCTTTTCCCAGGAATGGAGCAGGGTTTTTCACCATGGAGCTGTACCTGAAAACTTGTTTTCAAGAAGCAGATTTTCTAAAGGTGATATTCATGATCTGGGCTCTCTGCAGTAAAAGAAAATGGATTTTCCTACCTTTGGAAAAAACATCGCCGCAAGTTGTACATCAGAGTTAAAATATGGTTCTCGGAAGCCTGGTGTGGTGGTTGCCATGGGAAATGAGACCTCTTAACAAGCATTAGAACACCTTCTTGGGGAACCCTTCCAGAGACTTGCAAATGCAACTGGGAGGCGGGATGCTGCAGAGGTGTCTCGATGGCAGGCACAGCTTGCTGTGGTGGCCGGGCTGGGTGTCCAGCTGTGCCACTCTGGCTCGCTGGGCTCCCAAGGTTGATTTGGGTCCATGGATGCTGACTGGGCCACCCTAAACCAACAGTCCTTCCTACAGAGCAGAATTTACCATATGATTTTATCTGAGGTGATGTATAATGCTGAAGGCTGATAGAAGCTTGTGGACAGAGGGTTGTTTGCTCAAAATATTCAAAATGCAACAAACCTGCTACATTTAGGCTGAGATGAATACTGTGAGTGTAAAGTCACAGTTATATGAGCTGAAAAATGGGATGGTAAGAAAATATCAGGTTGTTAATCTCTGTGTTAACAGTGTTTTTAAATTTTTGTGGTCAGCTCTCATCTTCAGTTAGTTTGTTCCTTTTATAAAACTTTTGTTCAGGTATGGGAGATGATATGGAATATAATTGGAAAAGAGCTAACAATTCAAAATCTATTACTGGGTTTCATAGTTAGTGGAGCACTAGGGTCATAGCACTTCCCATAAGGGAAAAAATGTCCAAGATCAAAACAAAATGGGTGAAGAGTACTTAATAAATTCTGCACTATTAATGTATGGCTCGCCTGTATTGTTACCTTATGTTTTAGTAAAAGGAAAATGCCAGGATGTAACTTGCATAAGGAGTTGGCAAAGTGTTATGATTGCTTCATCTTTAAGTCTAATGAGAAACTTTTTCTTACTCGAAGGAGTGGCCAGTTCACTATTTTTCTCTATCACTAGAGGGCTCAGATCACTTTCAGAGTGTTGTGCATCTGAGCCTACTTTGGTGTTTAAACAGTCCTTCCTCTTAGTGTAACCCGGGTACAGAGGGAGAGGCATTTCAGTTCTTCACGTGTTGAAGTGTCTCTGTGCTTCTGAATTGCCTTTCTCCTGCTATTAGGAAGCCCTAGACAAGCAGCTGAGGACATGGCTGTGTTCTGCCCTGTGGTGTTTCTGTATTCATATTTTTTTGAATTTGCTTTGATCTGTTTAAATCTCTTGCATTTTGAAGGGATGTTTTGAGGTGTCTTTGAAAATATATTTTAAAGCTAGCAAATTTGTAAGCATATCAGAACATTTAAATCTCTGAACAGCACCAAATTTATGGAGTTTAGCCAAGATTAGGAAGTATTTCTTTACTGAGAGGATAATCAAGGACTGAAACAGGCTTCCTAGAGAGGTGGTTGATTCTCCAAGCCTGTCAGTGTTTAAGAGGCATTTGGACCATACTTTAACTTTTGGTCAGCCCTAAATAGGTCAGACTGGATGATCGTGGTAGGTCTCTTCCATCTGCAACAGTCTGTTCCATTCTAAAATGTGAGATGCCACCCTGGTACATGCCACAACGAGCCATTAGTGATGAGTCAGGTTTTCACAGGTCCATCAGAGTGTTGTGTTGAGAGACTTTACTCGGAAAGGCAACATTGCCCCTTCACCTACACCATGTGCTGGGGGCTTCTGAGAGGTTACGTGAGCTGCCAAATGACCAAGGGGGAGAGGAAAATAAGAGTGGACTGAATCTAGCTCAGCTTCTGTGAAGACGACTAAAAATACCTTACTCTTGAAATGGGAACAGGAATGAGCTCTCAGGAAAGTATCACAGATGTGATTCAGGTCCTTTCTCTTGGAGTCCTGGTGCTGGAAAAAGAAAGGAAGGGATAATTGACACAAATTCCTTTGAGAGCTGCTTTATATGAATTCTTAGACTGTGGCTACAATACTAATTAAGTAATGAATGGAACATGGGAGTCTGTGTGACTGCTCCAGGCTCTCTTATTCAGGCTCTCTTAAACCACAACTTTGAGTCTGCACGCAAGCCTGACTTGTGGGAGTTTCTGTTGAATGCGTAGGCTTGCATAGCCTACTCTCTAGCAAAACAAATTCCTAAAGAAGCCTAAAATCTTGATGGTAGCATCACTTTCAAATGTCTCATGTTCTTAGGCATTGAATCTAAAAGAAATGGAATGAATCAGCGTCTGTTATAAATATCTTTAGCTTCATATAATGTGAGTAACAATTAAGTGTGTCATAAATGATACCTAGGTATTCTGTTGTGTGGCTGAATTAAAGTAGTAGTTTTGTGTTTGTCTCATGTAAGTTCCTGGCTTGTTTCACATCTGGTGTATTGTTGAACCCAAGTCAAAATTGTTTTTATTTTTCGTAATAATCCCATTGACAAGAAAACTTGAAGTATTTTGGGGCTATCTTGGAGGAAAATTAAGATGTGCTGTTAACCAAAAAGACCAAAATGCAAACAGTGCTGTGTTATGTCAGCGGTGAAGCTGGTCTGAAATTGCAGGTGAGGAATGTTTCCAAGCTTGGAGTGATTGCCCGTTGTAGCACTAGGCAGTGAAAAGAAAATTTGACAGATCACTTATTTATCATTGCCACTGCTTCGTTGTGAGCTTTCAGATAGCTAAAGTGCAGCCTCTCTGAGCTCATATTTAGCTAGAGAAGGTGCACCAGTGTGGCAAAGGCTGGTTCCGACAGTGTGTCATCCCCAAAGTACACAGTACATTCCCAGGTAAAACTGCAAAGAACCAGCTGCCCATGGATAGAGTTTGAAGGTGCATATTTTGCAGTCCTGTACTCATGTCACATTCTGTGTTTTAGAGAAACTGGGATGGCATTTCTTTTTGTTGTACAGAAGACGCAGATGAATGTTATTTTTGTCCTATACACTGGATTCTGGAAGGCCCTTTGAGGAACAAGTTCCCAGTAATAGCTGACCAGTACCTAGCCATGAATTAATTTGGAGTTACAACCTGATTTTTTGAGAATGTTACCCTACACTTTCAGACTTTTTAATTGTTCTTGATACTTTCTAGAACGTCTAGAGATGCAGTTTCAGTTTTTCATTTTCTCTGATAGCATCAGTAAATGGATTACAAGGGTTTTCCATCACTGTAGATCTTCACAAAATATATTTCATCTTGGTTTTGATATAGGAGTGCTTAATATAAGTACAGATATCTGTATTTTCTTCTAAGTCTAATGAAGAGAACTTCCTTTACTTTGCAGAGTCAGAGAAACTGTGTCTTAAATTATTTTTCTGTCATTCCACGGTTAGAGATGTGTTGTCAATGATTTTGTGGCTCATCCCCCAGAATGGACGACTTCTGCTCTAGGTGAGGATGAGACACTCATTGTAGGAGGCTTCATAGCCTAAGCAGTTTTGAACTCTGTCATGATGCTTTTTGCTTTTGCTCTTTCAGTTAAAGCCACTGAAACATGTCTTGTCTTGTTTTCTGCACAAATTAAGATGACAGGTTTTTCTGAAGTTGTACTTTTTATTAAAGTGACAATCAAGGAGGAAAGATTTTGTTCAATTATTTTATATTATGATGCACAGGAAATTTTACATTGAGACATTGGATAATTTTGTCTGCTGCTAAGGCTGGAATTGAGATGTTGAGAATAGTCCTTCCTTGCACCCTCCTACTAGCTGTTATTCATAGCAGGAAGCAGCACTCAAGATTTTTTGAAAATTTGCTATCACTCAGGTGCTGATTCACACTACGGCTTATTCTATCAACAAATTTTTATTGGTATTTTTGTAGTTCTTGTAAAGTTACTATCATACAATTTATCTGTAGTTAAGAGCCTTGTTTTGTATTTCTGAATATAATCACCCTGTGCTGATTTGAATAAATTATGCCAGAGTGTTCAGATAAGAGCCAAAGCTGGCCAAAGACTTCTGAATGCAAATAAATTTATTTTGTTGAACCAAAGAGTGGAGGAATGGATCTCTGACTCAGATCCCCTCTCTGCTGACAAACTGTGAGCTTGCAGCTGGGAAGGTGCTATGGGTGGGAAAAATGAAGGCCAAAGTCATCATGTCTGTGGACCCTTGCCAGAATTTGTGAGGATAATCTACCTAAGATAATGTCAAAGCTTTACCTCAAAAAGTGAGAGGAGAAGAAGGACTGCTAAAAGATGAAACTTGAAGAGTATCCGCATGGTCATGTATGATGCAAGTATTGGACAGAGCAATGGGAGCAGAGTGAGGTTTCTGAGACCTGAGTAAGACTGTCATTCGTCTTGATTAGAACAAATTCAGAAAAATGCCAAAGAGGGATAGAAATAGGCAAGAAGTGTATTAGGAAATGAAGTGGGAGATCCAATTATATTTGAAGGTTAGGTGCTTTAAAATGGAAACGACTGAATCATGCTAGTGTTCTAAGAGGAGAGACTAGAAAATGCCAAAAACAGCTGAAAGGAACTGCAAGGAAAGAGCAAACGAGGGATAGAAAATAGAAGTTGCTGTGGGCTTAGTAAGCACCATGAGCACCTCTCTGAATAGGGCTAGGAGGACTGACTGAGGGGAAGAGAAGGGGCAAGCTCAGAGGTGAGATGGCACGCATATAGTTTGACATGGAGGGAAAAGACGGGAGATTCTTTGTGAAGAAATGGCACCACAGGTAACTTACCTTAAAGGCTGACATGTATACACCTGTCCTATACTCCTCTACCACACTCCTCAGTCTTTCCCCAAATCCGCACTCTTTTGTAACACTTTATGTGTTATATTATGTTTCTATAAAATGACTTTTAATGGTGTAATGAATTGTCTCTCTAGTTCTCCTTCTCTTGGCCTAATTTGATGAAAAAACAAAGCTCCAGTTTTGCTGTCATTTGATCAAGAAGAGACAGGAGAGGACATGTCTTGTGCTAGTGACATTTTTGTACTCAGTAGACTTTGTCCTTTCTAATGATGCATCAGAGTGTCATGCCCCAGTCTGCTCTGATGAGGCATATGCAAACAAGTGCCAGGAACAGGGCAGAATGTCATAGAACATCAGAAGAATGAAAATTATACATTTTTTTATTTTATATTTGATGGTGTTCTTACATGATAAGTAAGAGAATTATTTTGGGTTTGATTAAGACAGCCTTTCTCATACCTGTGTCTGCTACTGACAGTTCTGCCTCCTTTTCCCTGCTGCCATTTCTCCTGCCTGGAGCATTCATTGCCAAACTCCTCCTCCAGCCTTTTCCTCCTGCTGACAGCAGATAGTGCCAGTAGGTTCCTGCTTCTGTTTTTACCTTCAACCAGTAAATATGTTTTCTGTTTTCTACTAGAACAAATGTGCAGGGGGTTTGGTCCAGTTCAGGTTTGAGTTGCTTACTCTGTTCTACCATAAACCATTCAAAGGTTCTCAGTGTTTGCTCACAAGATGCAGTCTGTAATTCTGTGGGAATTTGGATGTTACTTTCCCTCAGATGAGAAGTATTTAGTAGCTTTGTGGACTCTCCTGCTCAGCTGCAGTACAGACTAATTATAGCCTTGCCTCGGCTGAGAGTGCATAAGCCAGAGGCTGAAGGGCACCACATTGAAAATTGTGGTGTGAATAGGCTCCTACTGTCTTTTCCCACTCTTGTAAGTGACTGAAAAATTTCTAAGAAAGTAGCATTTTGATAAAAGTCACTATGTGGGTTCAGAAACTCTGCTCAGAAGAGCTGTAGTTTGTACCTGCCTGATGCCCTCATTCTCCCCTAGCCTGGGTTCTCTGTGGTGTTTGGTTCTTTGCCATGCACTACAAGATACCCAGTGAGCTGGAGCTCATCAAGAAACATCTGTCAGTAGGAAGTGAGAGGCGCTGAGAGGCATTTTTGAAATTTCCAATGTGATCTCTCATGTCGATGTATTTCAGGTCTCATCCCAAGTACAGACCAATGCTTCTAGTTCCTGCTCTAAGCAGGATGCACTAATGCCATATTCAACACAGTCTTCTGTCCAGGTAGAATTGCAGTATTTCTGGTGTTCAGTGACAAACAATCTTGGCAGGTAGTTTAACCTCCTCCCAAACACAACTGCAAAGATGCCTCCCATTCTTCTCTGACACAAGAGAAGTGAGTTTGTCTAATGAAACCCTTATACCACTTTCTGTAGCACTTTTGTTGTCCTTAAACATCTAACATCAAAATTTATTTATTTATCTAGTCTGTGAGGTCCAGTGAAGCTAGGAGCTGTGTGTGTGGGTGTTTCCCTGAAGGAGTTGCCAGTGAAATAGATACAGCTGAGCTGACTGCAGCACTTCTTTCCAGAGCATAGCTGTCAAGAGGATGAATGAATAGTATGGTGAGGATGCAGTATATCTTTAGTTTAAGGAAGAAAACAGCCCTCTGTTTGTGATCAATCTAGAACTGAAAGTGTCAGTCACAGAGTACACCATGTTAATCCATGGTTGCACAACTGCAGCACCTTCTGATTAGTCATGCTGTGGAACAGGCTTCTAAAGAAAATTCCAGGGCAGTTCTGTTAAAATGAGAGCCTTAGGAACCTAAGATGGAGCTGATTGCTCTGAGCTGTACTGTATAAACGTGAGCTTGTGTGCTAGGCTTGAAAAGGAATTAATTTGCATGAAAAAAAGCCACATCTAATAAACATCTCTTTTCCCAAGGATTTTCAGAGCTGCAAAATCCTCCGGTCAATCCATGCTTGAGCCTAACTGTGCTCAAAAATGATGTTCAGGCTAGTAAAGGTAGCAAAACCACCTTGCAAATGGACATTCATTAGTACCAAGTTTCTGCATAGTGCAATTTATCCAAACTGAATTTCCATTGTGGGAGAGTTGAGTGTTCTCTTATTTCATTTCAGCTGAATAATGAATATATGCCGTTACTGATTACTAATATGTAATTATTACCATGAGAGCCTAATCCCCTGAAACCATTGGTCACTCGGTGTATGTTCATTTGGCTATAAATGCTTTTCGTTTTCAATTTGTATTTTATCATTTAATTGCTTTACTCCATTCAACCTTACCCTTTTTTGATCTCCTGTTAATCATTATTTGGAATGAGAATTAGCCCTTAAGCAAATGGTGCCCCAAATCTATCTTGCTTCTTTGTGGAGCTTCTTTGTGTAGCGATGACCTTGTGTTGAACAGAAAAAAAATTAAATTAGCTATCTTGCTAGATTTATTCTAGATTTATAATAAAAATTCTCTTAATTATATTTGAAAATTGCAGTTGAAAAAGAATCTTAACATTTATCCATATTCTAAATCAACAGATTCTATTTTTGAAGGACCCAAGATTCTATAAAGTCCTGATCTTCTGATCAGGAAACCTTTATTTAAAAATAAAATAATGTCCAGATCTCATTTTCTGAAAGAGTTCTAGGCATCTATTATGCCTCCAGTCTTTGAAGAGAATCAAGTTTGTAAGCATCACTTTTCAAACTGGGAGCTGGCACCCAAGGCAGTGATATATCTGGAAAATTTGACTCCCGAAATCGTGTGACAAAACTCCAGTCTCCCCCCTGGAGCTGTTTGAACTGGCCTATAGAACAGCAACAGGAGTGAAGGACAGCGATCAGGGAGCTGTCCGTGGTACACTTAGGAAATCAGGTAGCTCTGCAATGTCCCCCTGGCCTGGGTAGTGGTTTTGTTTTCAGAGGAGATGTGGATGTGAGGGTGAGGAGTCATCAGGGTTTTCCAGAGCCCTTTGGAGAAGGCCATCACAGGCACATGGGCAATTGGGTTTGCAGGCTGCACTGTCGTGGTAACTCTCTGCCCCGTTAAGCCAACAGGTGCTGCTTGGTGCCCGCTTCAGACAGGCAATCCTGTTCCTCTTAGTCAGTAACATGGCATTTTCTGTTCTGAACTGAGCTAGATTTGTAAGCCCTTAGTGTTTACATTTTTTGTCTAAAATTAATGAGCATCCACCCCCTTAAAAATCTCATTAAAGTTTGTTTTTGGCAGGTTGCCTCCCAGAGTCTTGACAGCATTTTGGGTGCTGATGATCTGATCGGAGTGTCTTCTCATTCCCTCCTCCTTCCCCATCTGTTTGTATCCACCTCTTGTGTTACAGAAATAAACTGTTCAGGGTGAGAACTGGTTTTTCTCTTTTTGCTTGGTGCAATGCTCTCTGGTGTGCAACTTCTCTGCAGTATGATTTAGCCTCTGCTGGTCGCTGCTGCACCGTCTCCTCAGCCAAGCCAGTTCCCTGAGCAGCAGGCTGCCTGCTGCAGCACACAGCAGCGCAAGCGGTGGCCATGCCTACCTGTCTGCAACCTGCATCTCAGACTGTCCATTCATAGCAATGCCTCTGGCAACTTGCTTAAAGTCTGAGGCTGAAGCAGAGGGAGTATTGAGAAAGTGAAAGAAGGTATGGAAGATCAGAAGCTATGGGTCTTGTAGGGAAAAATGAGGTCTGGTCCCTCCTCTTCAGTATAATCTGCACTGCTGCCAAATCATGAAGTGGGGAGTTATGGAAAGCTTGTGCACAGTAAACATGAAAATGTCGCTGTGTTTTAAGAAATTCTAAGATAATTTCTAAAATGCTGCTGTGTATTGATTTATCATGATCTGATTTGATAGAAGGAACAAAGGAAGGAAACTGGAGGCTCAAACAGCCAACACTAACAAATGCTGTACTTATGTGCCTTTGAATATGTTAAAGTTAAGATTCATTAAACAGAGCTTTAGGGGTTGCAGCCATCATTTAAAAATGCTTCTTTTGAATGAACAAGAAGTAATAAGAGCCAAATGCAAGCAAGATAAAATACAAATCAGTGGTTCTTCAGTAGCCCTTTATTATGGATTTGTCTGTAAGCAATTTTACAGCAGTCTGCATAGTCATGTCTATACAGTAGACTTTTAGAAATTAGGGAGATTGTTGTTGTTTAGGAATATCAAAGAACTTTTGTAGTTATTATATGGCTTTGGTGAACAAATCATTAATCGTCTTAAAAACAACTGGGGGCAGATAACATAATGAAGTACTCCTAGGATGTGTTTCTGTTTTATCAGCCAGCAGTTATAAGTAAAAGGCAAAAATGGTGCTTCTATCTAGTTTTGTTTAAAACAGCAGGAATGAAGAGAGAATTATCAGGATGTGAAATGCATTAACTCATGGCAAGAAAATTCCTTTCATCTTGAGTTTGGCTGCTGACTGTCAATAACTGGGATTAATGCTACAGGAAACAAAGCAGAAATATTACATATAATGACATTTAAAGAAGAGCAATGACCAGTTTATTAAAGGGAAGTGGTTTGAACTCTGTGAGGTTTGCAAATGGAGTTTCAGAAGCATATTAAGATACTTTTGACTCATCTAAATCACCACAGGACTAAAATAAAACATATCCTATAAATGAAATCTGGTCTCTGTATTACCTTCTCTAATGGATTAACTCCTAATTTTTAAAAAGGACTCAAATGTCCTGATTGTGAAATTCTGTATCCACAAAAATTGCTACATGAAGAACTTTCCTGTGTGAATACACTGAAACAGATGCTGCTTTAGCAGTGCATGTTCCATTAAGAATGAAATTGAGCTGTTGTGTTTCTTTAGCTTTCTTTTCTGTTCCATAGCTTCCTCTGTTTCCAGATTTAATTGCAGCTCTGACAATGCTCAGTGCTGCTGCTCACTGGAAAGTACAGAGCCAGGCTGAGAGCAGAGAGAGTGTGTAACAGTTTAGTTCAGCCACTGTTTTGGTCAGTGGTGTGTCATTAGCATGGGCCACTCTCCACTCCAGTGAATTACATTCTTATGAGTTCTGCAAAAATTATCTTTATGAATTCTAAGGCTCGTTACCTTAGGAAAACTGGCTAAAATTGTCTCATGGTGCAGCAACTTTGCCAAAGACAGATTCAACTCCCCTCTTAGTGGGGGAACATAGAAGGAATTTCACCTTGAAGAGCCTGGTTGTCAGAGATATTGATTAGAGGCTATGGATGATGATCTCTGTAGTTCAGGGTGCTCCAATAGTTGAATGTATCCTGCTTTATAAGTTTCTGTGGAGCCCTAAGGATGGAAGGGCCCATCTGTATAGAGGAGGTGACTAGAGGGACCTTTGTTCTAGGATGGTGCTCATGGAGTGGATGACTAAGGATCTTAGGGAGCACAGTGTCCTTTACCACAGGCCTCCTCCGGCTGTCTTCCCCTTCTTGCGTGAATGTTGGATTTACTCCAGTAATTCCTTCTCCATTAATGTTACCAGTTTCTGTCACCAGCCCAACTGTGCATGTCAGTCTCTTTGATGTGCACCTGTTTCTTCTAACGAATTATTCCAAAGCTAGATAATCCTTGTGATCATCTTGCCTGTCCTTCTATACAGCATAACATACAGCTTTCCTGAAACGGTTCAGTGATAAGACGGAGGCATTTCTCTCTAATGTTCATTTAATTGGGTGTAATGAATTATCTTTTAGTCCATCGATATTTCAGAAGAAAGCTCACCCTAACCTACAATTAACTCGGAGCAATAAGCACATTTTGGGTTGGAAAGTTAAAACTAATAGATTCAAATAGGCTTTTGAAGTTGATTAGTAGAAGTAACTCATTTCACTGGCAATTTCTAGTCTTTAGACATAAGTGTTAGAGGGACACTTGGCCTTTTTTCCTGCCTAATGCATGCATGGTTGTTAATATAAGCAGGATTGTCTTTAGTGTAAAGCTCCTGTGTGGCTGTGGGTACATATAGCAGCAGTGCAGAACTGTGCATGGTACCTCCAGAGACAGCTTGGGCCACCCTGTTGTCTTGGGGATGACATAGCAGTGACTTATAGGAAGAAGGGAAGGGCAGGACAGGTCTGCTTAGGAGATACAAGGGGTGTCTGTCCACTGTCAATCAGATAGACTGAGCCTACATCAGGTCACAGGAATTCAATGGGAGAAGCCATCCTCACAGATGGGGATTTTACCCTTTGGAACCAGCCCACCAAACCTCTTTTTCTGGGCTCTGTGGCCCCCTGGTCATTGTGGTTGGTTCAGTCACCCCAACACAGTGACAAAGAAATTGTGGGGGCCTGGCCAGTGGCAGCTGGGCTCCTGAACATGGCAGAGAGAGGCTCCTTGGGAGGGGGAAAGGGCTTGGAATTGCAGGGTTTCCCCTGAGGCACCTGAGCAGATGGGGAAAGTCCCTTTTTTAGTGAGGTAGGGTGTTAATAAATTCCCAGTTCAGTGGCTGCTCTCACGAGCAAAGGCTCACCTATGGTAGAAGAAGCAGGACCGGGCTGGGCTCCAACTGCAGCAACGAATTCCCCCCACAGTAAGCAGCAATTCCACCGTCCTCCTCCAAAGCCAAGAGAGCAAGAGAGAGCTAAGAGCTGCGCCCAAACCCTTCCCCCACCCTAAATCTCAGTATTTCTGCCCTTCCCAGGAGAGCGCCTCTCAGCTACAATAGCAAAGCCAGCTGCACTCCCGCCCCTTCTCTATGGTTACTTCTTTTCTCTCTTTTAAGTACTGGTCATTATTGTTTCTTAGCAAAAAAAAATGGGAGGAAATTCCTTAAGAGAAAGAAACAAAAGGAAAAGTCCGAAACCCCAACACTTGTTAGCATGGGAGCTGTGTTCATACTGTTTGCAGTGTGAAATGAGGCTTGCCCCTATAATACCTTGTTAAGAATGACTTGCATCAAACAGTATGAAAGCTGTTCACTCTGAGGGGTAGTGTGAAACTTTGCTCCTGTAAGAGATGAGAAGCAGAAGGTATTCAAATGTGAGGGAGGGCAAGGACTATAAGTGCATAATGGAATGCGGCCCTTGAACGTACTCATTTGGGAGCAGCTTTTGTCATGATGTTGCAATTATTCCTCTAAGAGGAAAATATTCACAGGCATTTAACAGCAGCTGAAAAAACAGCAGAAACAGAGGGAATCAAAGAGAAATGACATAAAGGCTGATAGCAAATGGGGGCGGTAGCTGGGGTAAGTACTATTGGCCTTATATCTGAAGAATGTAGATTATGGTTTCTCTGGAGGAGGCGATATCTGCACTATTTTGTTTAATAGCTATCTTTTTTCCATGGTGATAACAAATCTCTGCAACTCTAATAGAAATTATAATTAGCCACAACAAAAGCTTGTGTGAAGAAATTATTTCAGCCTAATACAGTGTGGCAGAAGAGTTTACATGTCTCTGCTCTTCGGAGGCTCTGTAACCTGCTCCATGGAACCAGCGATTTAACCATATTTAGGGACTTGGTGGGACTGTATGCCCTTTTTTCAAGACCCCTTTGTTAATTAAGAACCTAGAATTGCTTTGTGTCATGTATTAGCCTATGTTTAATAGTATTGCTTACAGCATTTGGGTCTGCCTGTTGACCTTATCTACATAACTATGAGTTGAGAGGGGGAATGAACAGTGCTGGAGGCTGCTGGTGGCTTTTCATGGAGTCAGACTCTCTGTGGCCTTGCTGTTGGAATGGCTCATGAACTTGGCTCCAATTAAAATCAAATCCAGCTACATGATGACTGATTGCTTTCTTTATTTTATAAAACTGGTACTTGGTAAACTTGTGTAACTCATTCTTCCCAGGAAAAACCCAGGAGTGACGTAGGAAGCACAACACAGCATTGGATTGGAAAGTGCAATATCTCTGTAGCACGTGGTAGATGAACTGCATTTTCCTGGCTCTGATGTATAAAAAGACATGGTCAGTGGTGTGCAGTCAGGGTGGTGCTTGGTTTTTTCCTGCACTGTAAAGCCTCTGGTCAAACACAGAAGTCAATGGAGTGTTGGGATTTTTTTTGTTCTTTGAGTTTGAATCCTTATTTTATGATATGCCAGAATCTGATGTTTCACATGACATATATGGATCTTTGTTAATATTTGGAAGGTTACTTTATTGATCCAGATGTTACAAACGTGAACTTGAAGTTCACTGGCTTCTACTAATCAGCATTCTGTGTGCATCTAGACTTCTGACTTTTTTGAAGATAATAGAATGTGTTTCTAATACTATTTGTACTGCCGTGTTGATATTGACTTAAATGCTGCTTCTTACCAATTCAAGTACAAAAGTATGGGAAGATAGAGGAAGAAATGTTTCACTGAGCAGATTATCAAAACCTGAGAGGAGAAAGTAGTTTTCCAGATGACTTGATCCTGCAGTGTATGTCACTAAAAGCATCAGAAAACTCCTAAGCAAGTGGATGCAAGATTCCGGATGACATAGCCTAAATAAAGTCTGTCTGGACTGATGTTCTGTTGAGTATGAAACCATCTGTTATGAGGGAAAATAGAGCAAATGGGAGAATACTCTTAGTGGGGATTGGAGATTGTTTTGGTTGTGACAAGGTACTATATAAGATGGTAAAAAGCAGTGGCTGATTTTTGGTTTGCACTGTCAGTATGGACATTCTCTACAACTGCAGTGAGGTAGGGATTTTAGGATAAATTGAGCTGGACTCCAGTCTATGGAAATGAGATTTCTAACACCTCTGTGCACTGCGGTATGGCGCTCTAGTAGACTTCCCCATCCTGGCACGATGCATGTGTGTGTGTGTGTGTGTGTTCGCACTTCATCTGACTGGATCCATTTTGGGCAAGTAACTCCTGGTGGCTAGGGATGAGTGAGGAGGTGCAGAGAAGCTGAAGAAAGTTCAGACAGAATATGCTAGTTAGACATCCTTCTACTACACCAAATTTGGCCTCATATAATGCAGCATTAGCTAAAGAATTTAAACTTATTAATGGAAGAGTAATTTGACAGAATGTCCCAAACTCTGACTGCATTTTTTCTGTCTTATTTTGATAAACCCTGTGTAGTATCTCTGCTTCATATAACAGTCATAAATTAAGATTTGCAATAATATTTACCTAGTCTTTCAGAGGAATTAAAGTTTTCTTAGCAAAAGCAGTGAGAGAGTGCAGAACTGCTTTTCTGTATTGGCTGAAATACCACAAGAATGGGTTTCCCTTCTGCATTTCACTCCAAAGCAACATGAATGCATCAAAAAGAGTTTCCCCATCCTGAATCTCAATGTTCATTTACTATGGTTTTTTATGAAAGCAGAGTAATAATGTTTACAAAATGGGCTATTGTAGGTTTTAAAATACGAGAAAATAGTAAATAATATAAAAACTGTTCAAAACTCAGTTAAAATGTTATCTTCAAATTTAGTACTTCTCTTTTGTTCTGGAGGAGATTTTTAGGAACTCTGCAGTCTTCTCAGTGCTTAAAAGATTGCTTTTCAGTAATCTGTGTTGGGAGATTAGTCAGTGAACACATAATTTTCCATAATCATAAGAGACAAGAGTTTTGAATAATGGCCTCAGACTCCCCTGGGTCACTCAAATCTTAAATTAACTTCTTTTGGTTTGATAGTTAGGTTTTCTTTAATCTTCAAAATGGTTAAGAACACCATAAGGCTAGCTAGCAGGAATTTTCTCTTGTCTATTGAATCTCACTTACAAGGATTAATGAAGGGGAAATGGGAGCTTTTGTTGTAGAAACTGAGTGAATCTTATGGCCTTTATAGCAAACTGTTTGTTGATTTAGTAGAAATTGTGTTTCACTAGCAGGGTAATTCATCAGCATCAGACACCAGTAGTACTGTATGTGCTGAAATCAATTTTGTGTGAGGTTCAGAGCACACTGGAAATCTCATGCTTTAGGAGATCTTTCTGGGTCTGACAGAGAAGAATCAAGTGATTACCCTAGACTAAAGAAAACAAGCATGCTAAGCCATGTCAAACTTTATCAATCAAAGCTATTTAACAAAAAAAAAAAAAACCAACAACAAAAACAACAAAAAATTTGACAGTTTTAATTCGTGTTGGCAAAAGTACTTCCATTTTCTGAAAAACTGCTTGGGGAAATTTATATAATGTTGAACTTCTCAGACAGTAAGGTTGTAGATGAAAAATGTCAGAAGCACCATTAACTGGAAGCAGTTTATATGCTGGTAGATGATGTATGAGTGCAATGGGCCATGATGGTCAGCTCACAGCCCAGCAGAGGTTCTGCCTGGCTGGTGCTGAGGGATGAGAGGTTATCAGTCCTGTGCTCCTTTTCTCCCTGTGCTTCTGAAAAGGCTGTGGAAGGGTGTCCGTGCAGCCACCAACAGCCAGGTGACTGTTGCTGGACTTGTCACAAAGGGACATAAGATATGAGTCAAGACACAAATATTGGGGAGTGATGAGGGGTGGGAAACTGTGACTACATCCGGTGATGAAAAAAGTACCTGAAGCTTTGTCTCCTGATGATATTTGGGTGCATGAAAGCTCTCGTTAATTTGGCAAGACTGTAAATGAGAAGGGACCCATGGATGAGAGTATGACTAGCTGTGTTCCACAGACTTTAATTATTGTAAAAAGAAATCAAGTTTCTGAAATCTGTCTTTTCCTTCAGACCTCACTGTATATGTATGTTCAGAGGAAAATGAAGACCTATTAGTGCAAAAGAAATTAATTCAATGTTAAATCGGGCCTGCATATACACGTTTCACCTATTTTATAACTGGTCAAGCTGAACAATTCCCATGAAGAACTGCTTAAAGCTGAATGCTTATGGCATAAAAATTACCCACAGTTGGAAGTTAGTAATATCATGTAATAGGACAAGCTAATGTTTGTGCGAACAAAAAAAAGTATTGATTAAACTCTTTGCAACATGTTGTTGCATTCCTCGTATTTAGATTCTTGCTGAAGGTTCCCTGAGATAAATCAGCTTTCCATTAATCAAAAAATCATTCTTGGCTTGAGTTTTTGTAGACAGCAATTTTGCAACTTGTGTGCTTCATAGCTGATCAAAAGCCTGGTGTTAGACATGCTCATGGTAGTACTAGAGAGCATTTATTAGCGGTGTCATTTCTAGAGCAAAAGCAGGTAACTGGGAGCATCGTGTCCTGGTGATGGGCTGTGACTTACTGAGGCAGTGGGAAAGTGCTGCATGAAGCCTGTGCCAGGCTGCCTGGTACCAAGCTTCTGAGGTAACCTGTGAAACCATACCTGTAAATAGGATTGTTTCATTTTCAAAGAAGAAATTGTGCATGTATGTTTAAGAGTATTGCACATTAGAAGCTCTAACTTGAGGGAGGGATGGCTGCAATCTTGTGGTATTCCTGGTGGTTAAAATGTGTTGATGGACATAAATGATTGTTCTGAGTTAGTTCCAAAATGTATCTTCCACGCTTTCTTCTCCTCCCCCATTCCCAGGGGAAAAATTAACCCCATGCTATCTGTCAGACAAAGTTCTTAAATTTGTACTCAGAGAGTATATTTCCTGGTTTATAGCTGCTTACAAAAGTCAACCTTTTTGTCACAGAGCTCCCTAAACTGGGTTTTGATATTTTTCATTTTCAGTTCCCCCTGGGGTATGGAATGCATGGAAGGGGAACTGGGAAACCACAGGGTCCATTTTGGCTGCTGCCCAGAGGTTGTTGTGAGCTTTTGGAGCTGCTGCTTTCCCAGCAGAGAGGTCCTGCAGCCAGAAAGTCACTGCACTGCCAGGAGCTGCAACAGAGAAAACCAGAATGAACCAAGAGGATGAGAGGCTTGGCTATAGTATGCCACAGTTTATTGCTTATTTATTGTACAAATCTTTAAGATGGGCTAATGGAGAAGGGGAACTAATCCCGTGGGGGTTGAATCTCTTCTGATAGCAAGAAATGTTAGCATAAAATTGCAGCAAAGTGGGATGGCCTCTGAAAATTTTCCTTGGAGTAAGCTGTTTTCCGCCTACTGTGCAAAATAGCCAGAAAATTTCTATTATAACCATGCACTTCGCCCAAGCTAATCGCTTTGTATCAGGGACTGTCTTGTCTGAGTAGCCTTCCTCAGAAGACAGAGAGAGAGAAAAAATGTTGCGTACTTTAAACTTTACCTTTGATTTATGTTTTAGAATTCTTGCATTTTGTTGTGTTAGTAAGGAGATAAAGACAGCAATTTCCTATGGAAAAAAAATGGAGTAAGTAAGCACACTACTGAATATGGCCCATGAAATTGAAATTGATATTACATCTATCATTTTATTTTTATTCTTTTGCTTACCAGCAGATGGATCCCCTTCTAAACTCCCCCGGAATATCCCAGAACACACTGAAATAATGCGATGATAATGTTCTTAATGTTGTAATTTCAAAGGGCTAGAGCACCTATTCAATGAAGACAGGCTGGGAGAGTTGGGCTTGTTCAGCCTGCAGAAGAGAAGGCTCCAGGGAATCTTTGGAGCACTTTCCAGTACCTGAAGGAGCTACTAGAAATCTGGAGGAATTTCTTACAGGGACATGTAGTAATAGGACAACGGATAATGTCTTTAAATTGACAGATTAGATTAGATTAGATGAACTTCTTTACTCTGAGGGTGGTGAGGCACTGGAACAGGTTGGCCAGAGAAGCTGTGAATGCCTCATCCCTGGAAATGTTCAAGGCCAGGTTGGATGGGTTCCTGAGCAACCTGATCTAGTGGAAGGTGTTCCTGCCCATGGCAGGAGTGTTGGGACCAGATGATCTTAAAAGTCCCTTCCAACCCAAGAAATTCTGTGAATTATTTTTAATTCTTAATATCACATTTTATGAGTGTTTTTCCAATCCAAATATTTCTTCCTCTGGTTTATTGTAAGGATTGCTGAAATCCCTTAATCTGCAGCTGGTAATCTCTCCCAAACACACTGCTTCTCTCTGCTATTAAAGAATCAAACAGTTTTAGTATCTGGCAAGAAGTCCTGAGGGAGTTGGTATTCTGAGGCTCATCCTTCCAAAATTTCAAAGAACTGGGCATTCATAGTCAAAAGGCTCTAACCAGAGGGTGGAAAGGAAGATAGGAGGAGACATTGTTGACACTTCTTGCTTTTAGAAATGTTTATAGTTTATCTATACGCTTGTTACTCACTTCCCACTTTGTTCCCTTTAAATGTTTTCGGTTTGTGAGAGACCTGGCTTTTGTTGTCGTTGCCAGAGGAGTAAGTGCAGGCTGTGAAGAGAAGGGGAGAGAAAGCTTTGAGCAAAGGCTTTGGGACAGCTGGGCCACTGCAGAGGCCAACTGGCTTGGTCTGGTTTTACTTACTGAGATTTTGGTTTTTTCCCCAGAAAGCAACTGACAGTAAATTCAAGAGCTGAGAAGGTTCTAGTCCCCTACAAAAATCCTATACTTCTGAGAAAGGATCATATTCTGCTCTGAATCTATTGTAGGTTGAATAATAAATCTCATTTTTTTTACCTTATGGTGGCACCAGCCACAAATTTGAGCTACATTTGTAGACCAAATGCCCGTTCTGAAATGGCACCGAGAGCCAATTTGTTTTTCTTCCTCTGTACTAGTACCAGTAAAATAACAGATCGTTTGAAAGATGCTTGTGACTGTTGAGACTTCCAGTCATAGATCTTCAGAATGGATTGTAAATCTTTTTGTTTCATAATTTCTTCCAAACTTTCTTCTTTTGAATTTATTTAACTTACTGTCATTGAGCTATGCTCTTCCTAAACTGGAACTAGCTGAAATCTGAAGTAAGAGCTCTGCTCTCTTTTTCCTTGAGTATCAAGCCTCAGTAAGACTTAGACTATAATATTGGTAACCAGAAGACAGAGGAATTTGCATTGCCATCAGCTGTCATTCTGATCTGACAATACTGTATTATATTCTCAATAGATAGTTTTGTGAGCAAACAGTGAGTGGCATAAATGATGGTGCTGGTCTGACATGGTGAATTTGACTTGTCAGTTAGAGAAGAATAAGGCAAAAATCGTATACATGGCCAAAATATTTAGCATAAAACTGCTTGTGCTCCTCCTCCCTGCAGAAGGAAGAAGAAAGCTGAGGGAAGAGAGAGGCATATATTTAGCAGATGGAAGAGGCTGCCTGATGATACCACCTCTGTCAGCACTGTTGTGTTCTGATAAATGAAGTGCCCTGCATTGGCTGCACAGCTGTGGATACCGAAGGAAAAACTGTAAATGCATGTTGCTTTACAGAAAAGCAAAGATTATTTGTATGAGCTCTTTACTTAGCAGGTGACTCCAGTATGTGTGGTGGCAGGGCTGCTGGGTAAATGGCTGGGGCTGCATTCTCCTGGAGCAGAGCCTCTTACAGGCTCTGACCCTCCTCAGCTCGTTGCCTAGAAAGCAGTGTATTTCAGCAGAATAGAGCCTTATGAAATATACATTGCCAGTCACAAAGGATTTTGGCCTTATTTAATATAGTCTTAGCAGAAATATAACTAATTTACTTGCAGAGCTCTGTTCCTTTAGAGCGACTTGGTCTGCAATACATGACAATTTAATATGCTTAAAAAAAAAATTGTCTTTTAATCAACTTTAAATATGGAAAAAATCTTTTTAGTACACAGTTATCACTAGTAGCATGACTTTATTTCTGTTCAGT
This sequence comes from Callaeas wilsoni, assembly GCA_013398955.1. Taxonomy (NCBI): domain Eukaryota; kingdom Metazoa; phylum Chordata; class Aves; order Passeriformes; family Callaeidae; genus Callaeas; species Callaeas wilsoni. The sequence continues at coordinate 184,960 of VWPU01003535.1, read as the reverse complement.
AGAAAATCTCCAGAGATACAGTAATTTACCATCTGTATCACTTTATTATATCTTTCTTCTAACTGACCTTTGTGACCTGATGTTATTTAGGTGGTACTTCAGCCTTTCTTTCTGTGCTGGAATGTATTTTCCTAGTGTACAAAGTGATCTTTCAAGATCTGTGTATCTACTGTACTATAATGTCATGTGAAGTAAGACAGAGCTTTGCCTTTGGAAGGTTCTGTTGGGCTTGTGACCTTAAATAAAGCAGAATGCAGATAATAGCTGTAAACACAATTGTGGCATCATGGAACTAAAATGCCTGCCTGGTTGTAAAGCTTATAGGTGCTTCAGAGAGATACTTTAACTACAGGAGAGTTGTTTCCAAATAATCTTGTCTGTGATAGAATAGTGCTTGGAGGTGCAGCAGAGATCAGAGCTTTTCTGGTGTAGCTGCAGTGCAGACTCAATAAAAATTTAAAAAGCCAAGAGAAACATGAGTGATGAAAAGGAACTATGGAAAACTGTTTTACAAGTGGGGAAGCTGTGGCAAGTTGCCAAGTCATTGATTGTACCTAAACTGGATTTTTAATTTGGCACTTTCAGAATAACTATAGTTCCTCTGGAGAGAGAACTACTTTCTGAAGAAAAAAACTTTGAAACACTATCTTTTTTCTTTCTCAGAAGAGGATTTTTAAGATGTCTCTGTAATTTATCATAATTGGATAGTCTAAAATGAAAAATGCAATTCTGTAATAGAAATTGCTTGTTTCTCTCTCTGCAGCACACTCTATCCAGAAATGTTCTTGTAGAGGATACTGCTCATACATGGATCATTAACTAAACATTTGAGGCACTCTGATCTAACCCACTTTCATCAGATTAAATTAAATAGAAATCACAAAATAACTAGCTTTACAGATCATCTCACCTCAGTAATTTTGTACTTGTATTGGTGGAGTTAAACAAGTAGACAAGATTTCTTGTAAGGTAAGGGAAAATTTAACATGTCAGCAAAATAACTGCTTTTGGAAATGAAGAGCACCAGGAAGACTACAGTGAAGGTGAATTCCTTTAAGGATAAATTGTGTAATGCATTTAGAATTCAAGATCTATCCTGTGCAGATAGAAATAACTCAGATAACATCTGTGAGACCTCTGCTGCCTGAAAGCCTAGGTCAGAAAACAGAAACTACAGGGATGATAGAATTTTAGTTTCGCTAGAAATAGACTCTTTGATTGAAGACTACGGTCATGGTTACGTGAATCTTTGGGCATTTGTTATTGTATATTTAGCAGAGACGAAGTAGGGACAAAGCTGAATCTGCCAATGTTAAAGTGAAAATAAAGTCCAGCAATTTTGCAAAGACTCTATTGCACCAGAGCATCTTTTGTAGCAGTACTCATTGTTGGTGGTGTTTGTGCCTTCAGGGCTGTGAACTTTAGCCTCGGCTTTTGAGATGGTTGTTTTGAAGACAAGTTCTGAGTTAATGAATGACTTGATAGCACCTGCCTTGCATCGCAGATCACAAATCTGAGAGAAAGGAAGGCGGTGCCTGGTTTGCCTGTGGAGCTGCAGTGCTGACAGCAGATCTGCAGCTGTAAAGTATCAGCTCAGCAGCTTCCTCAGCTCCCCATCTTGGTCCTTGCTTGTGAGACAGACACCTTTTTCTTTCTGTATCTCAAATTAAATAAGCTTTCTGCCCGTATTTAAATAGATTTTTTTAGTGGAGGTATTCCAGCTGTTTTGATTTTATCTTTTTATTTTAAACACTTTTTGATTTCCTGGAAAATTTCAGCAAGAACGAGTGACTGGTTCCTGGGCCAGCTTAATTCAGCATCCTCCACTGACTTTTGTGGGGCTCTGCCAGCACCAGGTAGGGAAGTCCCTGGCTGGGTCAGCCACTGAGCTGGGGAAAGAACAGGGAAGGTGGAACAAAGACCCTGGCAGTGATCAATGTGCAAATTCTGTGAGTTTTTGTCTTAAAAAATGGTATTGTGAGAAAGTTTTGATTCAAAATGCAGGAAATATAATAGCCTAGGAAAACAGAAGTGTTCCGCCATTGCATATGTCTCCATTAGCTGGAATAACAACTGCCTTGTGCACAACTGCACTGGCGCTCATCCTTCCTTTGAGTAGCCACCTCAGCAGCTGGGAGGAAATGGTTTTCCAGTCAGGTCCTAGTTATCCTGAGGAAAACTATCATTTTTGCTATTAATTCCTGGAGATCCTTACTGCAGAAGGTATTTTTCAGGGAATCATGTAATTAATTAAATGTTTATTTTAACTCCACTCTTAGGAGTACTACTTGGTAAGTGGAGCATTAGTTGTAGATTTCAGGATGTATGCAGAAAAGTCTAAAAGCTTCAAAAAGTAGGAATAAAGTCTCTTCTTTTCTTTTCATGCTAGTTCTGTAAACCTGTGCCTCCAAATTATCGGTGTCTTGGGCTGTTTTGGTAAAAATCCTTTAGCAAAACAGTAGCTATTGGTCTTTTCATGTAGAACCACTTCTTGGAGGAGAAAGTGGAGTAAGTAAGATGGCATTGCTCAGAAGTGACAGTTTAGACACACCCTCATCAGTCTTGCTGTGGTGCCCTGATGTGTCAGTACAGCTCACTCTTCTCTAGCTTTCTATGCCACCTTGCTGCCAGAAGTTCCCAGGCTACCTTGGAGCAGATGAGACAAAAAAACAAGTGCCCACTCCTTGCTCCCAAGGAAAGTGGAGTGTTCTGGTTGAACTCCTCCCGAGGAGTGGCAGCTGAGCCCGGCTTTGCCCTTGGTGTGCCAAGTGCACTGGTGAGTCTCTCCTGGAGCGAGCCGTGGGCTGGGAAGGGCTGGCAGAGCTGGCAGATGGCAGCAGGAGGCTGGCACTGCTGTGGGCCACCACAGCTGCTCAGCAGGTCAATGTGTCACAACCTGCTCTAAGAACTTGTATTTCCTTTAAAAAACTCTGCAATGAAGAAATAGGGTGTACCTGCTATCTCTGGCTTCCCTCTTATTGGGAGTAGATTTTGTTGTCATTTGCCATATGGAAAGTGTTTACCTCTTCACCATAATTATTCTTTTATGTAGTCTTGGCTCTGTAATCTCCTGCCCTTCTTGCCAGATAACGTAAATTACTTTTATTTATGGAAGTTTTTGTTTATAAAATTATTATTCTTGCAGAGAGTGCATTTTTAAGGCCAAGAAAGAAAATTTTCAGGATAGTTCTTTTTCTTATAATATTGTGTGTTCTGCATTACCTTGAAAAATTCATAGGCACTGTATGTTAGAATTCTTATTTAAAAACATGATCATTACAAGTGACTTTTGTTTGTTTTTCTATAAAGAAAAAACATATGCTTCTATTGTGCAGAGACAGAATGATTATTGAAATTTGTGTTTTCCTCTATGTTTAGTTTTGAAACACTGCTTAGTAGTTATACCCTTTATTTTTGCTGCTTTTTAAAATAAATTAGAGACAGTAAAGTTAGCCTTCATTTTCTTTGGGACAAACCAATGGTCTATGCATTCTCGTTGAGTCTAGAGCAATTTATGCTAGTTTATCAGCTGTTAAATCTGAATCAATAATTCAGTACTCAGCTGTCCCTTTAGAAATCAAAGTTTGTTGGTGATGTACTGCAAAAATGTCACAGTTTTCTTTATTAATGGAGCTTTACAGCTGTACAGCAATTTTCACTTAAGGATCTCAAACCATTTTAACAAAGTAGAAAGAAAATTCACCTTTCTTTTCTTGCAGGGTGAAAAGCTGAAAAATACAGGGGTGAACTGCCAAGGTAGAGAACCTGTTAGGTCTATTTGGGCATGCCCAGGACCATTCCCAGCCCTGCAGCATCTGGTGTGCAATGGCTGTGTCCATTTAACTGAGCTCTCACACCCACCAAAAAAGGGAGCTGCAATTAAAACAGTATTGTGTGATTCAGCTTGAGACACAGACCATTCCTAAACATTGCCTGGGGAATGGGGAGGCAGAGGGGTGAGCGGCAGGATTTTAAACTGAGTAACCTTATTTACATGGCAGGGACTGTTATTGTTCTTTTTTCCCCGTGATCCCTGACCCCAAGGGTTCCCCTGTTGGGTTCTGGGGGCTGTTATCAGTGGGGGCACCAAGAGGCTTGAGCCCAGGGCTGTTGTGTGGGAGCTCTCCCCCTGTTCCATGTCCTGAATGCTGCCCATGGAAATGCTGTGGGAGAGAAAGGGCCAGCTAATGGAGCTGTGCTGCTTTGCACTTCTTGAGGGTTTGGCCTGGGATTTATAATTGCAGCAGAATTTTCCTTTGCAACTGAGCTGAAAACCAAGCAGAGATAAATGGGAACCATAACCGTGAGCCATTTCACATGGGCCGTATCAGAGTCTGCTGCAGACCAGGATTTCTGTTAGGAAGGAGGGATTGGTGACATTTTGTAATAATATTTTCATCTATTTTAAAAATTATCAAAAATTGAATTTTCCTGTGGGGAACACAGATTCATTTTATAAAGATAGTATCTTTGTGTTTTTTCCTTTTCTTGTTTATTTATTTTTAAAAAGAGAGCAAGAACAATTTGTCCCCATCCTCAAAGCAATAAGTTGCAGCATTGAATTTGTGTAGGAGGGAACTTCAGTACTTCCCTCTTTTGAAAGAGGGAGAGAGCACAATCTTTATAGATCATAATAAATCATAGTGACTGGTGATAACAAAATATTTGTTAGGATGGATTTCTGTTATGTTTGATTGGACATTAATTGTCATGTCTGTGTGATGTGGATGTGGTTTCCATGTAAAATGTTCACCAGAAAATATATAGTTGGTGTTGAAAATTAAGTGACACTTTAGATGGTAATATATTCCCTTTGAAGTAGTAAAGATGGATGAGTTTTCTCCTTATGGCTACTGAGATCTGAATGACAAATATTTTGAGAACTGACAAGTAGCAGAGGATAGGGCTGCAGTTAGTGATAACTTGTAATATATGTGTTTTCACTGAAATTTTCAGTGTGTGTGGCATGGATCGATCCTGATCTTAGGCAACATTTTCTAAAGAATTCCTTCAGTTTGCAAGTAACAGCAAAACAGCAATGACTATAGTAGGGATAACTTGGACACATTCCCCAAAGGTTTGGATAAACTCCGAGTGAGGTCTGACATTTTTGTAATTTTCAGTGAATTGAAACTGTCATGCTGATACTGGACAATGACAGTGAGCAAGTGAGGTGAGGCAGAGGAGCCAGCACTATTTTGGTTTGGGGACTAGATGGCCTTTGTCACGTCTTTCCCTGTCACTGCCAGAATCTCGGGGGTTCTCTTTGCCTATTTGTGAAGCTCAGCTGTAAATAGCACATGCATTGTCAAATACCTGCCGTGCTTCCAGGAATAAAATGTCAAATACCTGTTGTGCTTCTAGGAACAAAAGGGAGTAAAATGCAGCCTTGGAGTTAACATCTCTTTATTTCATAGTAATTGACCAGGTTATGTTCTAGCATCAGCTGAATATTTCTTAAAATGTACCACCCTCTGTGGGGTTGTGCAAAACACTGGTTGGGTTATTGTAAGCCAGAGCCCTGCACTGCTCACGTGCCTGCTCTGGCAAGGCCCATTCCCACTGCCTTCCCCAAAACCATGATGAAGGACAGGGCTGGAATAGCAGCAGAGTGCATCGTGCCAGGCATGTGTCTCTTCTTCCCCTTCTTCCTTCTTGGACAGTAATTTGGCCAGTAAAATCATCTCCTGCCATGTTTCAAACTCGTGTCTGTCTGCCCCAAGCCTTTTTGGGTTGGTCTGTGCTTTCCAGAGCCTTTCTAGAACAGTCCTCTGCAAAAGGAAATACAGGCTTTGTTCTTTTACTTTCCTTTCTCCTCCCATCTTCTCCTTTCATAGCTTTTATTTCTTTATTTTCATTAGTTTAAATACATTACACAAATGTACATGCAACATATTCATGTCCCGTTATTTTAGAGATTAGTATTAGTTTGTGGAGCTTCATTCTTCCTCATACATTTGTTTGATTTTGGTCCAATTTTCCTTTCAAAGGAATTTATTTGAGAGCGATTTCACTGGCACAATTATCCTACTCTTCCCTTACATAACTTACCTATATGACCAGGAAATAGTTTCCCTGTGGTTCCTTAATGACAGAGAGCTCTTAAATTACATCAGTAATGAGCTCTGTGATGCAATAAACAAGACAATGTTAGTAAAAACTTGAGAGAGGACATGCAAATATATTTCTTCCTCTTCATTAGGTTAGTCTGGTTGATCTTCGTGGGCATTGGTGATTGCTGCTGTGCTTCTCACAGATCACTTAATGTATTTAGGATGGGACTATCCTGGCCAGAGAGAACAAGAAAAAATTCTCCCCATGCCCAAAACATTACCTTAAGAAATAAGTTGGGACATTGGATTTGTGTAAGGAGGGAACACCAGCACTGAAGAAAAGGGCTTTTTGTTCCTGGTGTTGCATATTACAGTCATGATATGAAGTGACCTTGGACTCCAAAAATCTGGGCTTTTAGGAGTGATTGAAGATTCTTCTTTTTCTTATTGTTAATGCTTCACTATTTGAGGTGGTTCCTGTTTCAGCATTACTTATTCCCTTAGTGTTTAAGACCCTTTTAATAATTTTCTTCCTATTTGATTTTCCTTAAAATTACATATATTCTAAAAAAAAAAAAGGCAGCAATTGGCTTAGTCCCAAGATATAAATGTAAATTTCTTGAGACTGTTGTTCATAGGTCATCACCCGTAGCTCCAGTTATGCACCGGAGCCCTTTGTGGGTTGGTAGAGTAGCTCTGCTCAGAGCTCTAAGCTCTGCTCGTGCAAGAAGTGCAGGAGGCTTGTTGTGGAACCAAAAAAAGTCATTGATATTACTTTGAGGAGTCATTTGGCTTGACAGACGTGTTTCATAGGCAAAAGCAAGGCCAAGAGAGGCTGTTGAACAGCAAAGCAGCATCTCAAAATCATATTCAAGAAGTAAAGTAAGGTCCAAGGAAACCCTTTGGGAATCATAATATCCTCTTGTCCCACACTTTTATTGACCTTCACTGAAAACAGTTTTCAAGCAACTTAAAGGAAATTTTGAAAAAACAGAAGGTTGCTTGGCACTTTGAAGCATGTAACATTGAAATAGGTTTGCATTTTCCAGTTCCTGATACACATGTTCTGTGGGTTTCCCTTTGTCAGCCCAGACAACTGGGTCAATACTGATTGCATGCTTTATTTCTATTGCCTTCTTTTCACATTAAAGGGCTCTTAATAACTTTCATTTTGAAAATTAAACTATCTTGGTGCACTTCTTTGACCTTTTCAATATTCTGTAATTAGATTGGCTGCAATTCCTCGTTTCTTCCTGTTTACAGTCTCACTAGCCTCTGGGAAGGGATGGAATGCCCATTTGCTCAAAATACAGCACTGCAAAGGTCAAAGCATAGTATAAAGCTGCATTTCACTGACTGTATCATCCCCATCTGAAGGGATGCTGGGGGAACATGAAGCATTTCACTTGTAGTTCTGTGGATCAGGTACTGTCATGCAGGTTTCCTGGATTTTCTTCAAAGCATATCTCCCTAATGCATAAAATTTCTTACCTTAGCTGTAGCATAACTTGTCATTGCAGTCTATTGCATTCTATGGGCTTCCATTAGAGGATTATTCAGCAGCTTCTAGTGCTTTAAAATCCTCTTGACATGGACATTCTTGCAAATGATTGCAGTTTTTGAAGTTAGGGGCCTATGATGTATTGGATTGAAAAATCAGTGTGGGTATTTTTTTTAAACTTTTATTTATAGAATTGCTTGACTAAGTCTGAGGTATTAAAATATGGCCAGTTACAATGGTCATACTAACAAAGTCAGAGCCTTATAATATGAGAAAGGGTTTGTGGGGACAGGGAGAGAATTGGTTTTATTTTTCCCCATTTTGCTCTTGTGAAGTAGTAACAAAATTCTTTGGATCATCTCAGTTTCTAATTGTATGCCTTTAAGCTCTCTCTTCAGTTATGGTGGAGATAAGCTCTTGATATGTGCCACATGTGTTCCAGTTGCTGTGTATGATACCTTACTTGTTTTCTGGTGGAAAGTTGTAAATACTGTTCCAAATCATTTTACTTGAAACCAGAAGATCACACAACCATTTTTTCCTCTGTCTTTTGTAACTGGACTATTGAACAGTTGTGCTGTTTTTTTATGTGAAGCTTCTTCAAAATGCTAAACATCAGGAAAATGAAGGTCTCCTCACAAGGCAAAACAAGTTAATCTCATGTCATCTGTTTTCATCAGGCCTGTACACTATTTATGTTCTATCATATAAGGAGGATGCATACGGTGTATGTTCTTTACACATCCAGCTCCACAGAGATAAGTTTTCTGTGTACTTGCTGAGGGGATTGTGTAGGAGATGAAGAAATGTTGTCTGGAATGGTAACTCTAAAGCTGGCTTGATGCCATTCTACCTCTCAGTAGAAATTGCCTGGTTTCATTCAAAACTGTAGAGAAATGCTGAGGTAGATATTCTCACATATGCAAATAATCGTTGATCAATAGTTACATCTCAAATATGAAGCAACTGGGCTTTGAAGGCAGTGGGTGGTATCTGAATGTGGCCTTTATATTGGTTCCCAAAGAACCTGTATTTCCTAGTGCTGCTCTGGTCTTATAATAGCAGATGAGATGTTTGCCATTTAGAATGGAGGGAAAGAAATGGCAGGAAGCAATTTAATGTTCATAAAATGGCCTCCGACTCATCCTTGATGTATATGGTGTTTTTATTTAATGTGTGAAAATTTAAATGCTACAGCAGTGAGCAGTAAAGTAATTCTAAATGTGAGTAGCTCATCTGCACTTACAGTGAGCTTCTGAAGGGAAGACCTTCATGTTTACTGCTGTTTTGTAGCGCTCCTAGTCTGTAAAAGGACTTTTTGTCCTAAAGCTTAATTTATGTGATAGCTGAGCTTCCTTCTGTATTTCAAGTATTATTATAATTGTCTCTGGGTTCATGGAGTGGGTTTGTGGTGGACAATTGCACTCAGTTACAGTGTTGCTTATTAAAAGGCATTCATTGTGCCAGGGGTAGAAGGAACTCTTATAATTAACTTTTATAAACTGCAATTGCATGAAATTATACATGATGGCTTTCTCTACAAATGATATTACTTTCTGTGGGAATAAGATCAGAAAGCGGCTAAGAAATGTTCTCGATGAAGTGTCCTGGTTCATTTAAGGACACTTTGGGTGGGTGTCAGATTTGCCATACAATAAGCTTGTGTAAGCACTCAATTGATCAGAAATGTTCCACAGTTTTTAATCAACTTGAAGGGACTTCAGACCATTTTTAATAGTTAAATGCTGCTGAACACAGCCAGTGTTGGTGCAAACATTTATCTTCAACTGCCTGTGGAAGGTAGCTTACCTATAGCAGCTCCAGCTCCTGGGTGGAGGAAAGGGGACACCCAGTCCCCTCTCTGACTCCAGGCCTCTTCTCTGCCCATACAAGACTTGAGATCAGATTGTCTGAATCCTCAACCTTCACCTTGCTTTTGCTGTCAATATGCCATGAGAACATTTTTGCCGCAGAGTTAAAATATGACTGATCTCTCCACTGGAAGACAAATGCTGTTGAATTGCTAGAGCAGGAATTTAATGCTGGGTCTTTCCCCTCCCATGTCCACTGTAACTATTGGGCCATTATCCGTGCTGGCTGTAAGGAGTTTGAGTCTCTTTCCTTTTGAATAATTTTGAGTAAAAATCCTTAATGGATCCAGGGAAAAACTTTGCCAACACTATCACTGAATATGTGTTTTTCAGGAGAAAAAGAAAAAAGTATGGAAAATAAATTGAGTTCCAGTGAATCAGTATTTTCTGCCAAAAGAAAATGAGTTTTTTTTGGTGGAAAATGGAGACCAGCATCCTGTGGGGCTTTGAATAAATGAGTATTTATGAGTGTACACCCGTTTTGAGTCGAGAGCTTAGTCTTTTCTTTCCAGAGTTTAAATCACTGAAACTCTATTTGAAGTGTGTGTTCAATTCTCTCCATGGAGAAGAAAAGTGTGTTCCAGGAGAGCTATCAAATTAAGCTGGTGTTGTGCAGGCTTCTGGTGGACAGTCCCATTTCACCCCGAGACACCACCCATGGCTCCCTTTTCTTCAGATACGGCGGAACCTACACAGAGCTCTGTCTGACCCTGTTTGCATCAGTAATGTGTGTGCTCTCCTGGATCTCCCCAGTGATGTTTTTGCCTCCACAACTCATTTCAGAATGTGAATTTCAAGCATATCTGAATTTTAAACAGTGTGATATCTTTTACAATACTTTTGGACACTATTTGTTAACTGGATTTTGATAATTTATGGTAGGCTAAAGCATTGTTTCTCTCAAGCCTTCTCCTTCTGGGCCAGGAGATTTTAATTTCTAATCTGTGTAAAATGCAGAAGTTTAGAAGGTAATCACCTGCTTCAGAAACAGAGCACTTATGATTTCTTTTTTTTAGGCAACATAGCATAATAAACATATTTGTAAGAACTGGGTTTTTTGTGGCTAAAATTGAAGTGATGGCTTTCTTATAAAGTCTATCTTTTTTCTTTTGCTGATATTTGTGATTTTTCTGTATTTCTGCCTGTAGTTTTCCAGGCAGATGCTATATATATAAAGCTGGGATAAATAAAAAGACTCCAATAAGAGTGTGTGTGGGGGGGTATTTTCTTTTTTTGTTTGGGGTTTTTGCTGTTGTTTTTTAAATAAATATCAGGAAATCCTTGAAATTATCTACATCATTTGAATTTATAACCTAACAGTTTCCTTTGGGGCTTTGAGGTCTGTGTATAACCATCACTTCAGTCCTTCCTGCATGTATTGAGATTTTATCAATACTGAAAAAGTCTCATTAATCTTATTCTGTTATCTGCCTGTTATACAGTAAATCACACATTAAAATGCAGGTTCAGTGGATGCATATTCAATTTTGGGGTCCTCTAACAGGCTAATCTCATTGCAGAGTTCTCCATCGGTACAGCTCTGCTATTGTAATACTGAAAGTCAGATATTAATTAAAACTAAATTAATTGTATAATTTTTGTACTTCTAAGGTTGAATAGATTCTGTTTACCATATTCTTTAAGTCTTTTTCCAAAGTGTGACATTAGAGCTTCTCCAGTTTCTAAGTCATTCATGTGTGCAGTGTCACCTCTTTATTTATCTTCTCCTTCTAGGAATCACAGAATCACAGAACTGTTTGGGTTGAAAGGGACTTCACAGACTGTCTCGTTCCAACTCCCCTGCCATGGGCAGGGACACCTTCCACTAGGCCAGGTTCCTCCAAGTCCCGTGAAACCTGGCCTTGAACACTTGCTTCATAAAAAGGCCCAAGATCCAAAAATACAGCTCTTGCCTTGTTAGGGTTCAGTGCATCTTTGTCCTTAAAACGTTAATCAGAATCTAAGTAGAAGAAGGTGACTTGCATGTTTATCCTGTGATATCTTACTGTGCCTGGGAAGGGGAGCCACACGCGTGACACAGCAATGTGTAAAAGGAAAAGGTAACAAAAAAAGAAAAATAGACTTTTATACACTGAGAAAATTAAGAGCCCAAAACCCTTTATGAAAAGGAAAGACATTTAACATACCTGCAAGTATTTCAAGGCTGTGTGACATCCAGTTCAGTTAAAGGCAGATTTTCTTGCAGATAAAACATCAAAGGTGTGGAAATGGTGCCTCTGAGTTTGAGGTGGTGGGTTTGGGGTTAAAGCTCCCTTATCCTTTTGTTATTCTAAACTTACAGTAATCTTGTCTTTGCAGTTCTCTAAATGTATAATTGATCAGAAGAAATAACAGGTACCCGGACCTGCTCTTGCAGAGTTCAGCATCATTGCAAGAACTGATCAAAACAGCACTTAGGCACTGAGCAGAAGTATTTAGTAGGACTGGTTCAGTGTTCCTGATGACCTTTCTGTACTGAACTGGTGAGCCCAAAAGCTACGGCAATCTCTTTCTGGAAGAAGTAAAAATTTCAAAAGCTTGAGGAATTTTAACTGGTGTTAATCTTCCTCCCAATCTACTTTCTCCCTATCTCTCTGTTGAGGTAGCATTCCTGGAAAAAAAATAGGCTATAGTTAAGATTGCCTCGGGATACATTTTACTCAAGTGAGTAAATAGTGGGTATGAAAATCTGGTCTAAATAACGGTTTCTCTCCCAGGGCTCCCAGTAATAGGTTTCAGGCTTACCGTCAAATACTATGTTAAAATTAGCAGTTACATGGGGATTACACAGCCTTTAGAGAGAATATAAATTGCAGATGCTGAAGTTGTGTGGGCTGTGTTTTCATTCTTGGTGGTGATGAAAAGACCATTTATACTTTTGTATCCTAAGGACACTACATAATGTTTGCATTTGGATTCATCTGACTGGCCAAAATAAGGTCAGCTGCAGTAAGTGAACACTTGGAAGTAATTTTTCAGATAAGAAGTCAGATTTTGTTGAGGTTTTCTAAAGCTGCATCAGCAGCCCATTCAGCCTAAACAGTTCAGGCTTATGATACAGTTGAGATGTGCCTAATTTTATATGTTATGAGACATGAATCAGACCTTGAATATCTAAATATTAAAAATATATGTACTTCCTTACCTTGTCCCTTAAGCATTTCAGTGTTTCTCTCTGCAGTGATAGGGGCTATTAAAACAGGCACACGGACATTGTTGTTACAGCATCCTGTACAGTATGGTCAAGCAAACTTACAGAATGAAACTATTTCTTATGCTCTGCATAGGAACCGCCTGAATTTGACAGATAACTCTGCATGCCCTAAAGGCTTATCAGTTTTTCTATTTCTTGAACCATTTACTTCCTGAACCACTCTTATGCTCTCAGGGAAGACTTTTGGGTACATTTCTGACAATTGTAACAGTGTTCCAGATTGAGCTGCTTATCATAATTCAAAACCTATAGGTCGCTGAATGCTGGGGCACTACCATTTTCTTCATTCAACTACTTCAAATAAAAGCCAAGAGGTCAGTGAATTACTTAAATGAGGTTGCAGTGGGCACACTCTAATTTATACAAAAAATTTAACACTGTAATATGCATCAGCAAAGGATGCTTCTAAAATAAAAATATACACTTACAAAATAATTCTATTAGTTCCAGGGATCTTATTTAATTATAACTGGGTGAAGATGGGAAAAAAAATTCTGTCTTGGAAAATTTTTAAGAATTTCAAACAGCTCCCTTTCTATGTCAGGACAAATATGAGACTTTAAGAACAAAATAAAACAACTGCTCACAGAATTTTTCTTTCTGGACAATGCCTATGAATTGGGCAAGGGATATGTCTAATGCACTCTCATCTCTGTTTTGAAACAGAAGAGATTTGAGACAAATCCTTTGACTCAGGTGAAGATCTATCTCTCCAAACTGCCTGCTATTCCAGCTTACCTCAACTGGTGAAAATTTTGTTCTTTACCTGCAAGTTTTTCACCAGAGAAATTTTGCTGCGACTAATTAATTTGAACAAAATATTCTCTTTTAAAATGATATGTCAGAAAGCTTTGTTTAACTTCTAGATCATATTAAATGTAGTAGTGCTCTTGTCAAAAATATTACACTATATAAGGCATGATAGCAGAAATCTTTGAAGTGTGGTCAAGAAATAAATGCTAACTTGGTTTTTACAGAATATGAAAAATTTTACCTATACTGCAATTGATTTGGCGTTGGAAGATCAATTCAGGGACTCCTTTCCAAGCAGGGTGTGAAGGCATAATCTTTATACAAAAAGACCAAGGCAGACAAAAGGTGAGACTGGTCAAAACAGTTATTACAGAGACCAGTAATTTGCATGAGCTGATTCTATCAAATCAGTGAAGAATATCAGTTAAAGATTTATGTTCCCTGATCTTCTCATCAAGTCTTGAATGCCTGATGATGAAAGTGATATTTGAGTGGGGATCTGAAGAAAAATGAGTTTAACTAGAAAAGCTAGGAATCGCAGCTTGTACTACTTGCATATTTATATCTTTGAACATCCTTGCATTGAATTTTATTCAATTTTATTCAGACCACATTCCATGAATATGTTCTTACAGGTGTACCTGTATTTCATAATTCTATCTATGAAATTGTAAAAAGGTAGTATGTGGGTGAAACTGAATCTCAAGACATGCCTCCATGTTACAGTGCAGCATCCTCCTAAAATACATGGTGCTCCTTACAGGGGTTTATTTCCACAAGTATGGCGAATTTTGGAGGATTAGAGATAAGTAGAGAAGGTAAGACTGGTAGGATTATGAAGCAAAGATTTGGGAATGGCGCCCTTTTGGGATGTTGGGTTGAGATTTGAATTTGAGATGTGCTTTCACTATTTTTTCTGTTCTTCCCAAAAGCTGCATCCTTGAGCAGCGCTTGCAATGCAATAGAATCCTGTCCCTCTGTCATGGTTTGACACTGGCCAAATGCCAGGTACCCACTAAAGCCATTCGCTCACTCTCTCCTGCTGCAGTTGGGCAGAGGAGAGGGAAAAAAAATTAAGGAAGGGCTCATGAGTTGAGATAGGGACTGGGAGAAAACACTCTAAGGGCAACATAGGTTCAAATTTAAAGGTATAAGGTAAATTTATTATTAGCAGAGTCAGATGCGAATAATGAGAAGTAAAATAAGCCTTTAAAACACCTTCCCCCCCCCCCAGCCCCTCCTTCTTTCCTACCCATAGATCAGCGAGACAGGGCGTGGAGGTTTAGGTTAGTTTGTCAGCCGAGATCTTTTTCTGTTCATTCAGGAAGATGAGACTTTCCTCTGCTGTGCTGTGGGGTCCCTCCCACAGGAGACAGTTCTCTGTGAACTTTTCCAGCGTGGCTCCCATCTCTCGAGTGGCAGTCCTGCCAAAACTGTTGCAAATGTGACTCCCTCCCACGGGCACACAGTCTTTCTGAAGCTGCTGCAATGTGGGTCACTTGTTCACAGGGTGCAGTCCTCTAAGGATAGGCTGCTCTAGTTTGGAAGCAAGGGCTCTCTCTCTCTGTCTTAGAAGCAGGGGCCCTCTCTCTCCGTTTGGGTCTCCCACTGGGAGCACTTCTCTCACGGGCTGCGAGTGGATCTCTGCATCCCCCGTGGACTTCATGGGCTGCATGGGGACAGCTGCTTCACCATGGTCCTCACCAAGGCCTGCAGAGGAATCTTGGCTCCACCGCTTGGAGCACCTCCTCTCCCTGTTTTTCCACTGACCTTGGTGCCACTATGTTATTTTCTCTCACATGTCCTCACTTCCTCCTCTCTGACTGGAAGAAAAACTGCTGCCCGTAGGTACCGTTGCCAAGAAATTCCACCAACTCAAAGATTCTTGCAGGATCCTGCAGTGCCGAGAAGTTGATCTCGTCTAGGTTCTGCCTCTGGGAGTCACTCACCATGTTTTTGCTGACGGGCAGTGGCGGCCGCCGCGGCACTGGCGCTGTTTAACGCCTCTGCTCGTGCAGGGTGCCGAGAAAGAGGAGCCGCCACTGCCGCCGGCCCTGCCCTCCTGCCCGCAGTGTGTCTGGCTGGGGCGGCCAGGCAGGCGAGGCTCACCGCAGGCCGCACCGACATGGCGGCGGCCGTGGCGGCGCATTGCCGCGGGCTGTGCCGGGATGGCCCCGGCAGCAGAGCCTCGCCAACCCTGGGAAAAACTGCCCCTGCCCTGTTTTGATTTTCTTCTTAAATATGTCATCACAGAGACGGTACCAACCTCTCTAATTGGGCCAGCAGCGTGTCCATCTTCAGAGCCATCAGAGATTGGCTCTGTCGGACATGGTGGAATCTTCTAGCAGCTCCTCACAGAAGTCACTTCTGTGGCCCTCCCCCCCCACCAAAAAACCACGCTGTGACAAATCAACACGCCCTCATAAAAAGGAATCTTAAATTCCATATGAAGAAGGACAAAGGCTAGGAGAGAAGGTGACTTTTACAACAGTAAAAACAGGGCCTGGTTGTTTGGATTTTTTGTCTGGTTTTGGTTAGGGTTGTTGGGGGATTTTTAGTTGGGTTTCTTGTGTTGGTTTCTTATAGTCTGTCAAGCAGAGTTACTTCCCGAACTTGGGATTGTTTAGCTGGAAATAGTGTATTTGAAAATGGTGTAAAAATGTCTTAACACACAGCTTCTCAAAGGAAACTACTATAATAAATTAGAAGGAAGGCTCTTGTTGGATTGCTTTGAAATTCAAAGGGCAGATCAGACATAAGAACTTGATTACAGGCAGGTAGGAATTGGCTGGAGAGGCTGAAGAAAGCTTCAGCCTTTCTTTTTCCTCTCTGTTGCCAGTGCCTTTGCTCAGGATTTTATCCCTTAATGTATGTACATGCAGAATATATGCTTGGCCTTTAGAAATAACCTATATATTTTGGTTAATCTCTGTTCTCAGCCTTCAGTATGTCTGCAGTAAATCTATTGATTTCAATGAATTAGAACTCTGTTAAAGGAAACCAATTAAACATGGCGTTTAAAATGGATTCCACACATGCTTAAAGTTAAGCTTCTTCTCATGTTTTATTGATATGGGACTCTCTACACTTCTGTATCCATGTGGAAAGATATTAATATACAGGATCTACATTGGCTGAGGAGCAGTTTTGTGAATAGATGCATCTTCTTTGAGAGGGGGGAAAAAAAAATCAGTGGGTCTTTTTTAAACCAGCAACATCATAGGCAATTATTTAATTGGAGATCTACCTACCAAAAGTATCATCCAGAGACTATTTTTCTTATTTCTATTTTCATTAAAGCAATTTTATTTGAAAAACTTACTTCCACAGATTTCTATTCATTTTCTTTAGTAGGTTAATTATAAAATGTACTTTACTTCGCACAAGAGAAATTCCTTGTGCATGTTTTATTGAGTAGCAGTATCTCCTATGAGCTGGATTGGCATTAAACCCCTGATCCTTTCTATTTCATAAGATTTTGGGTTTAACAGACTGATGCAATACATTTGTTCAAATGAAGTAGAAAACTACATTTGAACATCACACTGATGGTGCAGCTTAATCTTTCGAACAGAAGAATTGGGAAGCTTGGGAGAAATGCATTCTTTGGGCAGTAGGATAAAGATATTAATTCAAAATTCCCGAGGTCTTAAGTTGAGCGAGACCCAGCTCAAATGGGTTTCCTTTTCCTGCTAATGTTGGGTTTCTTGTGTGTTTTCAAGGGGATTTTGTTTGTTTGTTTGGTTTTTTTTGTCTGTTTTTAATCAGTGTGTCAAGTTTTTCTAATTAAGGACTGGGTTTCTTATGCCTTAACAGTGATAATCATGAGGGAATTTACAAATATTAGCTAATTTATACTTTGGCACTGATGACCAAAATATAAAGTATCACTTATGAATATATAGATGGAGGAAGAGGGAAAGGCCAGGCTAGCAAAATTTATATTTTTCAAGGTATTATCTTAAATATAAAAGGTGTATTCCTCTTGCAAGGGAAAGTTTTGATCTATACGGAACTTACCCTGGCTGTGTCCTCTGAGGAGCTTGGGAAGGGCTCAGGATGGGAGTGAGGGTGGTGCAGAGTAAGGTCAAAACTATCTGAAATCTGCCCCGCTGCTTCTCCTGGGGCTCCTCGACCTGCTATGAGGTGTCTCACAGGGCAGGAGTCTCAGTAATGGTATCCTCTGCTTTTTTCTCTTCCTTGTGCCTCTTTGGAGCTGAGATAGTGTTCCAACATCAACAGCCCTTGGCAGTGGTGTTGGCAACTGCAGCCACGGCACTCTCACCTTGCCTCAGGCCCCATGGCAATGCTCTCCCTTGGTTCCCTTGGAAACACAGTATTTTGTTACTACTTGCTGATGAGATGTGTCACGTAAAATCGTGTACCAAGTTAAAACAGGAGGGAAATAATCCCTCACCAATATAATTTTAAATAAAAGCAATGAAAAAGACCATTCAGGCCTGCTGCCCAATTACTTCTTGTAACTGCTTGGCTGGGCTGCCATGTCAGCACCAATCCAAGTTTTTCTCTTAGCCTTGAAACAGAGCTGAAGCAAATAGTCACTACAGGATAATGCATCCTGCAAGTGTGTCATCACTACAGGATACAGAGTTTTATACACTGTAACCTCAGGTTTGTGATGATATAGAGGCGAACAGTCAGCAAAAAAAAATTAGTGCCATTTTTCTTAAACTTAAAACTGTTCATAGTTATCAGGAATTTCTTCTGACACAGGACTGCAGTTCCTGGGCTTGTTCTATTTTTATGTGTGTGTGATGTTCTTTTATGAAAGTTACCGCAGAGCTGATTTTTTATAGCACTATTTATTGCATTTGCAGAAATCGGGGAGCAAAATTAGTGAAGCAGATTTTCAGTGCTGGTCTGAGTATAACTAAGCACAGAATTCCCAAATTACAGTATTTTGATTATATAAGTTTAATAACTAAAACAACGGCAAACTTTGAGGAATCAGCATAAGACCAGAGTCCATAAAGAAGCAATCAAAAATGCGTTTAATGAATTTGACTGAAGACAAAATGAAAGTAAAACAAATCTTTTCCCTAAGTGAGACACAAGTGGCTCTTTTCAATGACACAGCTCCCCAAGCCAGGGTTCTATATGCTGATCAAGGTTCATACAACAGGTAAAATAAATTTACAAGACCAGCTGCAGAATTTTACAGCTGTGCCAGGTTTTAGAAAGGCAATTCCATGGAGTTTCTTTCTACAGACAAAAGATGTATACATAATCTGAGAAAACAAAGCCATAGAACCCTAGATAACTTGTGAGGCAGCACAGCACATGTTCTGGTTCGGAAATGGTGGATTACCAGATACAAGTATGCTGCAACAGAAGATTTTCCATAGTCAGTAATTCTGCTTCTAACAGATAATAAAATTTTTGTCAAATGTATAAATACATTATATATTTACCCAGATTTTTGGAAAAGGACTTTACTGCGTTCCTCAACATAGACTTCCTAAGGAAAAGGGCTGATTTCTGTTAACATTGTACACTAAAATAAAATGTGATGTTTAATGGGCAACCTTTAATCACTGGAGGGTATGTATTTTTTGAGTCTGTTTGCTGAATTGAAAGGATTTATTTGCATTCTGATGAATTACTTGTGAGATCAAGTTTACAGGATTTGATCCTTAAATGTTAGTTTTGGAAGAAAATGAAAAGATAGGATTTGAGTTCTCTTAAAATTTTGAAAATAGTTCTAAAATTTTGCCAACATTTGGGATTCTCTCCCAAATAGAGGGGAATGCATAGTCAGGATATAGCTTTATGTGTTATGAATAAATTTTTTTCTTAGCACCTTTCAAGAACAGTCCAACATTAAAAATAGAACTGTGTATGGATGGTATTTGGAAAGCGTTACTGCTGATGTTCTAGACATTTATATGAGTGTTTCAAAAATATTTCTTTATTTCAATAAAATAGAGAAAAAATTCCTGTTCTCCTTTTCCCTGATGGAGAAAAAAAATCTAATAATTTAAAGGTATAATTTGCTTATTTTCATGATATATGAATTCCATGATATATGAACATACTGTGTACCATTATTATTAGTCTTGGTCGATAAATGAGCTCTTTTCTTCCATTTCTGACTTTAAGCAGCCCTGGACTATGACTTCTGTGGACTAAGTCTACCTGAGGTACTCTGACATATCCAGAAGCAGATAAATACCTAAATTCAGTTCTGAGATGTCATTGTCAGGGTAAACCCCCACTACTAAAATAAAAAGTCTTAAGCACTTGCCTCTATTCTCAGTGCATACGAATCACTTCAGTTTGACTCTTTTTCCAAATTTCTGTCTCTTCAGGGAAGCAGGGGATGGCAGCAATGAGGTTTAAAGAATCAAGACTGGCTTTGTGGAAGAAATATAAATAGATTCCAAATGTGGATAGTGTGGATACAAAAGTTACTCTGTGGTCAGCGTCTGTTACATCATTAGGGAAACGAATCTCTGTAGCAGTCTAGGGCTTTGTTTTCCATCTTCAGTCAGTGACCTTTTCTTTACCAACCAATGTGACTGAGTGAGACTTCCTGAGACATTCAGAAGCCTATTTTATAAATAAAATCTCCAATCAGCTTGTGAGGCTTAAGAGGAGCACTACACATTCATCACAGTTCTCCTCTTTCTTTGCATTCTGGCAGAGGAATTTAGATTTGATGGTGTTGCATACAGCTGAACAGTGTTTCTTCATATTCAGCCATGTCCTTGTCTTAGAAATCCAGTTTCAACAAAAAACTTAAAACCAGTGGAAAACAAAAGGAAAATCCTTGAAAAATCATCATATAGTAACGTGTTGATTCTTCTGTCCATTTTTTTAACTGCCAGCATCACGACCATTTTATGTTTTTACATGCATGCTATCTCAAGAAGAATGTATAGTCAACCAGTTTCTTTTCTCTGTGAAATATGTAGAGCCAGCTGAGTGCAGTGCTTGTCAGATATATAATGTAACATACAATATGGCTGTTATTTAAATAGCATTTCCTCACATATCTGAAAATCATCTTAAAATGAAGGACACTGGTGAAATGTTCTGTCTGACAAAAAACAAGAAGATGAAATTAGGGCGAGGATATTTGTCAATCTCTCATTCTTAATAAAACTCAGTTGCTTTTTTTCATACTTGTGAAAAGGGAGAGGAAGAGCTTGGAGATTTTCTGGTGGATTTTGACGTAGTTGGTCCCTAGTCAAACCTCCTGCAGAAAGCAAGGTCAGACATAAGAACAGCCTGGGTTATTCAGGGCTTTATCCAGCTGGGTCTTGAAAACTGGGATAGAGGCAGCACAGCCTCCCTGGGCTCTGTTCCACTGCTTGACTCTCTTCACAGGAAAAAAGTCTTTCCTTAAATCTTTTGTGACCTTGTCCCCCCTTTTTTCCCCTCCCAATTTATTCCACTCCTGTTCTCCTACCATACCACCTCTGTGAAGAGCCTGGCTACATCTCCCTGATGCCCCTCAGAGGGGCCAGAGGCTGCTGTTTCGTCATTCCAAAGCCATACCTCCTCAGGCTGTATAAAATTACCAGTTTCTCAAGACTTGCATGTACTTGGTGGTGTTTCAGATGTCTAGAAAATGTCAGATGACCTAGAATCTGTAAGCATAAAGAGGAACCTTGGTAGAGGTATCTGACAGCCTTTGATCATTTACAAAGAAATAATTAATACAAAACTTTGCCCATTTTCTCATTTTAGTACCTACCACTGTTGCAGGATAATGGGAGATTCCTGGCATCAGAAACAATTACAGTTTATTGTTACAGTGTAATGATGCTGATAAGTTTTCAGCATATTAGGAAACAAGGCTAAACAAAAATCATAAAAATCTGTTTTTCAAAAGGAAAATGCTAATCTACAAGTATAAATAGTTTAGCCGGCCACACATTTGAAAATAAATCATGGTCCAGGGAGGGCTGGTTGCATGTGAAACATGTGCAATGGTCCCTTAATCCTTTTTGTGAAATCACACAGAAGCAAGCAAGGTTCAGTAAACAAAAAAACATTTCAAAGTGTCAGAACTTTTCTGCATTCAGAAATATCCAAGGCCAAATTCAAAGTTAGGCTCTGCTTCTCATGTGTTTGCTTGAAGTGAAGTAAGTCTGTGGGTGCTTTATTTTGCAGAAGTGATATCATATGTGAAATGGAGGAAAATTTTCCTAAATTATTACTTCAGGTTTCAGAGGTAGGGAGGCTGGACCATCTCCAGTTGTCACGTGTAGTGTGACTTATTTATTGTACTATTAATTATTATTCCTGGAAAGGCAGATTCAAAGCAACAGGTTGTTCTTTGATGCAACATGAGCTTCCTCACTAGCTCCAGTGAACCAAAACTCACTCTGTATTAAAGTTTCAAAATCTGAATGAAACAACAGTCTTTGATTAGCAATAGTGACTGTGTGTGAGGAGTTTTCAGGAAAAAGCCACTCTCTCTCTCATCCCCTCCGATTAACTTTATAGCTTGAACTAAGTTTTCCTCTCTCTGGAAACTGCAGCCAACTTCTATAATTTTCTGTGCACCTGAATCAGAAGGGATGTATTGCATATGACACATGGGATTACAGTGTATGAAAACAAATAATTTTAGGTCAGGTCTAATTGTGATAGGATCTAATCTCCTACTGAAATATGTTTAGTTTTGTTAAGGTATGTTTGACATTAAAAAAAAGCCCAAACTTGAATCATTGCCATTAAGAAATGTATAATCTTCTGCTGTGATTCTTTTACATTATTTTTCGTGGGAAATCCCTTTTGCTCTTGTTCAGAGACTTTTGCTTTGCTCTCCTGTGCTGTGATGAGTCTGGGAAACAGAAGGGCCATGCGCAATGGGAAGGGACTGCGTGTGCGTTTAAGGATGTAAATGAGTGCCTCCAGTCCTGATTTTTCCTTCTAACTGGCATTGGCAATTTAGGTGCCAATTCCTAGCCTCCTGCTAGTGTTTTCCCTGTGCATATGATAAATAAAGGGAGTCCTGGGAAATGTAAGGCTCTTTTGCAGAGGTGCTGTCCTTTTGAGGTTGTAGCTGCCTATGGAGGAAAGGCGGAAGGAGAGTGGAGTGTGCTCTCCGCAGAGTCTGAGCAATGATGGTAAAGCTGCTTAGACAGTCTGAAAGCAGGTTATGATGCAGTTATGAGTGACTACTAGAACAGAGCAGTTTCATTTAATCAAGTTTGTAAATGCCACAAGGTTATTTAATTTCCATGTTTGATTACAAAAGCTTAAATGTCTCTCTAAACCTTTGAGAAACAGGTTATTGTATGCAGTTCATAATGACATATATAAAAGTTTTACTGTATGTTGGAGACATTTTAAAGCTATCCCCAAGAAGAAAACTCAATGACTATTTACCATAATGTGACAGTATTTTTTATTTAGAAACATTGCCAGTCATTTTTTTCCCAGTCCTGAACTGCTTGTTGCAAGCAATGAAATCCTCATCTTGTGTTTTGTCAGCCTGCAATAGTTTGCAATGCAGCGTGCTGGGGGATGATCATATAATTTGAAGTGTAAATTGTAAAAGAAAAATGCGTTAGCTTACCTGGGTTTCCTGCTGTTGTTGAAATAAGCAATAGAGCAGCGCATGTCACAGTTAATTTGCGTAATAGAGGAATAGAAAAATATCTAGATTTTATTTCTTTCTGCTCACATTAACTTTAGTGCCACAGCTTAGATTAACTTCAGTGAAAAGAGGCTGGATTCTTCATGGTCCATGATTTCTTAGCTCTCTACTTCTGAATAACTGTTTACTATCCAAAAGAGCTCATATACCAGGCAAAATTAAATGCTTCATCGAGGTGATTGCTAGTAATAATGGAACTGTGCAGGTTAAAAAGGACCTAATTCTTCTTCTTTCCCAATTCTTCTCTCTCACCCAAGACTCTTGCAGTTTAGTTTCCCCAGATGGAATTTCTCTTTCACAAGAAAATATACTCAATACACTAAAGTGCGGTACAAACTGGTTTTACTCACAAAAGCAAGCTCTTCCCTACAGGTGAGCAGGAGGGGGGGTAACAAAGAGTGTGGTGTTTTCTTGGGAGCCACTGCTGAAAGTGGTAAACCTGGGAAAGAAGGTGGGGAATTGTAATGATGCCCACCTCATTGCTTCCAGAGAAATTGAGGACAGGAAGGAGTTCTAGCACAGATGTCAGGTGTTTGCAGGACCAGGCCCTTTATTTGTATGTTCCCTTTGTGTTCAGCGTGATTCACTGTAGCTTGTAAAGATCTTGGGCAGTGGGGTCAATGAAATCACTGACTCTGGATGAAACATTTGTTTCTAGAGCTGGTCATCATGTACAGTCCCCCCTAGAGACCGAAAAAGTTCCCAGGTTAGATGTCTGTACATTGAATTACGGTGTAAAAGGAGCTCATTATTTCTTACCTTCAATAAAGCTGTCTGTGTTACCTAAGAATAGTTAAACAGAGAAAAGGAGCAGTAGAAGCTAAGAGTAAACACTAATGTACCTTTAACATTAATAATTTACTGTATCATTCATAATTTAAAGCTCAGTGAGAATTATTTTGCTTTATCTTGTATCACAAACCAGTTGAAAAGAAAACGAAGCCTGATTGTTCTCCAAAGGCATGTACTTACACTGGTGTTCAGCTCAGTTTATTCAGCCTTTCAATTTTAATGCTTTAATTTAAGTTGCAATGCTTAAATTGAATATAATAAATTATCACTGTATTTTTTAATAGCTGTATTTTGAAGTTAGTGGCAAAAGGTAGCCTAGCTAATTCTCCTGTCAGATTGGAAGCAATGCTCAACAGCCATTCCTTATCCCTGTTTATGGTGTTTACTCATGATTTTATATATCTGTGCCATATCCCCACTCTTTTCATTTTGCAGGATGATTAAATAGTATTCAATATGGAAAGGGTAACATATTTTTGATGATCATCTCTTTCCTTCTCTGCATGTTTTCTATTTCTCCTCCATTAATTTTTAAGTAGGGCAACTGAAAGTGTTTAGAGCAGTCAAGACATGGTCACATTGTAGATTCATAAAACTGCATCTTGGTACTGTTTTGCTTTTTATTTCTGTCCTAATAATTGCTAACATTTGCTTCCTTCTTTAAGCTACCTTTTGTGAACTGAGTTGAGGTTTTCATAAAATTATCGTTTTTAGCACTGAGAAGTTGTTTCCAAGTAAGGATAATTTTATATGGAAAATTAGGTTGGAGCTCAGTGTTGTTCCCTCCCCCCTCATGTGCATCACTTTACATGACTGTAAAAGCTGCCTATGAGGAATATTAGACAGCTTAACGTACTTGTCTGTAGTCAACATATTCTCTTAATGACTGGATACATATACAACAATATTTAACTGCTGTCCACAGCAGAGAACTCTCCCCTCTCCTTCTCACAGTCTTCCTTCGCTCACTTCTTTCCGCAAGGATTTCGTTGAGGAAAATCACAAAGAATCAGTTTAATCACATTTTTGTTTTGTTACACAGAGATTCTGTTGTTTAAGAATGCAGGGTTTATCATTTTACTCACGACTGTAATTCAGCCATAGACCCTGTTCTCATTACGGGATAAAATTGTCAGTGTTAAGTTGCAAAGGCTTCCTACAGCATGTAATGCTGCTTTGTTGAGGAAAAAAAATCTGCAGCTTTTCTACCCTATCTTGCTTGTTTACTGTTCTCCAGAGAGGACTATATCACATCTTTCAAATGCAGAACAAGTTTTTGAACTATCCTCTCCTCTGTGTTTGGGTAGTCAGATGTAGGTCAGGCACTACAAATAAACAAGATGCCGAATCTGTGCACTGGTTCTGCAGCTCCCAAGCACTTCCTTCTGTCTGCATGGCCTGCTTGAATTCACTGTTTTTCTAGATGTGGTTTACCCAGCCTCCGAAAAACAAGTGAAGTATGAATCTCTTAAGACCTTCTCTTTTGGGAAAGCACCATTTTTAAAATGGCCATAAAATTGCCAAAGAATCTCTTCTTCTAATGTACCATGACTAATGAACTGCAATAGGTTTTCCTTATTATACCGCTGCTATTATTACCTTTGAAATACAGAAACTTCAATCACTGTGATTATAGGTAGTAAGACAGCCTGACAAACTGTTGAAATGTGTGTTTTTATTATAACTTCTATGAGTGCATTTAGAAATCGTTATTTTTGTTTTCATGACTCTCTAAGGTTTTAAAATTCTATTACATAGAAATGAAGATAACTCGGGCCGGAGTACATTGAGATGTAGATTCTCTGGGCTTCCAATTTACAACTTTTTCAATATCAGGATTCTATTAGAAATAGAGGCGTGAAAACAAAACCAAACTCCTATTTTTAGAAATCTGTTTAAGAACATAGACTTTATTTAAGAACATATACATATATGGGGTGATTTTTCACGGCCAGTACTATTTTTTTCAGTCTAGCAATCGTCCACTAAACCTCACAGGAACCTTCCCTGCTAATGGTGGGAGGACATAATGCTTGAATGAGCATTCAGCTCCTGTCCCACAAACTTGTTTCCAACACTTGAAGTGTGGAATTAGCTGTGAGAAATCAGCTCAAATCTGACATGTGATAAAATTTAAAGGCTCTTCTGTTATCCCTTAAACACTCTTCAGCCTCTCTAATGACGCATTTCTTCTGTGAGGGAACGTGGGAATCATGTAGTTTTTGGTAATACAGGAAGAGCATTCCTTGCAGTTACGTGAAAATTAATGACAAGAACTTGATTTTCAGTCAGAGTTGCTGGTTCTGTTGATCATGAGGGAAGATGCATTTGATGGCAGACAAGGGCTTCATCTTCAGCCTGAAACTTGAGGAATATTTTTCTCTGAGAGATCTAACAAGTCTTTTGTTCCATAAAGGATGGCAACATCTGCACAGTACTACTTGATTTTAGGCAGGACAGCTTATGGGAATGTACAGCAGGCAAATGAATAGAAATTAGGTTTATATGAGAATTTTAAAATGTTTAAAGGCAGAGTTATTTTCAAATGCTAAACAAGACTTCAGCTCTTAATTCTGTTTTCCAGGGTCTTCAATGGATAGAGATGGCAGTTCTCATTAAAAATTTTCAAACCATTGAACATTAGTGTCTGAAATTAGCAAAATGCAGCAGTCATGGGTAGCTTCAACATTATATGCCAATCTTTAGTTTAAAAATGCCCTTTGGAAACAAAATGATGCTCTTACATAACATTATTTACTCTTTTAGTACTGAAAATACTTTTTTTCCCATTTAGTGATAGCAAAGTAGTAATTTCCTTTCCTTTAAAGAGAGACTGTGCTAGCTATGATAATCTTTTTATTAAAACAATGTTTCTTAACACAGAAAATTAATTTTGGCTTTTTTTAGTGATTACAAATACCTGACATTTATATCTTGAAGGTCAGTCAACAACTCTGTGCACAGTGAGTGCACACACATATTCTATAGCTGGAGACTTTTCTGAAAATCTTTTGAGTCATCTCTGGATAAAAAACTGGACATTTTCTCAAACCTTCCCACATCTTTTGGAAGAGTGTGAAAGCCCACCAAAGTACTGTGCCCAGATTTACCCAAAGAGAAGAGAGGATTATCCAAACTGCTGCACAAAGATTTTCTTTCCTTCTTATATAAAGCAAGTATAAAATGTGAATCTTTGAAGGCTTATGTGTGGAAAAGGACAATGATCCTATCTGTCTATACTCTGGAATAGCCACTGTTCGCACACTTCTTTTTTATTTTCCCGTATAAGAGATACCTTCTCCTTTGTGGGGGCTTGGGTTGCTCTTTAAAACCTCATCTGTTTTGGCTGGGGAAATCCCAAGAGTCCTTTGCAGGGGGAAATTGCCGGTTTTTTTTGTCAAGCAGAAGTGCATATGATGCAGCATTTAGCTCCTGCTTTAGAGTGTCCTGGCAATCTTCTCAGTGATTTACTGTGAGGTTAATGTCCCATGTTGAGTTGGAGAATAGGCAACTGTGGTGTTTATGGGATTCTCAGTTTGCTTGTATTTCTTCCACCTTTTTCTTTAGATTTTGTCATTAGCTATGGCACTCATCTTTAATCAATGGCCATCTGCTAGCCAGTGTTCTCTGGAGCAGAGTGTATTTAGATGTTGTCTGCATGATTGAAGTGCATTTTTGATGCTCTCTGGTGGTTAAGTTGCTTCTCAGTGATCCCAGGAACAAATCTGTGACTAGAGCACTCTAGAGTCCCAGTACTGTTGCTGTTCTTGTTTTACAAGTGTGCAAGGAACTGGAGTGAGAAGGTGAAGAGATAAACCACTCATTCCCCCAACTGTTTGCCCCTTGCCTATGCAAGGTGGACTGATGTTGATGCCTTAGGATTTTAGCTTTTCTATTTTCATATATTAGTAATCCTGCATTTCTTTAGCATATGACTTTGAGCTCCATATAGAGTGTGGAATGCAACTGCTTTTCCCATTTTGGTCAGACACAACAATTCCTATCCAGACCTGAGAATCCAGGACACTTTACTGTCTCAGGCCCCGAGGAATGGACACAAAAGTGAGTTGGGGGGAGCAAACTGGGAGAATGGGACTGCACTGCCTGAAGCTGTAATTGGACAATTAACCTCTGATATGCAAATAGACAAAACTTATATCTGTCCCAAAAATGTGTGGCTGTGTCCATCCTGGGTGCAGTCTCTGTGAGACTCCTGCACTGCCCAAGGTGTGCCCTGTGAAGGCCTTTCCATAAATCCCTACCCTTTATCCCTTCTCTCTGCCCAGCCTCTGCTGCAGGTCAGCCTCCACAAGGCAGCAGCGTCACCGATTTGGTCAGGCTGTGCTGAGGAAGGCAGCCGTGCACCTTGGCAGCCTAAGCTTTGGCCAGTTAAACTGGTGGGCTGCAGAAGCTGCCAAGAACTAGAACAGTAACAAATGACAGCTGCAGTTGCACAGCTGGTAAATGAGATGCCTACTGGTTCCCAGCCTGCTGTAGGTTCTTAAACAGAACAAATTACTAATTATGGGGTCTTCTTATTTCATTTTCTTGTTTGACTAGATCTGCATTGACACCACAGATATAGGGATAGTCTGGCTGGCTTCAGTATTACAGAGTGAAGTTAATGCTGACAAAAGTAGGTAAAGAATGGTATGAAGATTTTCCTGGCACCCAAGAGGGATTTCCACCCCTTGCTGTGTAATCCTTGCCACCAGGATTATGCTGCTGGTACCTGAATTTCCTATTTTAAAGCTAGAATGGGAATCTGTGAATGAGCAGCACTTCCTTTTCTGGTTGTGTGGACACATGCCAGTCTCTTGAGAGGCTGAACCATTTCCTGCCACATTTCATTGCTGCTGACCTTATTTTTGTTGCCTAAAAGTAGAGGTTCTTGTGTGCTGTGAAACGTGTCTCAAAAGTCCATGTGCAAACAGGCACTAAAACAGCAGGATGACCTGTTCAATTGGTGGAATTATTCTCTGTGAGAAGATTACACGAATGCTCTGAGATATTTGCTGGTAGAAATGTAAGAGTTTGGTAAAAAGATGTGTATTTCTTGAAATTGCTGCTTAGATACAGCCTCTCACATGGTTACAGTTTCAGTACCAGAAATGCTTACACCAGTTTCTCCCTGCTCAGAAGTGGCTTCGTATTTTGGGATGTCTTTTACCTATCAAATTGAGCTTGGGGAGAATAGGCTTCAAAATAAAGTGCCAAGTCCAGCTTTTTGAAGAGAACTCTATGCCGGTTTGGCACAGAATGTGTAGAGTGAGTTTTTTTCTGGAGCTGTCAGAAGAGATAAGATTGTTTGGTCAGAGTTGTCAGGTAGTTTTATTTTATTTGGCTATTGTTCTGGGTTTAGGGTAATGGTTTTTTATTGTTATTCTAGGGCAACTGGAAGCTGAGATGATCTTCTGTGATATTTAGATGAAAATAAATAACTAAATAAAATATTTTTTGCTATGTTATTTGGAAATTCATAAATTGACATTAATTGGAAGGTATAGGAATAGTTATTTTGTTACTTAGAGTGTTATTTTATTGCTTTTGAAAATGATGAGTTGTGTATCCACCATAAATTTCCTTGGAGAAATGCTAAATTATTATTATTATTGTTGTGCAGCAGAAGTATTAAAGTTTTCTTTTCTTCTACTATTTTATAAGCATGCAAAAACCTCCCACACTTAGCCAACTGTGCTGCTTAGGTAAATTAAAGACTGACTAACATATATAATGTCAAACTCTGAAGCAAGACAAAAGAAAACTTGCTAGCAATCTTGGCTTGACATGGTTTACCTGCCAGACAAAAATCTTTCTAAGTTTCATCCCACACAAAGATTTACTTTTCTAGTTAGGATTCTGTACTTGTTGTAAATAGCGCAGTCAGTAACTGTGCACCAGGATTTCAGCTTTATGTAGGTGTCAGACTGGTTTGTCATGGATTTCGTTTCTAACACTGGATGCATTTTGCTGGTTTTTGCTTCCCATGAAAGCAACTCTCTCTTCTGGGCTGATACCCCCCTGTTGATTAGTCAGGTATAGTTCCAGGTGGGACAGAGGGTGTCTGACAAGAAAAAAGAGTGAACCACAACCCAAAATAGTCTGGTGCACTCAAAGAAGAGACTTGGACTGGACTCCCTGCTGTCATCAATAATTACTCTTCCAAATGTTTCATTTACAGTAGGAAAGATTGTGAAAGGCTACCCACAAAATGTCGACTAGCCCTGTGCCCGGGAACCAAAACTGCAGCCAGAGGCTCGAGTTGGTAACTTGGGAGCAGTTTATTCCTGCTCTCTTCGTGCCCAAATATTTGAACTAGAGAAAGTTTTGCAACTGTCGTTTAACTTGAATAAAAACATTCCAGCAAAGCATTGTAGTTGAATGATAGATTTCTAATAGCAGCATCATTTAATCCTCAGTAACCTCTAGCCTTACACGTTGCCCAGGTGTTAAACATAGCGTGGTGCTGCACGCTGTAACACAAATCACTTCCTGGTGACATGCAGGGGTTTTCAGACCCGTTTGTTTAATGTTGGCTGTAGGCAAATTCACATGCTCAAGTTTTGAACCTCTCAAAGCTGCCAGGACCAGGTGCTAACAGCAGAAATATGGGATCAGTGCCTCTTACGACAGTTATGTTTAAACCCTTGATGAAGGACTCTATTGAGAAGAGATGGAGATTTTCACAGAATACTCTGGGAACATTTGTTTTTTCATTTGATTCCTGCAGATTAGAATAACGATGTTGACTTAATAGTCTTCCATACTCTTCCACTATTTATCTTGCATGCAGGTTTAAAGTCTGGCTGCTCAAACCTCAGAACACTTTCTTTGTGAAAGACTCCATATCTTTGTTTTGGGAGTAGGCATCAAAACAAGCAACAATTGATTTTTAAACAGCTGAAGAAAATTTTGAAAAAAATTTGGAAAAAATACCAATGAAGTTTGAATTAAAATATTCAATCCAGTAAATTTTCATTTTATAAGACCCAATATATAAGAAAATAGTGCACGGGTGAATATAAAATAACAGAAAATTGAAAGAATAAAAATAGAAATAATAGAAAATTATTTCTTTTTAGAAATTATTTTTCAGATGGAATTTGCAAATTTTTCAAGTTCCAAAAAAAAGTGGTTTGTAGGATTAGTTTTGTAATTAATAGGACTTTACAGCTGCTTCAGAGTTATTGGTATGTATTTTGTAATTGGAAAACTGGACCAACAAAGAAGTTAAAACTAGCAACTTGATTGACAACAAAAATTATTCAAATTTTCTGAAGTTTCTGAACTTTCCTGTTTTCCAACAGACTATTTATTTACAAATATTTATGCCGCTCCTGTCTTAGTTTTAGACCATTGCATACAAAACACAGAAATTATTTCTGTAATCTCCCAGTTATTGTTAGGAAAGTAAACTGATAAGCACACACATGTACACTGCTCAGCACAGGAACCTGGCTTTGAAATAAAGGTGAAAAGTATTCACCCTCTGTTGTGCTCATTTCTTATACATGTGTAGCATACTGATACATGGGATCTCACAGAAATTTAGAGTTCTGAGACTTCTCTCACATGAGGACTGTACTGAAATGTTTTGATTATTCATACTTTGAAAGCTATCTTCACAGTTCAGAACTCATTTTTACCTAAATTGTTCAAGGTTACCTGTTTTGTTTTATGGAAGCCCTGAGGGGTGGTAACAGCCCATTGCTCAGTGTACTTGGTGTGTGTGTGAATAGCAGCATCTGCTCTGGAGAAGACTATATATAACCTGCATTTTCACATTCCCATTTGTGGAAAGATGTTGAATATTCCTGTCTGTCTTTTTACTTGACTGTCAGCCAGTCCTGATCGAATGAAAAAGCACTTGACAATACTTTTGCTGGTTATACTTCAGCTTTTGCTCATTGGAAATACTTAACTGAGCCCCAGCTTTAAAGTCCTGAATTTAGTGAAAAGTTCTTGCTCAAACCACCTTGTTACAAGTTTGTTGGGAGAGGATTATTCACTTTTCATAATTTTTTACAAAATCTTTGGTCTTTTTAACACATTATGACTCAGCAGCTGGGCTCTAGTTGAAGTGGAATAATCCAGTACACAGTTGAAATGTGCTGGCTAAAAGGAGTCAAGAAAGTTGTGTCAAGTATTCTGAGCTGAAAGAAAACTAGGAGCAGCACCCAAAGGACTTGGTTACTCCAAACTTATCACAAAATAGTCATGATGGTGATATCAACCAGCTGTATTTATTTAAAAGCAGGACAAACCTTATGCATAATTTCACCAGGTATCTGTCTTGCCCAGTGTCCTGTTTCTGGCAGTAGCCAGAGTGAATGACCAGGAGAAAAGTACCCAATAGAGCAAACATGATGTGATTTCTCTCTAAATACTTTCTCAGCCTCCAACACTTTTGAGTGAAAGAATCTTCTATACAAGAGGGTAGTGACATTGTACTCAATAGCTCTAGAAGCATACTCTTTCATGAGCTTGTCCCAATTTCCCTTGAGCCCAGATCCATTTTTAGCATCTTTATCTTCTGCAGTAAGGCTTGCAAAATCAAATCCCATATGAACTTTGTGTTTGCCTTTTCTTGATGTTTTTTTCTGAAGTTCCTAAACCCTTTTTTTTGATGGACAATCGAAATCTCTACACCATTAATGATCTTGCAGACTTCCTTCTCAGCTTTCTCTGTCACTTCCTCTCTGACAGGTATAGAAGCTGTTCCTAACTTTGCCCATTGCTGTCATACTTTCCTGAGCTGCTTCTAGATCTTCTGTATAATTTCTGAAATGGTATTGGAGTGAGAGGGGACCAGAACTGCACGCAGTATTACAGAATTATGTCATGTAATTTTTCACTTTAACCTCCAGACCCACTTTCTGAGTGGGCATGTTTAACCATTCAGTCCTCATTCCATACATGATCTTTGACCTGTTTTCCTGCATACGTCTTGCTTCGTTTTTCTGCATTTCTTGACTTGCCAACTGAATGTGGCCTTAATGTAGCTCTTCAGTCAGCCCTCATTTTCACTGCAAACTTAAAGACAAGTAAATAAGAGGTTTTCATCTTTTTCATTTCAGAGGCTGACACAAAGACCCTGTGTTCCAGAGTGTAGCACATCCATAAGACTGAATTAGAAGTTAATATCCCTGGATTCCATGCTTTTAGTGGTTTGCCAAATGCAGTCTTACATCCATATAACACTTAGACTGGACCTACTCTATGGTTTATTTCTCATATGTGTCAGATAACCTTTTCCTGAATGTATTTGTTTTTATGAACACCTAGAAATGCATTTCTTTAAGTGTACACTAAATGTGAACAACCATGGAATAGAGTATCCCTTTTTTATTTATTTCATTTTTTTTACTCTTGTGTACCTTTGTATTGGTTAGGTTTGGGGGAGATTTCTGTATTCTGTTATGCTGTCCTCCTCTAGCTTCTATCTTCCCTGAGTTAAGAAAGTAGGAAACTGTTGTGTTCTTTCCAGGCAAGTGGGATTCTATGACCCACCTCTGCTATAGAGATTTAAAGACATGTTCTTCAGCTCTGAGTGTGTTCTTTAAAGAAAAATCTAAATGCTAGTGTTTTATTAATGACATCCTCCTACGTTGCCTGGGTAGGCTGGTCTTTTAAAGCATTAGATTAGCACTCGGCACCTTATTTTTTGGAAATTGAACTCATTTCAAGTGTCTCAGAAACAGTCATTTGTCAATGATTTGGATTTAATTTCTGACTATTTGCATATTAGCTTTTCTGACTCAAGTGAAAGTAGGAAGCACTGCTTGTCATACCTAAAAGCCTCATCTCAGCAAAAATCTCCCACTGGAATTCTAGAACAAAGGATTTCTAAAAAAGACAGCTATGCCCTGGGGTGACTGAGTGCTTATCTGCTGCTAACCCCCCCAAATTATAAATCAACAGAAGAGTCTATAATAGACTCTTCTATACTTTACATCTAATTTAACTCTATTCCTGGCATTTCCATTGGAGAATTTCAGGCTTTATTTCCATTGTCTAATTAGAGTGATTGAAGAGTAAACCATTTTAGCCTTCACACAGTCCAAGTGGTCGTGTGAAAATCTTACCCTGAACATGCTGGTACAGGTACAGGGCCTGCATATATAAGCTTCATGTGGAGTCACCTGCAAACACGTGGAGACAGGGTCTTGAATATGTGTATACACCAGAGATTTTCTTTACTTCATTCAGCACCAGAGGCACTGAATTCCCAGTTTTGTAACCCTGTGTTTATTGCTGCAATTTTGGGGTGTGATTTGAGTAAGGTTGAGTAAGAGCATTGGAATAAGGATTACAACGCTCAGAGAGGCAAAACAGAAACAAGATGTCATTGGTGGTATTCCTCTTCACACACTTTGTTAGCTAAGGTCTCATTTTTCCTGAAAGCAGGCCCTTTCTTTTGGGAAACATCTTTTGTCTTGTGGGGTAAGAGTTAGTGATTGCTGCTAGAGCCCAGATAAAAACTGCTATTTAACATGCTGTGTTGAAGTAGCTAAATCTTAGCCCTGCCTTGATACAATGATTACAATTCCAGAAAGGCAGCTTTGCCCTTGAATTGATGCAGATGGCAGAAGTCAGTTCAGTCTCTCAGAATCTGGAGATTTTTGAGGTTTTGGTTTTTTTGGCCAAGGTAAAAGTCAGACAAGCAATATCTAAATTCTTTCTATGTGAATTATTATGATCGTGATTAAAATCTCAGCGTTAGAAAGGGAAGTCAGTCAGTAATACATTTCAAAATAGCTCTGCTTCAGCCGTTTCCCACATTGGTTAGAGAATGCTCAGTACCTCGTCACCTGGCTCCCACTGCTGCCTAAAATGCTCAGTCTAGAACGTTTCACCACAAAGGACCAATTTGTAAATGAAGCAGTGCCTACACTTGAAGTTAGAATTCTTCTTAGCAAGGTTTTTTTTGCGGTGGGCGCATCAGCTCCGATGAGTTCAGGTTATATTAGAGCAGAGAAGGTGGACTTGAGGGTCAGCCATGCCTTTGCTTCCAGAAGAGATCCAGGTACATGCGTTCTACACGCTGCCCCCAGTACTTCCTTCGTGTGGTACCGTGCTGACTTTCCCCAAGGAATTTCAGCATCTGGACAGCTGTCCAGGCTCCCTGGGTGCTCAGGGGTGACTCACGGCATCTGGCTTAGGCATCTGCCTCCACTGCCTGGGCATGACCAGCTCAACTTTTAGTTCATTAAATTACATTTGCACTGTCGTTAACCAGACTTTTGGTACTTGTTCTGATGGAAGCAAATGAAAAAAACTATATTTCTTAGTTCAGCAGCAGTATGTGACAGTGATTCCTCGTTGTAACCTAACAACTATGGGTCAAAGTCTGTGGGATCATGGGGGTGCTTTTGTTATTTTTATTTTTCCTTCACTGATACAAATTACCCAGCGGAGAAGTTAGGGCTCTTCATTTCTTCAGGCCCAGGGTTGGGTTTTTGGCCAGTTTGCTTTGCATGTGTCTGTGTGATAATAAAGACATCGTCATGATTAGGCAATCAAAAATCAGGGTCCTACAAATAGGAGTTTATAAATGATCTGATTTATAAATCATACTAATAAGCCCATCTTCTTTATGGGCTTTAACATTTGCTTTAAAAATGCAGAATGTAGTCTCTCCTGAAACAGAGAATTTGCTTTACAATTATGATTTGGGAATGCTTGCACTTCTTCTATTTAGAGAATACTCTTGCCTTGAAAGCTGAAACACAGAGGGTGACAAGTCCTGGCCCAGAATGGGAAATTAGGCAAAAGATGCCTAGAGATCCAACTGCTTTGTTGTAGGTTAACAATTATAAAACTTCTGACAAGTGTGCAGAGTTATATTCAGGGATATTTCCTTCTTGCTTTGAGGTTTTGATAGGCATTACTCCTGTGAGGAGACATTTGTATTGGTCTCCTCCATTTATTTTGTTCTGTTTCAGCATCCTCAATAGCTTACAGTGTATGCATTAATTTCACTTTTTCTTACTAGAGCTGACATGAATATTAGCTTAATCCAGCAATTTGTAAGATTTTAAGGTGCAGAAATCCACTGAATCAATCACTTTGTATGTATATCGCAGCATCAAGCCTGTAAAGGTAAAATATAAACTTCTAGATTTTGACTGATGCAAATCAATTTTAACACTAAGAAGAAAGTCAATTTTTCTTCTCTGGAAACAATCTCACAACATTTGGAACACTTCTACTTGAAAATAAAAATCAAAAAAAGAATCATCTTAAAATCCCATGCTAATGTATGGATTTCCCCATGTGTGAAATCATTTTAGTTTGGCCTAATGTGGTTTTGTTGTAGTAGTGCAATCAGATGTAGCATTCTGATTTAGATTGGAATTATGTAACTTTCACATGTAGCAGTAGCTGCCTCAGTGGTCACATTGCAGTTTCTTACTGATATTGTAGTGGTATTAATTGCCACCGTTTTAAACATTGCAGGTTTCGGGCTGGAAGTTATTTCTTAACATTAAACAGATTGGTGAACCTCATTAAATGAAATTCCTTGGCAATCAAATCGTCAGAGGGACAACTTGTTCCACAATGTCAAAACAACTGAAGGGGCATTTGGACACTGGCACTGATTAAAATATTGGAATCAGTTTGCTACATTAATTTCTGGAGAACACCCAAGCTTGAGTTGGTGACTCTATAAGTTAATACAACGTTATGGACAGTGATGTTACTGTACAGAATCTAACAAGGTTTCCTGTGCTGCTTAAGAGAAAAAAAATGCTGGTTATGTTCATTAATGGTGTTTTTATGATCTGTGTGACTAGGAAGATGTATCATAGGTGTGTCAGTAACTCTGAAAGAAAAAGCCCTAAGGATAGGCACTGTTGATGGACAGGGAACACTGAAAGAAAGGATTGGTGTGAACCCAGGGCTGGGCTCAGTATGAATAGAAAATGTGCTTTGGATAGTCTGTTCAGGCTCCATGGCACTGTTTGGTGAGCAGCTGCTCCTCATAGATCCCAAATTCTGCTGCTTTCAGCACAGGCACAAGAAAGGTGTCAGATGGAGCAGCAGAGCTGGATAAAGCCATGACAAGAAGCACAGGACTGAATTATTACCTGGGGAAGTGACTGCAGCACACTTTGTGAACCAGGAATAGTCAAAAGCTTGTGTGTGACACTATCAGAACAACAGGGCTTAGAACACAAAACTCTTCCATAAAAATGAAGTAATGGAATATTCCTTTTCCTATTCAGGAAATTTTTGAAAATTAATTATCCCGCTACAAAGTAGGAAAATTTTTAAAAATAAAAATTAGTGTGATAAAAGACCTCCTTTAAAAAAACTAAAAATTGATGAGTAAAATATGTGCCTTTGTTTGTAGTTTATTATGTTTCTATTCCTTGTCCAGACTACAGGCTTCCTTATAATGAAAGATGCTAATTTCTGCAGCCTTTTAGAGCATTTCTAATGCAAATTAATTAGCTTGCTTCTAAATGTCAACGTTTTCTTGCACTTTCAGCATCTAGATAACTTACTGACATTACAGCCCTGAGAGAGAATTAAGCCTATGGCAAGACAATTGATAAAACAAAGGATATTTAAAAGAGCAAACTATGCTTTCTCAAGGGAAAAAAAAGTATTTGAAAAAAGGCCAGTGCATAAATTTAGTCAGTGCTTCCTTGCACTCATGCTACATATTCAGTTATGTAGCTAGATAATTTCTATCACATGTTACAAAAAGAAATTTCCTCAGAAGTTTGTGTACCATCTGTTTGTTTTAGGAATCACCTTCATTTCTTTTCATGAGAATATTTGAATTTTGATTATAAGAGTAAATATTTTATTGGAAATTAGGAAGGCAAGGAAAAATTGCCAAGTTTTCCCTTGAAGCTGCATTATTTCAGTTGACTGAAGGTTTTTTTACCTTATTGTGGAAGTTTCCTGTTTTGGGAAACAGGTTTTAAGGGTTTCATTTTTTCAGATAAAATTTAGAATTTAATGGTGAATGTGTTATCAGATATCTGGAAAGGAACTGACTTTCTCAGTGAATATGGTGCTTTTGGAAGAAAAATAGACCAAATAGATCATGAATAGTGTGAGGCTTCCCTGTATCTTGCCTGTGTTCCCGATAAAATCTCATATTCTTTTTTAGGAAGAATGATTTCTTCCAGGCAGTAAAGTTTTTTCAGTCTTTATCTCTCCAGATCAATCTCCCTAGGTGATGTTGGGTGAGATGCTAAATTCTGTAAGATAAACTCTTCTCCATGGAGAGCGATACTTAAAGCTACCGCTTTGTTTCAGAGAAATGAAGAGTCACCAAATTATCACTTTCGTAATATCTAGCCTAAAGACAGTGTCAATTCATTTAATACAAGAACAAATTTTAACACAAAATATGAGATTTTTTATGTTATTGAGCTCATATCCCAAGACACAATTGACTGTATTCCATGAGTGGATGCATGATTTTGAAAAATAATATACAATTATGAACCAAATTTCAAAGAAAGGTGGTTCATAAAAAATTAACTGATGTTGCATTTTAGGGAAACAATAAGTGGCAGCAGTATCTTCATGACATATTTGACATATGATAGCTGATAAACACACATATTGCTCTGCAATTGCTACCCAGCAGAGAATAATTTGATTAAAGAATAATTTTTCAGGTGTTAGAAAGGGAAGTTGGGGATCATTCACCTCAAACTCATAAGTCACCCATTATTTTCTGGTCTCAGTCACAGCCAGTCACAACCTATCCTGTTTAGGCCTTGGGTTGCAATGGTTTGGGTGTCGTTTCACAGGTGAGCTCCAGCAAAGATGTTTCATACCCAAGAACGCCTGGAAGGCACTTGGCACAGGGGAAAGGGTTTTACCTCGGAGGTGATTTCTGAGGCCCTCTCTTGGGTCTTTCCTTAGGCAGACAGGAGTTGCTGAGAGCTGAAATCCATTCTGCTACCTTGCAGCGGCCAGCTTGACAGATAGAGCTCTCCCTTCCCTGCTATGGAGTTGTTTCATTTTATCCTGTGTCTTTTATCAATGCTTTCTAGCATGTCTGATTTGAGCTGTTTGTGTTTCATTACAGGCTCAAATAAAGAGCTCTCTAAAGAAGCTGGGAAAGGGGACAGAAAAAAATGGAGAGATTGACCAGCATCTATCTGTCCTCCTCTAATCTCTGCCTGCACCAGAAGGATAAGGGGATGAACTTGGCTCTTTGGCAGCAGATTGAAACAAAATTCTATCACCTGTAGGGGTTTTTTGTAACATTAACATTTAGCTCTCTTGTGGTGTAGGTCATTATCCAAAAGGGTGTGGTGTAAGAGGTCCTTAGCTGAGCGGTCTTACCTTGGTGCACCTTTAGAAAAGTCCTGGTAGGAGGGAGCTGAATACCAGTGTTGTTATCTGACTCCCTGAAATTCTGCAGCAGGTAAAAATTTCCTGGACTCCACTTGTGTTTTTTGGAGTGAGGAGAGAAAAGGATGTTCAATCTACCCTTCCCTATGAGGGTCTGCCTGTGACTCAGGAAAACAAGGAAGAATAAAGGAACAAATTTGTACAGCAGAACCCACATCTGCAGGTGTTTAAATTTACAGTCCTGATTTAAGGTTTCTTCATGGGTGTTTTAAGGTCTAAAGTGTGCTAATAATAGGATAAAGTACATATAAATGCAGGTTATCATCTGTCAAATGTCTCTCTTTCAAGCTTCTTCATCTTTCAGTATTAATAAGTTAACACAATATCTGACCAAATATCTTTTGATTTCTGGCTATTTTTGAACAATATTAAGGTATCTGGGAAAGAAGTAGAGGCTAAAAAAGCCTTATTCCTAGAAAAAGCAGTCTGTATTTTTAAATCTTTTTAAAGTGAGGTCTCTGGGGCAAATGAGATAGAGGAGGTCTTCACCACTCCCATATTAACACATGTATTTTGGAGAGAAGTTGTATGTTTTGCAAGTGAACAAGTTTGAACACCATCTTCAGTACAGACTTTGCAGTGTTTTGTAACCCATCCTTTTCACACAGAACAGAAATAGCTATAATTCCTTGCCTGTGCCTCTCTACAGCATTTCTAAAGATGGTACTTTACCCAGGTTCACTAAGCCTGATGATGCCTGTTTAGAAAGCAAGAACATCCCAAGAACTTCCCTACCCTTCCCTACACGTGGTGCTCTGTAGGGAAGCACCTCCACTATGGTTTGTGGCTGTTGGCAGCCTCTGTTGTGCCAAACGGGAGTTTTAATGTTTGCTGATGGTCCAGCAGGGTAACAAGCTGCAGAAGAGCCTCATGGTGTCTTAGTGCAAGGCTCAGCTCTGAGCTGAGAGGCTTGAATAAATCTATAGTAAAGTTGGGAGGAGCACAGTAATTCTGTCCCCAGTGTATCCTGAAGGCATGGCTGGGCGAGTATTTCTCAGAGGACAGGGAGGTCGTCACTGGCATGTTTGCCCTGCAGCCCTGTGCTCCATGCAGGGATGGGCTGGCTTATGCTGCTTTCTGTGGCCTTGAGCCCCAGGAAGGTGACGGAGGCCAGCTCTGCTCAGGCCTTGCTGCACAAGGAGGAGCTGATGCAGCAAAGTAGGGAGATGATCCCAGACCTAGACAACTGAGGCAGTCAGGATACTTGTTTGCCCCAGGCAAAACTGAAGCTATTAAGAGCTGTGGTGCACCCAGAAATAAGCACCTAATTTTTCACATTTCATTTCTCTGAGCATCACTGCAAACTCCTTCTCTTAATGCAGTGTATCTGTGGTGAGAGTGTTATTTCAGTGAAGCAGTAAATAAGACAAGGGTACCTGCTGAGGGTCTGCTCTTTTAGGGATGAAGATTCTGTTCACATTTAAAACAAGGACTATCCTCGTACCTGCATGTGAGATAATCTGCATGTGGATTTAGAGATGGACTAAAGCTGCAGCAGAAACGTTAGGTTTTTCATAATAAGTAATGCTTCTAGGGAAAATAGAGCATCCATATAAGAGAACCCAAACACCTTCTTAAGAACTCCATTGTTGCAAAACTACTGTATACTGTCCTGAAAGCCCTAAAAACTTTTCTATGTGTTGGTGAGATGCAGGTCTGTTCTAGACAGGTTGATATGAGTTCTGATGTTTTTTTTTTTAATCTTACTGTATTTTGAATGAGCTACCGGGAGCCAGGTTAAAGCAGGGTGCAGATTTCGTTGAATCCAATAGAAAATTCTCTGCCTGTTTTAGGAAGAGATGTGGCAGCATGTATGCAATTATTTAGACTTCTAATTAGTAAAGTTATGTCTTTAAAAATCTTGATTACAACTGTCAACAATCACTCTGCATGTATCTTGACTATTTAAATGTCTCTCATCTACGTCTATTTTATATTGTATTTTTAACTGTGCTGCAGTTCAATGAGTGCTGTAAGCACTCTCCCACAGAGCTCTAATTGCCTGGCTTCTGCAGATACCATATCAGCACATCAGTGTTAATGCAGCAGAAAGCAAGTACCCTTGTGTCTCTACAAAGCCAGTTTAAGATATTACTAGAATATACTTTTGAATTGCTTTTTCTTCATCTTATTTTAGATAACACTTTGACTTAAATAAAACTGCCTGTGGGGCATTGTAGATTGATCAAAAAGGGCTGTATCATTCTATTAGTTTTAAATCTTGGTGTTGCAATAAATCATTTTCTGCCTACTTCATTTACATTTTCTAAGTTCTTTATTTAGTTCCAGCATAGGATTGTCACAAATGGAGGAGTCGGAGATGTGAGGTGAAGTGTGGAGGAGCAACGTTTATTGAAGCGGTACATATAGCAGAAAGGATTTTGGCTGAAATATGGAATTAAGCTTTTTAAGAATGAAGCAAAGGATTTCAATTTCCTTCCAGTCTATATGAGTCAACAGAAATGTAAAATGATGGCTGCATTGTGGGGTGGAAGGAAGAATACAAGACACAGAGTGTGTCAGGTGTGTCTTTATTAGTAAGATTTTGACCTGCAATATGATGGAAATGCCTGTGTATCTTCACATAAATGCTAATCTTTAGCCTATGCCCTTGGAACAACTCACAGGGAAGATTTCTTTCAGGGACTTATTGCTCTTCATATAGCTCGGCTTCTGAAATGGGGTATAAAATTTTTCTTTGGTTGTAATTATAGAAAGCAGTTAACTGCTTTTCCTCTGCAAAACAGAACAATGATGTTCTTTAAATAGGTACATTTATTGGAGAACTAATATATTAAGCAAGCTGAAGATTTACCTTTTTCTTCTTTCCTTCAATACAAACGTATAACTTTGCAATCCTATAATTATGTCTTCTTATTTTTGGCATACAAATTGTTGGCAAATGGTTTTTCATTTGTTCTTTTGTGCTGAAATTTAGAACCTGGAAAATTGTCTTCTTCCTATGTATATACAGCATGATTTGATTTCTGGGTATCTTAACTCCTCTTCTAGCTTGTTATCTCTGCAAATTTATGAACTACTGGATTTTTTTCTCTAAGAAATGGATGAAAGGAAAGGTTTCTTAAATTTGGCCTGTTGATTTTTTTGAACACATTTTTTTAGGATTTTTTTTTTTCAGTCATCCAGAGTTGTTCCTGGGAAGATATTTTCTGGATGTAGGTGTCTAGCTTGTAATCACAGAAACACCAAGGTTGGAAGAGACCTTCAAGATGATCCGGTCCACTGTGAACCCAGCCCCCCAATAATCCCCCCTAAACCATATCCCCAAGTGTCACATCCAGACACCTTTTGAAAACTTCCAGAGACAGTGACTCCAGCACTCCCTGGGACACTTATTCCAATGATTTACCACACAGCCAGTGAAAATCTTTTTTCTAATATCCATTGTGAAGTCCTCTGTGGTGAAGGCGGTATGCACAAATGTACCTTCATATGAATCTGGGTCAATTAACAAGTAGTTGACTGCTTGGACTTGCAAATTGCCCCCCAAATCTTTAACCTAGAATTCAAGGAAACCACACACCAAAAGAAACTAGATGAGAAGCAAATATTTCTTTCTATGAAGCCTTCAAAAACATTCAGTAGATGTCGTGTGGCATAGTCTCCAGTTGAAATGTTAGAAACAGGCATGAAGTTTGTGGAATCTGTTTGGCAAAGAGATTCAAAGGTTTGCTGATCATCAGCAAGAAGCCACAGGTCTGTCTTGTTCGGAGAAAGAAATATTTCAGTGGGGTTGGGAGGCGGAGGGTTCTATTTCATACCAGAGTTGCAGTGCTCTGGCAATAGCATGCAGCTCTTGGGTGTCAAATTTCTGCATTATAAACTGCTAAAATTCTTAAGTTTTCATGAGAATGAGGAACCCAGCAGACACTCCCAAATTCAAGA
This sequence comes from Callaeas wilsoni, assembly GCA_013398955.1. NCBI lineage: Eukaryota > Metazoa > Chordata > Aves > Passeriformes > Callaeidae > Callaeas > Callaeas wilsoni. The sequence continues at coordinate 141,846 of VWPU01003535.1, read as the reverse complement.
CAAGGCAAGTCTTCTGAATGTGGGCAGACAAGGACTAATTTCATCCATGGAAGGACAAATATGCAGAAAGCAATTGTATCAATTATTATTAGATTATTGTGCTAGAAAGACCTTTGTCCTGTTGTATAAATAGAAAAGACTTCACAAGTTATAATATAATTTGGCAATTTATAGCTAGCAGCCCATAACTTCAGAAGTGTCTGCTGTCTTTTTGTGATGGTTCATTGGCTTTTGCTATGAAATGTGAGATCCCAGAGGTCTGAATTTTTTTAAGTATGTGAAACAGCCAAAATTAAATTCCTGGTAGCTTTATTTCTTAGTTTTTCTGGAAAATATAAATTTATCTCTAATATTAAAACTTCCTTAAGTGGTCATAGTTCACTTATTCTACCGTTCACTACAAATGTAGTAGCTAAATATTAGATATTTTCAGTGTGCAAACTACTGTGGAGCTGAAAAATGCAGAATCCATCTTAGAAGTGATGAGAAATGTTTATTTTGCTGCATGTCATAGGTCAATTTAGATAGTTTTAGTTCTTAGTTGAGTCATATTGATTTTCATGCTTCCCCTATTAGTTAGAATGACATATACAGGATACCAAGTGTGAATAGCAGCTAAGGCTCATATATCACAGTCCCAATGCCAACAAAGACCTTTTTAACACTCAGAAATAATGGAAACAGAATTTAATAAAGGCCAATATTCAAATACCAGCTTAATTGAGAAGCGCAAAAAAAAAGATCGCTTTTTCTCTAATTTTTAATATTTCTTTATTGAAGATCTGCCTGAGTGCAGTTGCTTTGATAGCTTGAGTAGCTTAGATCTATTACAATTCCGTTGCTGTAAACCACAAATTAGGACAAATAATATTATTTTTTGCTCTCCCACACCTCTGAGCCCAGCAAACAGGCTATCTTACAGATCTCGTGTTTAAGGGTATCTTCTGCAGCTGATCACACAGATGCGCCAAATGTGCCAGTGAGTCCAATGAGCTAAAGCCCTTCTTGCCTTCTAACTCAACTTATTTCAGAAAGAAAAACCTCCAGACTTTGTACAAGAGGAAGAGCACAAGGTTGGGATATTTTACACAGGCTCTCTGACAGAACAGGGAAGATTCAGTATTTAATTTATTTTTTGGACTAGTGTGGGTAAGAGGAGCTGCTGGTTTTCAGCTGCTTCCTTTGTGAACGTATATACTTTGACTTTTAAAAAACAATTCATGAAAAAGGCCAGTATTTAAGGGCAAATGTAAAATCTGTCAATAGATCCTTTGAAATAGTAACTGTATCCTATAATTTCCCCTTTTAGTGTGTGTGTATGCATTTATATGTATATATCAAAATACACAGACACCCTTATATCAATACTACTCTTTCAAACTCATGCTGATTATCTTTCATTTATCCATTTGCTTTTATGCATCTTGCTATTCAATATTGTAACTCCAATACATCTGAGAATAAAACGTTTTAAAAATAGGCCATGACATAAAGAGGCAGTGGCTCACTGCATCTCACAGAGTGAGAACTGTTTTACTCTTAGAAAAATAAAGGTAGGAAAACCCCCTTATTTCCAAAAGAGCACATCAGTTTCAAAGGCCAGACAGAGAAATGAAGAGGTTGTTTGTAGTGATTACGAGGAAGAGACAGTGGCTTTTTTCTGGGATTCCCACTCTGCACTGGTGTAGAAGAGCAGTGGGCAGGTGCCGTGTGGGTGCTGTGATTTACAGGAACAAAGCAGTTGTTCCTAGTGACACAACATCAGAGATCTATGAGCCTGGTGCCTGTTCTCTCCATCCCTGTTTTGTCTGTAGTTGTTAATAGTCCTTGGACTGTGCAGTCAGTCATTTTATTTCCTTTTATTCTTTTACAAAGTAAGAGTTTTCTGAACATGGTAGACATATGCAAGTGTGCTTTAGGGTCAGGACTGGGCACAGGGGTAGTAAAGTTAACGCTAAAGACTGGCTGCTGGCAGCATTTCCATCAGGCTCCAGTTCCTTTCTGCCTCTGTATGCGCAGTCTTGCCCTGAAGGATTACTCTAACTCAGGTCACGGTTAGGAAGACAAGGAGCCGCAGTGTTTGGCTGCCCAGAAACCTCTGAAAGTTTCTGAAAGAAAAGGATGCCAAAGGTCAACATGGTTTGACGTGGTGCTGCATGGAGTGGGGGCCTCTGTTCGATGGGGTTTGCTGTGATCCAGGCGATTAGTGGTGGGCACAGCAGAGGCTGCTGGGGCCGATAACCTGCTCCCACTGAACAAGTGATGTGCACCAGTGGGGGCCTGAGCACGTGCATGGGTTGCTTTCAGCACCAGGGGTGTAGATGTCAATGTTGGGGTCAGCTTGGAGCTAGACCTCACCTTCGTGAACATCTGCAAGCATTTGCTGTTTCCAGAAAGTGCTAATGCAGTGAAGCATTGGCTCTGATGTATCACTCCTCTGCCCACACAGCACACATTTTCTGTGCTCATGTATGATTTACATGGAGTTTTGACACACAGTTATACTTAGAGATAAGTAAAATTGCAAATTGAATGTCTCAGTACTTGCTGGGGTTGTCTTAGTTCAGAGAGAGACATTAATGGCTGGCTTCTTTCTACTCTTGTTTTTACCTAGCTTACATTAATGTCCTTATTTACCTAGCTTAGCTTTTGGGTGTTGTAGTCTTTCCTCTACAGCAGTCTCATCTGAGAATCATCTCGTTCTAGTCCTTCTTTTTCCCTCTCTCCTTTATTTTGTTGGGTTTTGGTTTTTGGTTGGTTGGTTAGTTTTTGGTTTTTTGCAGTGGTCATGGAGGAGTTACACTTCAGGACCTGCTGCATACAGACTGCAGTAGGAAGGGCTCACACATTAGACACCTGTTATTCCATACTTTTGTGTGTTATTGTATTGCTGTGGCTATTTATCTTCTATTTGGTGTTTGTTGGGTTTAGACTTTGGAGAAGTATAGCATTTGTGATTTGAACTTTTAGAGTGGGAACATGAGGTCTGCTTTTAGATTCTCAATCCTCTAGCTTTCATGAAAAGGCAGCAAACTTGGGAAATCTTCAGCTTGCTTTGGGTGTAGAAGAAATAGTGAAATGCTTTGAGTGGGTTGTTTGTTGTGAAGTAGGCACTCTAGAATAAAATGGACTTAGAGGACATGAGCAATTCATAAGAAAAATTGATCTGTCCAGCCCGAGAGAATTGACACTAAAACTTAAAACTTAACCTAAACAAAATCCATCAAATTTTTTCTTTATGTCTCCTCTGGAATTTCAGTGCTTGTGGAGACCAGAGAACACTGGAAATTGATTGATTGATTGAGTAGCTCAGTATTGTACAGGGAGCGTTTCCTTATGATGTTCCCATCTGAAATGTGGTAACATCTTCTAAGTATATAAACTAGCAAAAATATAAGCTAGTGCTAAGAAAAACTGAGCCTAGCCAGAATTCCCCAGAAACAGGGGTGTTTTTCAGAAGTAGCAAATTGATGCAGGCAGGTCTGGAATAACACATCAATCCCAACATAAAAATGCTCCTTAAATAAACAATGCAATACTGCATTTACACTTCAGGGAAAAAATAATAAACAAAAAGATATACTTAATAAAGTGTAACATTTCTGAAATAGAAAAAGTATTTAAGCATTTCTTTTAAAAAATTTTATCAATTCTAAGTATCTGTTGGATAAAAAAAGTACTCAATTTACATGAAAAAAATGGCCTGGAAGACCTTGTCCAGAAATGTACCATTTTCTCCTTTAACAGAAAGAAGCAATTTATCTCTTCTCAGAAAATAGACTCCAATTATAGATTTTGTACATGTTACACTCAATATGCAGAAATGTGATCAGATCAAAAGCCTACTCACAGGGCACACCACTTCAGAATTACTTTGGAACAACAGCTTGCAATCTTTATGTAAATTCAAATGGGTCTCTCTATCTTGTTCTTCCAGTGTTTGGTGTAGCATGAAAAACTGCATACATCGTCTCTTTTGAAGGGAAATGACTGATGCAATTTTAATAAAGGTTACTAACAGAGTGTTGTGAATCAGGTTCTATGAAATAGTGAGAGCTAGGTGGCAAACAATTTTACCTTGCAACACTGCAAATTCTCCTAGTAGAGGAAAACCTGCCTGTGGAGTGCAACCTCTTCCCCATAGCGGTTCAGAAGGCATTAAAATGCTTCTGATTCAAAATTTGAAGATTAGTTTATTTTAACTGATTTCAAATACCAAGTGGAATAAATTACTTTAAAAACTTCCTACCACATTTTCAATGCCACCCTTGAAACTTGTACCTTCCTTTTTGTTTTGTCCCTCTGGCCTGAAAGTCAGACAGGCCTTGTGAGAGCTCAGGGAAAAATGTGCTGGTCTGAATGGAGACACAGAGATGGGTTTGGAGGTGGGTAGGGGTGACTGGTGAGAGAGTTAAGGAAGGTCTGCCATGAAATTACCCAGTCTCCCAGTCAGATCAAATTAACTAAAAAGTCCTTATGTGAAAAGTGATGCTTTTTACCTTTTGACATTATGATTCTTAAATATGTGAATTGTCATCTGGGGTACACAGCAAAACTCTACTGGGTTAGGTGGACTCTAATTTTCAGTTACTAGGAAAAGAGGAAAATCATCCAACCTGACAATGAAATCCATGAAAGACATGGAAATGGAAAGAAACCACTAATAATGGAACAGAAGTGAATGTAGAGAGTAAGATGATGGACTGCAATATTTCTTTCATTAATCAGATATGTTTTGGGGGTGCTATAAAACTATCAATTCTACAGTTTCCCAGAAGGTTGTGCTGTAAGGAATGGGCTCAGCCACAGGTGTTTGCTGTGGTTGTTCCATGCTGAGGTGCAGTTCAGGGCACAGCTCGAGCACTGTGTCACTGAAGGTGCAGTTGCCAGGGAAGCAAAACGTCCCTGTAATACAAGGGAGGATGATCTGTGTGACTCAGGGAACAGTAAAAGAAGTTTCTTTGAATTTGTTTTCACTCTAGAAATTCTGCAGGAAGAAGAAATATTAGCTGGGTTTTTTAGCTCCGTGGGAGCTGAAGTACTTGCAGGCCATGTATTTGAGAGGGTGACTTTATAGATTCACATATATATTCCAGAAAAAGCAAAATCGCATTTCCTGTTTATACTGTGATCATTGTGATTTGTGTGTCCTGTGGGGCAGCACTTGTTCAGAAGTGGCCCTGGCTGGGCTGCCAGACATTGCCCATCTCCAGCCACAGGCTGGGCGCTGCTCAGCTGAAAGCCTAGTGCCTGTGGAAGTTGCAGTGGGATTTTGGCAGTGCCGTTGCCCTCGCTCTACGGTCTCTACCTGGCTGGTTGGTTTGTAGCTCCAACCCAGTGTGTTCGTACTCAACTGCAGTTATTTCTGTGACTATCAAAATGGTATCCCCAGCCCTTATTAAAACAGATTCTCTTCTCACAGAGTGGCAAGCCTGCATTCAAACTTATCAATTTAGAGAGAGAAGTCTGCAACCCATTGTATAAATACCATAGGTTGTAAAGGTTTAAATTGCAAAATAATTTAAGTCATTGCTGAGGTGTGTTTTTATCCAAGTGCATAGATACTTGGGAGAAATGCAGAGATCTTAATGTAAAATCCTGTATATTTTCAGTAATTATATTTATAATATCCTATACCAGCTTGCATTCTTTTATTTTTTTCTTTAGACTTGTCAGGAGGCTTTGCATTTATTTTAATGGTAGTTATTTTCTCATTCCACTCTAAACCATTATTGTTTAAAGTGTGCTTCTCTCCAGCTTTCTTTCTGAATCATCAATTTATGTTTTCGTTTTCATCTGGTTTTGACCATTTATGCAGTGCTTTGGGAATTCAGAACTGTAGCTGAGGAAAAGTGTAATGTAAAAGCAAAACAAATCAGTGTTGCCACTTCAGGCTTTTTTTGTTCTTGTTTGAGCCTCAGATACCTCTGCTCTGATGCTGCTACTAGGAGTGGAAAGTAGCATAATCAATGAGAAATCAGGCCTCTGAAGCATTCAGGTAGGAATGTAGCATAAAGAAGAGCTATCACTGAAGCAAGCTGCTGTGTTGTTCAGATGTCCCCAACAGAGAAAAAGAAAACCTGCTCTGTGGCTGTTGGGAATTGTTCCTTTTGTTGTTTGCAGATAATTCCAGCCACTGCATTGGTGACCAATCATCCCAACACTTCTGGACTTGAGCATTCTTTGTCAGCCCCTTCATGGTCATCTCTGGGGCTGTCAAAAGGCCAAGCATTTTGTAAAATGTTCACTACTTTTGTTTCCCTCATTGTCTCCCTTTCCTTTTACCTGCTTTTCCCCTACATTGACTGCAAGTGAAGAAAAAGAAGCAACTTGTTTTCTTCTGCAAACATCCCTGCAGACAGGAGAGCAAACAGGACCCTCTTTAGGGAGCTGGCTGGTAGATGATAAACCTTCACGAGGAGCTATTTTAGTACAAAAATGTTTCATAAATAAGCAATATCACTGTGCTCTTTATGCTACAGAAGCATTTGTGCATTTGTCTTTGCTTCCCATGCAAAGCTGTGTAATGTTTGCAGTAATCCCTGCTGCAGTGCTGGGCATGGCTGAGCTGTGAGAGAACCGCTTCAGCAGTCTCAGTGGCAGCAGGAATCCTCAGCAGAAGTGAACTGCTTGCAGTGTAAATGGCAATCAGCTGCAAAACCTTCTCTTTGGAAAGATAATAAAAATCAATAATGGGCCTGCTAATGTAGAAAGGACAGCAAGAGGCAGACATTTAATTTAGTTAAAAAGTAATCGGAAAGGAAAGAGCCAGACTAAATAACCTGTATAATTAAAGAGTTTAAAGGAACTTCCAGCTGGAGTGTGCTGCTTTTATGTGTGTGGGAAGTAGGAAATATATATGTATATATACTGAGTTAAATTTAAATTTTTTTCAGGCACTACCGTAGCCTTCAGCAAAAGAGGTTCTGCTCTTGACAGTGATGCAAATATTAAAGCAATTCAAAGATTAATATGTTATACAGAAAAATCGATGAGTCCCTTAAATGCTCTAAAGACTGAAAGAAACAGGAAAACTCACATAGAAGTAAAAGAAGGCAGAGAATGGGCAATGAATAAGACACTTGCTGTGAATTGATAGAGGAAGAGGAAAAACTGGCAGACAGATTGTGACTTTCTCAAATGTCATTTTTCTTAAACATATTTCTCATTCTGCTAAATAGCTCACTGTGAGGCAGTTTTGGACTCGGATGCACCCATGCTTGCAAATAGAAATGAGTAAGAGTCTGGCTCACATCCCCTCCCACAGTAGCCACACCATGAGTCCGGGCTGTGAGGAATCAGAGAAGTGATGTACCAGTTTGCACCAGTCTCCAAAAACATGCCCAGGGCTTCCCTCCACTGTGCACTCTCTGTGCTGGGCAGGGGAGCAGCTGCTGGGCACGAACCAGGCTTTGGGTTGCAAATTTCCATTTGGGGTGGATGGGCAGGAGCATTTTGCATTTTGATTAGCTGCCATTCATTCATTTGCAATTTTCTGATTAGATGTGATAAATGAAAGTCTTTCAGAACTCTGCCAGGTTTTCCTGTTGTGGGCTGACCTGTGCCTCCCTGGCCTCCAGCCAGGTCCAGCTACTGAGGACTCACAGCCTTTGCCAGAGTTCAGAGTTTTGTTGCCTGATAGAGTGAGCAGTTTTGCTAGGATATTTCTGAAAGGGATGAAGTCTAGCAAAAACCCTTCTCAAGGAAGGTCTTTTAATTTTTCTGTTGTTTCATCATTAGTATGTGAAACAGATTTTTAAAAATCGTCAGTCTCTTACACAAAGCAAAAAGATGAATAAATCTTGAAGAAAGCACCAAGGTATAAAGTGCAAAAACATCTGAATGCAAAACTCAGCTGCTGCTCCACACTAGCAATGTTTTAGTAACTCACTTGGGAGTGGGAGATTTCTCAGAAATATAAATATTTTAATGAACATTTTGCAAGATTTTTCTAATTCTTCCAAAGTATAGAGTAATGTTTCTGTTAGAGAGCATCTCTCAGCAGTAGCACTTTAACAAAGTACCAGTCTTATAGTTAAAAAAACAAATTCTAGTCTGAGAGAAAGGTTCCCAGGACCATTCCCATGATCCCTTCTGATCACTGATGAGACGGATGGAATTTAGAAGTCGTGACGGTTTGTTCCAGCTTGTCATATTTTGTGTCAGTTTCTCAGGTACTTCTTCTGAACCATCCACAGTGTTTTCTCACTCAATCTGTTCTCACTCAATCTTCATGTTCTTCCTGCAATAATTACAAGCTGTTTATGACAAATAGCTGCGCAAAGTAGCAATTTTTTCATGTTTACCACCACCACTTAGCTCACTGGAGTGACTGTTTGGAGAGGAAAAAGAAAAGTTGAATGAATGTAGACAATACAAAACCCAGCTTTGCCATGACAGCAGATGCTACTGATGGATTTTAGCTTCCCTTAGAATCATAGAACTCTTCAGGCTGAAAAAGACCTCTAAGATCATCAAGTCCAGCTGTTAAGCCAGCACTGCCAAGTCCACCACTAAGTGCTACATCTGCATGCTTTTTGAACACTTCCAGGGATGGTGATTCCATCATTTCTGTGGGCAGCCTGTTCCAATGCTTAACCACCCTTATTACCCTGTAAGATAACCCTCTGATCTGCAGTCTTCTTCCATCATGTCGTGCTTTGTCCTGGCAGCCAGGGCCTCTGTATGAGGATGGACAAGACTCCTGATGAGGTGGACCAGTCACTGCTATCCCTCTCACTGTGCTGATGCCTTTTTGCCTTCCAATTAGGGCTGTTCTTCCATATGAGTCCTGCTGAGTATTGCTCCTGAAACTGGTGTATGAACATCTCTATCTTCCTGTTGTTTTTCTCCTCCAAGAGCAGGTTTGTTACCTGCCTTGAGATGAGACTGCTCAGCAGTGCTCCTGCTGGTACTCTCAGCCTCCCCTCCCCAAGTTCCTTCAAACTGGCAGCCCTGGCTTCAAGCCAGTGTCTCTCACTCCAGTTCCATACAGACACGCTGCTTCCCTACCTGGGATGCTCTTGCGCGTGTGGGGTTTGAGGGAGGGAGCTGGGCTGCTCTCTACCTAACACAGCTTTCACCACGTCTCTCCTGTGGTTGTGTAACCACTTTATCCTGTGCCTGAGCAACACTCTTGTCCCTAAGCATGAAGATGGGAAAGCCTTTGGCTTCCTCTGGCTACATCCAGCTCTGGCTGTGCAGCTCTGCTGCCATCATGCAGATGATGGGCTGTCCTCCCTCCTGCTCTGCTCTGCCCAGTCCCTGTCTGCCAGCCCTCAGTGCCCTTGATCTGCTGTCAAACACCTCAGCTTTAAAACAAAAGTGTGCAAACAAGAGAGGAACTCTAAAACTGTCTTGGGGATCCCTTAAACTGCTCTGAGGACCTACTTTTGTAATTGCCTTCATTTCTGCAATATGGTCTTCTGCTCCATAGCAAAGGACTAGAACTTGTACATGCAAATTCCATCCTTCTAACTTTAGATAAAAAAATTTAGAACCATTTTAGAGCTTTAAATCCCCAGTTTCAAGTGGTAATATTTAATTTGAACTAAAGTATGTACTGTGATAGGCTCTTTAATAAGCAAGTGACTGAACCATTCTGGGTTTCCTTGACAGTCTCTAGCTGCTCTCACCAGGTGTGTGCTGCAGGCCCAGCTGGGTCCAGCTCTGGAAGTTTCCTGTAATCCTAAAACTGAACCTCTTTTGGTGCCCAGGAGTTATCTAATTCCAGTCTGGAGTGTCCTACATGTTACTTAGACCACTTCATATTTTATAGAGTCCTTAAGAATGACAGTAAGCAAGGTCTGATTGCACAGTGATTACGAGCAGGAGTTGCAGTACAGCCCCTGCAGAGCCCCCTTGGCTCCCTCAGTTCCAGCCAGCTCCTCTGTTCCATCCTGCCTGTCACAGTCTTGTGCTGTGCAGGAAATACATGGGATCAGAGATACCGAGGGAAGTAGAAAGCACTCACCTTTCCAGAGCTAGAAACCTTTATGGTAAAACATTTGTGGAAGAGGCAGGCTGATTGGGACAGAAGGGGGAAGAGGCAGTGGAAGGATCCCAGGAGCTTCTTCCAGTGCCAGAAGCGAAAAGAAGTAAAGACTGCAATGATTATGGAGCATGAGGATAGGTAAATGCAAGGAGGAAGACAAAACAGACCTTGATGGTGCAGACTTGTGAGCTGGGAATGGGCAGGTGTTGCATTTGAGCTGGGAGAAGAAATAGAAATAATTGGATTGAGGGAGCTGTGAAAAACCAGAATATCAGCAGCACTGGGTAGTCAGTGAGAGCTTTTGCAGCAGGGCCATATGTTGCTTTGCTCAGTGAGTTGAAGAGAGTAGTGAGAGATGCAGTGAGGGAAGTCAGGGAGCGAGGTGGAAGGGGAAAGCTCTGAACAGATGCATTTCTTTTCCATAGGAAAGGATTGTGTAGGTGGGGAATAAGCTTGCCTGGATCTGGCTTGTTGATTCTTGTATTTTGTTGCCAGTCATTTAATTTTAGAAAGAAACAGGACTTGGAGGAGAAATTTGACTTGTAGGTTACTCTGCTGGGTTTGGGTATTTCTGCTGTGGTTTTGTTTTAGCCCTAGGCTTGGTAATTCATATCACAGAATGATTGAATCTTAGAATCCCAGATGGGAAGGGACCTTAAGGGTTGTCTTGTCCAACTGCACTTGGCAAAAGCACAGCCCAGACGAGATGGTTCAGTACCTTGTCCAGCCAAATCCGAACTGTCCAATGTTGGGGAATCCTACAAACTAGATCTATCATTGATGTTGGTATGAAATTTCCCTTAATTTCTGTCATTACCTGGTAGATAACTAGTACTTGGATTCTCAGTCCTAAAAGATACTCTCTAAAATGTAGATTTATTATTAGCTGGGGTTCCAGTGTAGGGATCTAAGCCAAGTAATAAAGTTTATATACATTTGAGGACTTAAAAGTGAGTTGCAGTTTTATGCTGACAGCTGTCGTGACTGATATGACTCAGATATGAAGGAATAGTGGTATCAAAAATAGATTGGGTTTTGTGCAAACAAGATTTTCATATGGTTTAGTCTGATAGATGTTTTATAATGAAGTTAAAATAAGTGCACAGTTATCCAAATGTGAATAGGGTTCTTAATACTTACTTTAAGGTAGAGAAGAAGAAAGTTCATTTTTAGCAGTACTTTAGGTATTGTGTATTTTTATTTTATTATAAATTAAAATTATGTAAAAACACCTACAACCTTAGACTTTAGTGCCTTTTTATGTACTGCTCTAAATAAGCAGAATATTTTTATTAGAAATACTTAGTTTAAAACGAACCTAAAGGTGAGAGTGGAAGCTGGATATCTTCATTTTAATGGTAGTAGGGAGATTTTGCTCCCTTTATAGTTATGGTGAGAAATTCATTTCTCAGAGTCTATAGTCCTGGGATAATTCAGTGGGCACAAAGGGGCAGAAAATAATTCCTTGTATATCTTGGCAAAAGTTCTTTTTTTTAAAAAAAATCTTTATTTTTGAAGAAGCCATTTTTAAAAAACAATGGGAAATAATCCATATTGTGGGGGCTGCAGCATATTTATAAATGTAGCTGCTTTTGTTACCAGGGAACCTGTCTGACTCAGCTAAGCTTAGCATTTCAGCAGCTTGCTCTTTCCTCTCATTCCCGTTGTTCTCCATATGATTTTAGGCACATAATGACCTAATGTACTTTATCAAAGCAGGAAGGGCTTGTCATGGATTTCTTTAAGTTTTGATAAGTGTACCAAATTTCTGCATCCTGTTTATGCCAGGATGTCACGAGGAGGCAAACGCCCTGAGCTTTACTCCAGTGAGAATTACTGGTATTTCTACCCAGCTGCATCATTGGCTCTCACATCAAGGGTATGGATCAAACACATCAGGGGTGTGGATGGAGCAAGCAGGACCTTTGCAGAGCTTGGCAGATTTGGAATATCTCTAATTGTAGCTAACACCTTCCTTCCTGTGTCCCACCTCCGGTCTAAACCAGAGCCGTGTTCCTGGGGGAGTTGGCTCAGTTTGATCTGAGCTGCAGTTCAATGCTGATTATCTCCATTAATTGTCTTCTCCAAAGCACAAACAGCCAGTACAATCAATGCTAAATTTCTACTGCTTCCCTTAGCAAAGATGCTCCACACATGCCTTTGGTGAGCAGACTGCAGAGCAGGGACGGGGGTCCCTCCACTTTGCTGCTCTCCATTCTCCTGGATTTGGTTACAGAGCAGCACCCCCCTCCAAGATTAAAGGTACCAGTTTTTCTGAAAATTATTTCATAGCTGCTTGCTCCATCATAGCATCAAAGCTTACACCACGTGATCTTTGTGTTTTCCTTATTTTTTGAAACTTCTGTACTGTATATCTTATAAGCCACAGTGGCTTGTGCTCATTTTAAGTGTGTAACAGCAGAAAACTCTTTAAAAATCTTGATAAGTTTTAGACATTGGTGGCCACATAGAAAATATTCCATTTTCATTCAAGTTCTTAACAGTTTTTGGTTGAAAGAGCAGCTAGTTTACAGTTGGTGTCCATAGAAGGCTCTTAATTAAAGTTGTATCACTTCAGGGTAAATCTTGAAATACAACATTGTTCAATTTTCTTTTACAGTCAGCAGACCTATATGAGAAACTGTAGATAATTCCCTAATGGTCTCTGGTTGTTTCCATTGCAGTGTTCTTCTTATTGTCTATATTTAAATCTTTCTTAGTAGTACAATAGCTTCAAGAGCTTTTTTTTTAAAGAAAATGTGAGAATTAGTTTCATTCCCCATTTTGGTTTTAGAAAGTTACAGGAAAACAGTTGGTTTTTGAGGCCAGGTATGCAGTGCCTGATCAGAAACAGCAAGAAAGCTTAGAAACCTAAACAGTCACCTGCAAAGGTAGCTTATTGCCTTTCGCTTCTTGGAATTTCATTCCTTTTGAAAAATAACTTTTCCTGTTGTCTTTACCATGCACCTGCCAATTCTGCATTCTTCAGGCAGTGGCCTCTGTGCTGAATTGCAGAAAATGTGTCTTTGAGGAAGCCTTCCCTGTCAGATCTCTCCTAAAGCTTTTATCCAGGCTTTCTCCAAAATTTAAAAAAATCTATCTCATTTTCCTTTCAATTTTGTCTCTCTCTGACATCCTCCTACAGTCATTTCAACTTAAGCTATGCAATTAACCCCATGCAGTAAATCTCTAAAGAAAATAGAGTTATATTGTAAATCTGGAGGAGATTTCCAGAAAATTCTGGTAAAGACTTTACCTCAAAACTTTATCAACCTGTCAAAAAAAAAATTTGTCCTGCTACTGTGTTTTCAGGCCCTGTGCTTGGCTTAGAAATATTGATATTTATAACATAAGGCCTTTGCTGACAAGTCCCTGCTGTTGGCATAGCCAGTAAAGCCTTTCCAGAAGCTTTCTTCCTCTCAGGTTATTTCCTTACTGAGCTTGCAAGTACAAAAGCAGTGATCTGGGCTAATTTCAGGATTTGGAGATCAAAGTCCCCTTCCTTGATTATTTTGGGTATGCAATTCAATGCAGTCTTTAACAATGCAGCAAGAGAGGCTTTTTGAATGTATTACTTTTTTTGACTTTTCAGTTGCTTTAAAAGACTGAGTTCCTTCAAGCTGAATTCTACACTGAAAATAAGGAAGTTTAATTAACACTTGTAATGGTTTTTGTTGCTCTGCAAAGGTTTCATTGACTCAACCTAATGAAACAAAATAGGGGATAGGTGGTCACCTGAAGGAGCAAATCAAATGACTGGGCTGAGTCCCTCCATGAGTGGCCTGTCTTGGGAAGGTGCAAGAAGAGCTGGAAAATGTGTGTGTGAGGACTGCCCTGAGGGGTGGGTTGAGAACATAGCTCAGGCATTGATATCCACAGGTTCTCTGAGCTGAGATTGGATGTTTCTGGGGCCAGTATAAAGGAGTTTTAAGGAAAATTAAAATGAAAATTCACATGGGACCATATTTAAGTATTAAGATATTTTGGAAATTTGCAGCATGGAAAAAGAGAAAATATGTTCTGTGTACTATCATTATGAATCTAAGCATTGTCAGTCATGGGCAATTATTTAATTTAATATAGAAATTTCAGCTTGTAAACAGTATAACCTGCAGTAATGGCTTTATTACTGGAAGATCTTTTTCTGAAATTAAAGGTTAAGCTTCAAAATTACAGCTCTGCAAAATGACATGTTTCCACTGATATACTCACTGTGTTGTGCCCCGTTGGTATTGGTGGCTTATGTCGATCATCCCAGCAATCACCAGATTAAGCAGGGCATGATGCACGGGGAGAGATGCTAAAAATTAGATAATAAATGCTCTTGTCTTCAAACTAGAGGATTTTACCAAAGTCTGGTGAGGAATGCGAGACTCCTACAGTCCACAAATTCCAGCAGACATTAGCACTTAGCAGGGCGAGGGCCAAACTAGTGGTAAAAGTGGTTTTACTGGGAAAAGTTGATACCAAATATGGTTTAAATAATTATGAATTGAACATCTTGGTGGTTTATGTGCAATTTGCCCATGAGGCAAAAGGTATTTGTTCTTTGCCATATTTTTTTGTGATCAATGCGCTTTTCTGTAAAATGTGATGTGTAATAAGGGAGCTAAGAACTTGTTTGCCTTTGCCTTGCCTTGTACTGCACTGAAGCTCCTTGTAACCCTTCGCCTTTATACACTGAGAGAGAAACCTCTTAGTTACTGGAAATTGATTTAAACGCCAGTGCAAACGCAGTAAGGGAAAAATAATTTTGAAAGATCAAGTACATACACATTTCTTGAATTAAACTGACCAACAGAGGTTGTACTCTATGAAATTACGAGTTTTGGTTACTCTGTTCCTTTAATTTTCTTACATCCGAGCTTGCCTTGTAAAAGAAATTCATTAGAATCATTTTCTTACCACATGTTAGCCATTTTAAATTGACAGCAACATCAGTGCAATTTATCTTCAGTACATGTTTCCTCATCAGAATTGTTCTGCTGTTGATAGGTAAAATTAAGTTGTATCCAAACTCTTTTTAAACTGTTCACTCATTTTCAAACCTTTTACATGTAATTAATAGTCATTGTACCATAAGAAGCCTTCAAAACTTAGCTTGTGAGTCATGGACCGTGGCCATGCTTGAGAATGCTGAGAAGTAAATAACTCCAATAAACATTTAATTTAGATTTAGTAATTGATATAGAAATGTTTAGGGATGTTAAGCTGTATACTGCAGGAAGGAAAAGCTATTAACTAAAGTAATGCAGTTAGTTTAGCAGAAATTAAGATCTGAAAATGTGAATATTAATTGAAGTTCTGATTTCCAATTCTAAACTAAGCTAATTAGGTTGTTATTTAAATGCTTGAAATATTTTCACCATATTATATAACTTGAGTTTTTAAATTTTGTGAAATAAATGTAATTTTTAAAAAATAAACTTGTTATAATAAAATGCTGGGTTACTAATGTGTAAGAGGGTGGTGGGTGCAGTAAAATTCCTTTCTGCACATTCCACAGTACATTCTGTTCTTTTCTCCAATCCACAAATAGAGCTGAATGTATCTTGAGGCATGAACCCCAGCTTCAGTAAGAAAATACCTGAGCCGTGGTTCAATTTTTGGAGAAACCTAAGAGCTTTAGGACTCCTTATACTTTCAGCTGCTCAACACTATTCGTCTGAGAAGTAAAGACAGAGGAGAGAATTTTTCTTGTTCACAGGATTGGTTGATAAAGTGAAGTAAAGAGTTATGGAATGGATTTTTCAGATAGCAGGGTCTTAAGAGAAAGAAAGAAACAGCGAGCATGTGAAACATTTATTGTGGGTTATAGGAACATGGAGAGCCAGAAGGCTCAGTAGATATGATCCAAGTTGCTTCTGATTTTCCACCACCTTCACTGACTGGAATGTCAAGCCAGAGATCAGGGCAGTGGTTGAGGGTGGGAATCTTAAGGTCTTCTAAAGCAAGAAGACAGATTAAGATTTCAGTCCTGAAATATGTTTTTGGCTGCTGAGACTCATTCTCCTAACACATCTGTCCCTGGCTGCTGCTACTCACTTTAACAGGTTCTTTGTGCTCATGCAGGATGCAATTCATGGACACAGAAATTAACACTTACTTCCTGAGAAGAGAGAAGTATTATATAACTCACTTGTCTGATTAACTCCAGATCTACCCTCTCCTTTATTTAATGGATCCAGGCTTTCAGGTCTACAAAATTGTAATGCACAACTTCATTTGATGATGAGTTGTTTGTTCATAGAAGTCCTGTTGAGTCCTTCAAGGGCTGCTCCAGGAGTTAGTGGAGGATCTACACTGATTTATACAAGCTGACTCTCCCCATGCATATTTGCTTTGAGACTTATGTCAGTTTTTGGGAGGTCTCACAACTATTAGTACTTAAAACTGGAGTTCATAAATTCTTAATTATATTTTACTTCTCAACCATTATTGTAACAATGCAGTGTTAAGAGCTGCAGATGAATCAGCAACTGCTATTCCTTGATTTGTTTTCATCTTGTAGATTTAGTGTCCTACAGAACACTAAAAACTACTTTTAATTTCTAGAGATTGAGAAAAGCATTAAAAACTTACTTCCAGAATTTAGGTGGATGGGCAGCACTCCAGACCTACTACTGGTCAAATAGTACATACTAACTACTCCTGATGTTTATAGACCAGAGCCAGAGGGACTCCATTGATCTCAGTGAAGTCATTTAGCTAAAGATGACCTAGGTTCATTAAAACAACAGAAAATCACACAATAGATTTTTTTTCTTGCCCACAGTCACTTTGTTACTGAAAGGTGGTTCGTTCTACAGAACTGGGATCCAAACCCTCAATATCTCACTGCTTAGTGGTCTTGAATCTTGACTTTTAGTTCAAGCTGTTTAAAATATATTCCATGAAATCTAGTTCTTAATTGAAGTTTGCATTTCAAACATTTGCAGGGTTTGTGTGCATTTCTTAATGTGCTTTAATAAATGAGTGCCAATGCCTTCATACATCTTGCACTAGTGCCAACAAAGAGCAGTTGTTAGTATTCCCTAACTACACTCAGAAAATATGAAGGGGTGGCTCGCAGTTTGTGTGTGGAGGTTTAAATGAAAAAAGAGCTCTGTGAATATCAAAGAGAACTGGAGGGGAATAAAAGAATTCAGAGTTGGACACATTTTTTCTCTTGTGCTCTTCTATTTTTCTCATCAATACAGGCACATAATGTTTTTGCACATACATTAAAAATAAGTGTAAAAATGTTATTTCAGGACCACATGAATTTCTGCATTTGCAAATCTTGAATGATCCTCTTCACTGGAGTGTATGCATTCCTGGATATGTAAAAAGAGAGAATTTGGTACAGATACAATGTGGAGATAGTTGTAAATGAGTCTTCTAATCTGGATTTTTTATTTGTATCTAGAGTATTTAAAGATATTCCTTTATTTAGTTTTCACAGCAATGGAGGTTTTTCCCCAGTATGGGAGCAGTTCCAGACAGGGCACACCTTTCTGTCTTTTATTCAAGGCTGGCAGAAATGACAAAGTTCCTGACACCCAATCCTTTTGGTCCTGTGTTTTCTGAACAATCTGGAAATCTTTGATAGCTCAAGTAATAGTATCTTGATGATGCCTAGTAAAAGATTTTCGTTCTAACATTGGGCCATTCTTGCAAATGTTTCACCTTCTACCCGCTTGGTGCAAGCAAAGCCACAGGTTTGGGATGGAGCCACACAAGGTCGTTGCAGGTTGGTCCTTACAGAGAAGCTGCTGTGTAGCAAACAGAGGTGTGAATTCATAACTCTTTCTTGCTTTTAATATGGATTCCATTCGTTTGTACTAAGGTGTGAAAGCACTGAAAGGACACTGATGAAAGGAGTCCACTTAATTAAATTTAGTTTAATTTTATTTGTGCAGAGCAGGCACCACAAGAATGTAAACAATGCCTTCTGAAAAGGGGGGTGAAACATTGTGATACTACTTGATGCAAATAGTAAGCAATGGGAGAACACATTAGGTAAAACATTTCTGGCCTGAAAAATACTTGTTCTCTGGTGTGCAGGACTGGAAGCAGGTACCTATGTCTGATCTCATTTCCTAGCTGGATTGGGTGCTGGGCCAAAGAGTCAGGTGAAAGTGCAGATTTTGGCAGTTATAGTATCCGTACCCAGGTGAAAACAGAACAAGTGCTTCTCTTTCTACCAGAGCATGGAATACTGTCCTAGCTTGAACCTTTCTAAAGTGCAAGGAATGTTTCCTGGAAAATGTCAAATACTCTTTAAAATTGAGTTTTGCATGAAGGAGGAAACTTTTTCTCAGGGGTCAAGAAAACCCTGTTTCCCTGAGCACTTGGAAGTACCAGGAGCAGTAATATGCTGTATTTAATGGTGCATCTATCTTGGTGTAAATAACCTCAATGTGTGCAATTTATGCATGATAAATCCCGTGCTGGTGCACTGATCAGAACACGCTCTATTTTCTGTGAATTAAAGGTGGTTTGTGTTCCTTAAGGCTGTGGCATGCTATGGAGGTCCAGGACTGTGGCCTGGTTTGGTCTGGGACAGAGTAAACTGTCTCCTCAGTGAGTGAGTGAGTGCTTGTGTGGTACTTGGTACTTAGTTGCCATCCGGGGTTCAGCCTCTGTGGACTGCTGCTGAGAGTGTGTTCCTGTAACACCCGGGTACCCTTTTCCCTGAGCTAGGCTGCTTCCTACACACTGCGGGATTCAAAGCAGTTTAAAATCCCCTCTGTGTTAGTGCAGCCTAAAGGGGAGCTAATCAGGCTTTGAACATCTGCTGAAATACAGCTCCCACAGCTGTGTCCTACCGGCTGAGCTCCTGCTGCCTGCTGGTGCCCTGCTAGGTGAGCACCCTGCCTGCCTGCCTGGGAGTGTGAGAGTGTAGGGAACTGTTCCCAGTGTGGGCACTGGTTATTGTCTCACCCTCTCGAAAACGGAGGATTTCCTGTTTTCTGTGGAAATCTGTGCTCTTCCCACGGTTACCCCAGGCCTCTAAAATTGACTTTGGCCACTTGGAATGTCCCCTGGACTCTTTCTGGAGCAGTTATCTCCATACTTTTACAGCTACCACACAGTGGATAATTTCCCAAGATGTGAGGCTTGTAAGTCTTGTACTGGAAGGCAGAAACATAGAGCTAATCCCCTCCTTTTCTAAACAAGATAGACCTGGCTGCTAATTCTTTCTTGATGTATGGGGTAGTAGTGAACATAAATCCCATTAGAATTAATAAAACTGGGAAATCAATGCTTCCTGCTATGCCATTGGGAGCACTGATTTCCCAGTTTCTCTAACCTTCCTGCTTCACTAAAATCTTCAAGTTCCTCTTCAGGTTGCCCACCTGCAACGTCCCAAGCTATACCTTATGTATTTCTGTGTTGTGATATGACAACTGTGAATTAGTATGCTTTCATTTTGCAGACCTTTGTATTCTCAGGTTTTCTTACTGTTTGAGTAAACTCAATTTAACTTTTAATCGTTATCTCCATTTGCACATTTAGGCATCTTTTGTGATTGTAATTTTATTAAACTGTTATTGTAATATGATTCAATAATACACTGAAGACAACACCTATCTACTTAGAAAAAGGTAGCCCAGTTCTGTGCCAAATACGTTCTGACAGGGCCATCACTCGGCAGTGCCCTGGTTACATCCTCTTCTTCAGGGCCTGGACATCTGGGCCTATTCCATGTCTCTTACTTGCAGTAGTTCCTAATGTTTTCTGTTGTCCACCTACATGTCTGATGGTTGTTTTTTCCCTCCCAAGCCTGTTCTCCAGTTTCTTTATTAACATACCCTGTCTAGGTTATACATTAAATATAAACAAAGATGGCGCAATGTAAAAATTCAATCATTCTTCCTCTTTTTGAATTAACCACACAACTCCAATGTATATTGTTGCATGATAATTTTAAAAGTCATCAGTAGCTAGAGAGAGAAAAACATAAAACTATAATGAATGGGTTTTTTTGAGCATCTTGAAGTTGAAAATCATCACATACAACGATCTTTGCTAATAGTGTTATTTTACGTGCTAAACAAGGCTTGCAAACCTCCGACCAAGTAGTTTAGTATCTCAAATTGCTTGAACTCAAAAGATTTACCTTCTCATCAGGGTCTGTTTTGCACTTTTGTTTAAGTTCTGTGTTTGCAAAAGGAGCTGGCTGCCAATTTTGCTGGTCCTGGAAGCCTTAAAATCATGTTTGCGCAGTGTGTCACAGCACTTTGTAAGGCTGAGCTATCCGAAAGCTACAACTTGTCCTTCTTTCACAAATAGTGTCTCAGATATTGGAAAATCTGAACTACGCTATCAGCTAAATATGCAGAGCCTAAAAGCACCAATGGAAATTTTCCACAGATGCACATTGGTCCTAAAAGAGAAGCTTCTGAACTGGGGGTCTATTTCAATGAAAGGGTAGAGGACATCCTGGCTGTATTTAAACTTGTAGCTTCTCTTGAGAAAGGAAAGTGGAGAAAAGTAAGGGAAAACCAGTTTCAGTACTCAGATTTTTAGATCAAGTACATTGCTGTTGATGGCCAGTATGATAAAAAAGTCATTTAAGTGGCCATTGCTGAGTTCTCCAAATCTCTTAGAAAATGAGAGAGGAAGGGCAGTGAATTACAGTGATATAAAACCATTTCTAGCTTTTCTGGTGTTTATATTCTGGAAGAAGAGAAACACAAAGTCTTTTTTCATTCATTCTGCAATACAGTCTCATTGCACATGCAGGAACAGCATATGTGGTGGTGTGTGATGCTGATACAACTTCACATGCTGTAAAATGGTAGCTAGCCTGGAAAACCATCAAAGAAATGTGAAAAAAAAATCAAGCTACCCAACCAATGTGATATGTCCACAAGGAGACTTCAAAAAAATCTTCAGAGTCACATTTTGCATATTTTTATCCTTTGTATCTCTGTTTTTCTGTTTTATTTCCATTTTATACAATGTCTCATATTTTACTTTCACCTTATCATAATGTTCTTAAACACAGTTGCTGCATGGTTTGTTGCCGAACAGAATGAGTTAAACGACACGAACAGCACAGCTGACTTGCTAAAGTTGGTCCAGCAGGAGCTGTGAGAAAAGCCATGAGAAAGATCCATGAGCAAAAACTCAGAAATCGCATCCTTCTGCACAGAACAGAACACCCTGCTGTAGGCTGCAGAACATCCTGCAGCAAGATAAGCAAGTGCACAAAAGGAAAAGTAACATTATGGCTTGCTGTGCATTAGCTAGCACGTACACAGAAGAAGTGGAAATTGTTATGCAGAAGCCAAACCAGTATAAATATCTGTGCCTTTTTTCAGTAAACGTCCTTGCATCACCGACGCTTGGTCCGTGTGTTTCAGTCACCGACAATGGTTAGACGAAAGGCTGGAACAAATTTCCCACTGCAGTTTCTTGTCAGTGTCTGTAGTTTGGAGTCAGCAAAACCTTCCTCATTCCAGCAGCATTGACTGATTCAATTTCAATGCATCTCTTTTCCATGTATGAACTGTATCACCAATATGCAGAAGGTCAGCTCACTGGAGCAAGGAATATTAACGGTGCATTTCAATTCTTTTTTGCGTTTTGCATCTAAATGACAAAATTGCTGTTGATGCATCACTCCATAGTCATATCTAATGTGTTTTCTCTGAATTACATCTAACCTGAAGGCTATTTGTGTCTGTTAGCAAGTATTAAACAATCAGTGATAGCTTGCTCTGCCCACCTTTCCCTCCCCAACTGCAAGTTCATACTAAAAGCATCCTTATTAACCTTGGCACATAAACTCAGCACTTTAATTCTTGCTGATCACTGATATTCATATCAAGTTTGTGACCAAGAGGCAAAAAATCCAAATGGAACTTCTGTGCTATGCAAAAACCACTCATATTTGAAGAAGAAAACTTCTCTGAAGAGAAGCCATGAATTGTCAGAGAGGGAGTGCTGAATGCTCTCTGTCAGCCCAGCAGCAGCCCTCTTCTTGAAAAAGGAATTCAAAGTAGTGCAGTGCAGTGGAGACACTCTGAGCAAGCTGCAATAGGGAGTTTTCACTGCTGTTCTACAGCTCTTTGTAAATCAATTAAAAGTAGAAAGCGGTCTAATCTTTCCATTCTGAAATACCTTGAGGTATTTTTGCCACATCTTTTCTTGACTGTTCTATAGAAAACTGGGTATGACTGTGCCATACTAAAAAAAAAAAAAAAAAAAGAATGACTACAAATTTTCTCCAGGGGTGTTTCAAAGAGCTAATCCTAATATCAGATTGAAAAAGCTCTGCTCTACAATTTTAATGTTTTGAAGTGTAAATTGAGTCATTGAAATAATTTAACTTTATCTGATTATTAATATTATAATAAGGAATTTGAGAAAATTGACAATTAAATTTCTTTACACCTTTCTTTCACAATAGCTGTTACTCTCAGAATATGCTTGCCTTTAAATATCCTTAATTATCAACAGCAAAAAGTGGACTTCCCTGAACATTACAGACTGCCTCAACAGCTGTGAAATAATGGTAGCTGTTGCATTGTTTTGCAGTGAAAAAGTGGCTCATTGTTTTATTGCAAGTAGTTCAAGAAAGAAAAGAAAAAACAATTGTATTACCAAAACTCCTGGTGTTTTGTCTTGGGTCTCTATAGATTTTTTTATCTGTTCAATCCTTTTCATTTACTTCTTTAGCAAAAATACATGTCCCAATGGCTTAGAACATTTTTTTTGTTCTTTACTTCCTACATTGTTGCTTCTGTCCTTTTGTTTTATCAGTTCATTTTTTCTTGTGTCTCACATATTATTTTTATTGAAAAAGAACATATCTTTGTAATGAGTTATATCTTCTTTCACTAGCAACCAATATCACCCTGTGCTCACTCCAACCTTCACACTTAAAGACAATGAATCTGCTTCACTTTTGTTCTATAAATAGAGAAGCTAAATCTTAATTATCTTTTCAAGTTACTGTCTGTATCTAGCCATGCATATGAATGTTACTGATCACCATATGTGTACTATTGAATTTATTTTTAATCCCAAATTGTATTCTTCACAAGAAATACAGCATCTGAAATAATTAACTTGTGTTTATGTGGACACATGTCAAATGTTGAGACACCTGTCTTATTGATCTTGGTTTCCTTCAGTCCGGAATTTCTGATTAATAACACTACATTGGAGCTATGCAAGCTTATATTTTCCTTTTATGCCTTCCTTATTCAGGCTGGATTCCCAAAGATAACATGCAAGTGTCAGGCATGAAATTTTACAATCCTCCTGTATTCCTTTCTTCATGAATTTGTAGCATGCTATAAAAGCCAAGCTGCTTAAAAGGATTTTATATTTTAGCCAAGCTTTCACCTCCTAAGTGTATAAAACTTTTTATATATATATATATATATATATCTCCTTACATTTGCAGTTGAAAACAGTTCATAATAAGAAAAATATCTACATTTTTTCCTCCATAGCAATGTTACTAGTTCCTCTAAAATAAAATTAATTGCTCTGAGAGGAATTTTTGAAAACAAAGTCTAGAAGAAATGGCACTACATCAAGCTAAATAAATCTGTCTAAAAATACTTAAAGAAGTCTAATATTACATTAAAGATTCTATTTAACTCCAAACAAGAGCATCTAGTGTTTCAATGGAAATTCTTCCAGAATCCTCTGTAGCAAAGAGAACACAAACTCGCAAGATCCTTTGAAATTTTTGATTCATATGAAAAGAGGAATGTTGGGTCAGGCAAACTTCACCTGACCACAGTAAGGTGTTGTTCTGGGCTGCAGCACTGTGTGTATGTAGGAATGGAGTTCATATACCCTGTCAGAAGGGGGTTTTGGTGAACCAGTAGCTTATTTTGTAGCTTTTTAACCTGTGGAATCTGTGGAACAGCCACAGTCAGAACATGCCAGTTTGACAAGTCAAGGAAATACATAATCAATATTTCTCTGGAGAATGAAGGGTGTTGTTGGATTTTCCCCTCAGATGTTTCAAGATACTCTTATCATTTCTGAGGTGGGCTAGGTCATGGCTAAGCCAGGCCGTGGCATTCTGCCTGGGCTGTGAAATGCACTTTGTGCCCTGCTGGGACCAGCATTGGTGTCCTTGGTGCTGCAAAGGATACACGGGTTGTGCAGAAAACTTAGGCTTGCACTTAAACTCTTCATATGAACAATGGACAGAGGTTTAAAATGTCACACTTTGGTGAATTTCTTTAGTTCTATAGGTTTTTACTCTAGCAGATTTAATGATATGCCTGTTTATATTAGCTATTGGTGAGAACTTTCTGATCCTCCCTAGTTAATCCTTCTCCAACTTCTGCCTTCAGAGCTTTTTTTATTATTCCCTTCTCCTGGAAAAGAAATACTTGCTACTTCATACTTCTCATTACCTCCAATAAAACATTATTTTTTCAGTCTTCCCTGCAGAGTTTCCTTGCCAATGGGTACTGTACTACACCCACCTTTGCCTGAACTGCTGGCACCAGCTTCTGCAGAACTTGGGGACAGATGGTATATTTTATCTGGTTTTTGTGTATTCTCAGAAACATTTATGGACCTCTGTCAAGTTAATAAAATGTTAATTATTAATATTGCATTGGTTTTACCCCCTTTCTAACCAGAAGAATATTGCAAAAGGTGTTTTTCTTGTTTTGGTACTATTGGAATGAGGAGATTACAGAAAAATCAAAATGATTTTATGAGAATTATGTAGGTTTTTTACCTTTTTTATAATTTTCTTCATTTCTTGGCTTTTGCTCCCACTCAGGCTGATTTCTCATTTCAGTCAGATTGCTCTACCCATCCCAATTACGTTTTGTGCTTTGCATTGTGTCTCTTAGCAGCACCTCATTCCAGGAGGGGATAACTGGGAACCAGATTTCTGAAAATGGAAAAGCTGAACAATAAGCAGCTAATGTGTTGGATCTGGATGCTTCCTAGAGCCCCAGGGAAACTGGCCACAGCACAGGTCCAGCAGAAGATGAATACATCATTTTATGTCCCAGGGTAAGGTCCCCAGGAAGCTTAAGTCATTCTTAGACTATGTAAAGCTTTCATCCTGTGACAGAGGGGATTATTTTTGCACAGACCTCTTTTGCCTTGAATGGAAGGAGGAAAAACTGCTTATGGTGGTCAGAACACTATTCTGCTTTTACATGGAAAGCAAGCTATTTACTTTTCCTGGCATTATTTCCTTTTCCTCTGAGGAACTTGCATTTTATAGAGACAGCAGTCAACAGGGAGGCCATGCTGCTCTCCAGTTTGCTGCCATTAACAAAATCAAGGGCAGCAATGGTCCAGAGCCTCTTCACTCTTGCAGGCCAAATGAATTGTGAAAGCAGAGTCTACCTTAGTCTCCGTGGAGAAGGATGGCAAATTGTGTATTCCTGAGCAACATATGTTTAGGGATTCTTTTTTTCTTTTTCTATCAGGCTTTTTCCTTCCATCTATGGCCTCAAGCAGGCTGCTCCTTTGTCTCAAATCACCATTTGGCTCCATCCTCACTCTCTTTCCTTCAAAGCTCCTGCTTTGATCTCCCTCAGCAGAGTGCCAGCAAAGCTGACAAAGGCAGAAGTTTGCCTTTTCATCTGCTTGCTAGGTTGTTAGTCAAGAGCAGCAGAGAAATGTCGTGCAACATGTCAATGCAACTTAAAAAACTATATTATTCTAAGTTGCCACAGAGGGCTTGTTCAGTGAGCAGAAGTCCTCCAAGAACCAGATCTCTGGGGCTGTTCTCCTCTTTCATGTCAGAGGAAGACATTGCTAAGGCTTCCCCCACAAATGTTACAGGATATAAAATTAGTCTGCTGATCTTAGGAAAACTGCTCCAAATAAAGCAGTTATTGCCAGTTTGATGAAGTTCCACTCCATTTAACTCATCACAAAAATATCAGTTTTCTTATTTGACCATCTCTCTAAGGAGAAATGATTTACTGAGGGTCACCTCATGCTCCTGCAGTCCAGCTCACAGAAGATCTCTCTCAGCATCTTCTGCCAAACTGAAGAAGGCGAAGACTCAGCCACCTCTTTATATTAATATTTTTTAGCATAACATCTGCCCCTTGGTTTTCACTCTGGGATCAAAATTCCCTCAGTTCCCTGGTATTTCCTCCTGTCAGAGCCACAGATGTGCTTCATTTCATTAGGTGTAGCTGTGGGCATACTGCCATCCAGCTCTGCTGCTGACTTATCCCACTACTGCTGAAGGCCAAATAATCATAATCGTTTCAAGTTGATAGCACAGGATATTTCCCCAGGGAATGCTATTCAAATTAAATCAGTCATACCAACAATAATTTTATAATTATATAAAGGGAGCCCTCTACTTCAGTAATTTTTCTGAAAAAATTCTGCATTCTATCAAATGGTTATTGCTTCTTCCAGAGATTTTTCTCCCAACAAATCTTGATACTCTCTGCCTTCTTTTATATGAAAAAAATCGTTATTCTGATAATTAGCATGCTTAAGTGCAATCAGTGTCAAAATAAAAACAAATGTAAATTTCAGAATTTATCTCTGATGTAGGCACTGGCTGCCACAAGATGATTTTCTGTTGTTGATGGCAATAAGTCATTGATTAGCCTCATTTTGAAAGCACTGAAGGCCAGATTAATTGTTCTAGTCACGCTCAACAGAGAATGAAATTTTCTTGTGAAACTACCACGATTGATATTTATTGGTCAGTCTCAGGCTCTGCAGCTCCAATTTCAGCAAGGAGCTCTATTTTAAATGTCCAGAGTCATTTCCTGGTGTCACTTGAATGCTTGTAGGAGCAGATGGGTGTAAGGCCTGGAGAAAAATGGAGCCTGAGGGATCTGTTGTAGTAAGCTGGGTCACAGAATCAGAGAATCATGGAATTGTTTGGCTTGGAAGTGACCCTAAGGCCCATCAAGTTCCAGGGATTGGGAGTGAGGAGTGACAGCTGATCTCTTTGCAACTGGGTTATTCAAATATAACGCCACTCCTGCCTTTTTACATTAATCCTCCCATTTTCTGCAGCAGAGCAATAATTAGAGTAGAAAAATAACCTCATTTCTTCTACTGCAAGCAGATTGCTGAACGTTTATGATGCTCTGAGTTAGATAAGGAAAGCCAGTTTAGGAGCAGGATGAGGCCTCTTTTATAGGCTAGATCAAATTGATTGCGAAAGAACTAGAGCTAAAAGCGCTCCACCTTTTTAGAATAGGATGATTTATATCTCCTTTATGAACAGGAGATAAAATGTTCTGCTTCTTATACTCTCCACAGAAATAAAACAGAACTAAAAATAAGTCCTAATGCAGACAAGTTTAAAATAGAGCTCACAGCAGACGAGCATTCATGAGCAAATGAGTTAATGATTTCTGACTGGTTGGGCTATATACCGAAATATTAAACATAACCTTTCCTAAGTGTGTGTGGTTTTATTCCATTACTAGCAATGAGCAGCATCAAATGGCAGGAATTGTGAAATCCTTCCCTAGATGAGGCTGAATCAGTGTTTGAGACATAACTCCAGTAGCATGAAGGTGAACTTCATGAAGGTGTGTCCCTCAACACTCATTTCCCTGGACCCTAGACTACTTAGGTGTATATATATGCAGGGACCGATTACTTTAAGGTGGTCAGGAAAGTTTCCCCAAGAGAAGTGAACTCTGAACAGTCAAAATCTAATAATGAATTTGATTTTCAGTCACAGGAGACGTCTGGATTTTATGCTTGTCTTAATTTATCACAAGTGTTCCTGTTATCATCAAGGTCTAGTGAAAAGCTCAAGTTCAAGAGGTTTCTGGTGGGTAGGATAACAATGAAATTCTTGATCTAACTGTGAGTGTGGCTTTTGTTCTGGTAGGTGGCTTTTTTGTCTATCTTTAGAAAGTAATTTAAAACTCAAATGAACACTTCTGCTGTCAGAGAGAGATAAAACTCATGTAAAGTTTCTGTCATAGTATCCCATTGTCAGTTTGGCAGTTCCTGAGAAATAAAATACTGGGTTCTACTGTAATCAGTCACTGGTATGTTTTGGAGGCTGAGGTTCTGCAAACAAAATTCCAGAATTAAGTTTGCCTGTCCCTTTCAGCTGATCTAGAAAGAAATGCTTCAGCTCATTTCAATTTTGCTGGTCAGGAATGTACATCCTTTGTGTCTCATCAAAGAAGAAAAAGGTCTTTTCCATCATTAATTTCCACATCTCAAAATGGAATAAAATTGCTCGCCCATTGAAAAATAAGCATCTCATTCCCAGCAACTGATTCATCAAAGTCCACATTGCTACTTCTCATGTATTAGTCTCCTTCCACCACAAACCACATTAACGTGGCATATTGATGTAATTAATAGTCTTTTAACACTACAGAGACCCTGCACATGTCACGCTGTGCCTCATCAGTGGGATGAAGGTTACAGGGAGAGCGGTATCAAAGACCATGTGCGTGCTGTATATACATGACCTTACAGCCTACTTTTGGTGCTATTTTTTGGCCCTTGAATTTACATCTGGCCACAGCCTGTGGCTGCACCTTGGCAGTCCTGCATAGCTGCAGGCAAAGGCAGTGCTCAGCTCCCATTGGGAAGGTGATACCTCTTTTTTCTGGTTTTTTGATAACATCATGGGGTGGTCTCGCTGTGCTGCTGCTGACCGGAAGATGATAATGTTGGGAGAGAAGCTGTCGCTCACCTAAGCTTCTTCTGTGGGGTTTGCCCCATATAGCATATGGCCACCCATGCATCAGTGAGCAGTGGCCACCCTCATGTCAGGAGATATCTTTTGCCTTGGGCTGTCTCTGCAAACATGCCTTGTTATTCGTGAAATGCACTAATTAAGCATTCTCTTAATTATATGATTACAGTTTCCTCATCTTAGTGATTTTCCTGTAATTCAACTCGTGTGACATCAGTTTATTGCTTCTTCTGATGAAGCATTTGAAATGCTTTCTTTTAAATGTTGAGTATTAGTCTAGAAGTGCAGGTTTCACAGTGTTTCCTTTTCCCAGGACAGTGATTTAACGTAAATATTGGAGCCTTTGTTGTCATTATAGAAAAATTGTTTCCTTCTTTGACCATGTCTGGCCATAAAGTTTTTGACCAAAATTTCAGCATCATTAGAAAAATGATGATTTCACTCAGCTGGGATTCTCTTGCACACCAGTTTTTCCTCAGTCAAACCCCTTTGCTTGTTTCTCCCCAGGGCATGCTACCAGCAGTTGTTGGGTCTGCCTTTGACCTTTAATAAACTAATTTATATTCCCTAATATAATTTCTTTCTTTTCAGTCTTTTCAACTCCTATTTGCCCTACCTCTACATAGTGAATTTGTGTTTTCCTTTCTTTCTCCTTTTCTTTTGGTCTTATTTTTTATCATATAAGTGATAGGAGCAAAAGAAGTTGTATGATACTGCTTCTACTGATTAAATTAGAACTAGAGTATCTACTGCTTAGGGCAACCTTTAACAGCTTGGTAATGTGATAAACTGGAAACAGACAGACCAGTAAAACTTCCTTCTTTGCCTAAATTCTGTTTTCTGTGTACATTAACTACGTCATTACCGTCCTCTGTGCTGGCAGCAATGCTTAGCATTAATCCAAATTAAAGAATTCATGAGACAAAGAAATAATGACAAGCTTGGGCTGGACTATGACCAACATCATATGGATTTATAGGAGAAAGAAATGCAGCTATGAATAAATAGCCTTTCAGGACTTAAATGCTGCCTTTACTACCTTGACTCTGGGCACTGTTGCCCAAACTTTACTGCTGCTCTTTGAGATCAGACTTTAATGTCTGTTCTTCAAATGACCAGTTTTCTGATTTTTTAAAATTACTTTTATTAATATTGTTGCTATTGATAACACAGTTCACAGAAGACTCACGGGTAAGAATGCAAAGGCACACAAACCACATCCTCTCTGAGTAGCTAAAGACAAGGGCCCTGGGACATTTAATGTCAGATGACAGGAAAAAAGTTATCAAGCAGGAATAGCGTTTTAATTATTCTCTAAGTATTATAATTAAACAATAACTGCAACATATGCTGGTTGTTAGCCACTTGTACTCACTGGACTTGTATGTGGTAAAGCAATGGCATTGCCAGAATATATCAGAGTCTGCAGAAAATGAATGAAGCTGTTGGCAGATTAATGTCAGACTGGCTGACCTGCACCTGCATCTGGGAGCTAACATATTCTGTTTGGAATTTTTGATTTAGGGAAGGGAAGTTCTGGTTTTAGATCAAGTCTTGGAGGGCATCTCCCACCCTACACAGTTAATGACAGGGAAACTTTTGCCATTAAAATAGTTCTGCTGCTTTACAGGACTGGGGTGTCGCCTCACGAGCCTTTATTCCTGATCCTAAGGAATAAATAAGCAACTAAATATGCAATTGTCATCTCAAAATTATAGGTGAAAAATAACCATTTTGAGAACATTGGAATATGCAGTAGATATTTCAAGTACATCATCAGTGTCAATGAATAAAAAAGCCCAGGAGGAAATTTGGCATTTTGTCAAAATCTAAGTTTTAATGGTATTTTAATTATCATTCTGATGCTGACCTTTTGATTTCTTCATTAGATGCATGCAAAGTGAATAGTTCCATTTCAAAAACAGTATTTTGCAATTAAGAATGTCAGCAGCTCAAAATGAAGTGTTTTCACTAAAATTTGGGTAACTTGTTTTGGTATTCTTGACTGGTACTTTTGAACTTTTTTTCATTACTTATGTTCACTCCATTTTAGACCCTCCAAAAGTTCACATTCTGCAATTCCTTGCAGACTGAAAATTTCATCGACCAAAATCCTGCATACTGGATATTACATCTGGCACCTCCTGTGATACTAAAACCTGTCTAAATATACAGAAATATTATTTGTCTTTATTGTCACATAATTTGAGATTTTCAATACTCAGACTTCCTGAGTGGCAGTTGATCAGTGTTTCCTGGGCTTTTGGAGTCACTTCTATATTAGAGGTAATTTTTTTTTTATCCAATCTCTACTGCTTGAACCTCCAGTGGAAAGTAACCATCACCTACTGAATGGACACTTTGGGAAACAATGAGCCAGGGTTCATTTTTATATTTTTCTTCATTTTCCCTAAACCAGATTTTGGTGCTTTTAGGATGTTATGTTCCACCTGTTTTTATGGTGGAAACATAAAGAAGATAGTAATTTCTGGGATTCTGGGTGAGACCTGAAGATGATGGGGTTCATTGATTTCATGAGAATTTGAACAATGAAGGGTTGTTTTGACATCTGTGGGAGCATCTGCAAGATTACACTTTAAATTCTCACATTCAACCTTCCAATATCATTTCAAAATGACAATAATGCAATCTTACTGCAAATAGGAACAGTTGGTTCCTTAAATGAAAATGACTGGTAATTGCAATTTAATTTTTTATTAGAAAGGTAATTAATTTTTTTCCCAAGTAATTTGCAATAATTTCTGTGTGTTCAGGTGTTGCTACTGTCAGAGACCACTAAATATTTGAAAACCTTTTTCTTTGATGGGACAGTAGCAGCTAAATCCCAAACCACAGATTTTTGTTAGGAGCATCTGCGTTCGAGTTATTTTCCGGTACTTAGGGAAGAGACAGGAGACAGGAGAAGTTTCTCATTCACTCCCAGCCACTTGCTGGCCCTGCAGTTGGTGGCCTGGGCTGTTCTCAGCAGTGCTGCTGATGGAGAAAAGCAGTGACCTGCTAAAGCACTGAGCCTTGGTCCTACCGTCACATCCTCAGAAAAATAGGTGCAGTGAAACCCATGGATTATTCCTGTGAGTAGGAAAGGGACTAAATTTATGGGTAAAAAACTTTGCTTAGGAAATATTGCTGCGTGGTTTTGAATATTATAGTATGGTCAAAATCTCATCCTGATTCTGCTGAAGCTGTTGAAGGTCATTGGCTTGTGCTGAAGTCAGCAATGGGGGCTGTTCTTTGCAGCCATTGAGACCTTCCCTGTATTTCAGTGACAAACACGTGGTTCCTCTCATAGCACTACTCTATTCATTGTCTGGATGGGCAGAGTGACAAATGTAGTGCAAATAAGGCTGAATTTACAGAATGTGTCTTGATCCACTCGTGTTGTACACATCAGCGACAGTCGAATACTGAGGGACCTTCCTTGTTTTTTGTTCCTCTCCTGGATGCTTCCCATACTCTCCCCTTCCCATGCTCTCAGATCAAATTAAAACAAGCCTTAAAGCTCAAGCACTGTTTGGATGGATTGGTATGCTCTGCCCATATTAAAAGACACTCAGGGGTGATACAGTCCCAAACTGTGCTTGAGAGCAATAACATAAGAAAAGCTCGAGATCTATAAGCCTGCTAAAACCCCAGTCTGTTACACTGATGCAGAGATGCGTGCCAGAAAGTCA
This sequence comes from Callaeas wilsoni, assembly GCA_013398955.1. Lineage (NCBI taxonomy): Eukaryota > Metazoa > Chordata > Aves > Passeriformes > Callaeidae > Callaeas > Callaeas wilsoni. The sequence goes on along the minus strand of VWPU01003535.1, from coordinate 109,514 downwards.
GAAGACAGTATTTTTGCATGTAAAACAGTGCAGAAGATCCAGCCTGCTGCTCTGTACCTGGCTGGAGCAGTGCTACAGCGCAATCCCATCTCCTTTCAGGGCTAGGCAGTGCTTCAGTCATGGAGATACTGCTTTACAGTACATTTTGTAGTACATTTTCACAGTTATTCATCCAAACATTTTAATAATAAAAGTATGTCTTCCGTTCCAGTATCTCAAAATATTTGGGAAGTGCTATAGATAAGTACTAGGGGACTAATTTGCAGAGTTTTGCACATATACTTTTTATTACATTTTATTTGTTCAACTTCCAACATCAGTCTACAGCTTTATAATAAGAGTGATGAAAATGTGTTATGTATTTCATGTCATTATTTGTATGACTCAGTACCTATAAATGCAACCGATATGAGTGAGGAATGAAATTGCACAGTTGCTCTGAAAACAAGGCTGCTTGTGTGACTAAATGGCAATTTGGTTATGTGACATCAGGGGACATTTCACATATTTTGTTCCAGCATGTCACATCAAGTCATTACCAGCAATTATGATTCCTTTTTAAATCAGTAAAGCTTACAATATTTTCAAGCATATGTATCCTTATTCCCCCACCCACCTCCATTTCTTTTTTCCCCCCTGTAATCTCAGCACAAGATTTCTGATTTTTCTTCTTACGTGCTCCCTAAAGGAGCTGGGTAAGTCTCAGAACCAAACAGTTCTTGTTTAGCTCCTCTCTGGAGCCTGGACCAGATGGTACAAAAGAACACGCATCCCCAAGGAGTTGCATAAAAAGTCTGTGGAGGCCTGGTACACAGCGGAGCTGTACTGCCTAAAACATTTGCATAAATCTTCCTGCAGTTCCATTAAACAGTGTTTGAGGCTGGGAGGAAATAAAAGTTTTGGAGTGCTTCTAGCTGGGGGTTTCTTTCATTTGATTTTTAGACTATTCAGTGCAACATACTAAAGAGGTCAGAGAAATGTCCTAGAAGGCTTGGCAAGGTTGTCAACCAGGGCCCATCAAGAAATTAAACTTGATGAACCTCTTATCTTCTAAAATTAATGTTGTTCAGCTCAATTTATGTAATGTCTTTTCATCCCTAGAAAATTGACTTGTCCTCTATTGAAAATAAAATCAAGTAAATTAGTTTTCAATCTATTATTTTAAGTTTATTAGAATTACAACATTTAAAGGGCTATAGAGAAAAGTTCTGCCAAATTGTAAGCACATTTTATGTGTTGAAATTAACAAAGCCATACAACACCTATTGAGAGATGCCTAATTTTAAACTTATTCAAAATTAGCTACATAGTCAGCAGTTGAGTTAGAAACAGACCCAATGGGTCCTGATTAACTGGACAACACTTTAGGTAAATGAGCTACTTAAACACCTTCCTGGCTGCCTGTGGCTCGTAGATCAACAAGCAGAGCTGCTCTTTAGAGAAGAGGTTGATTCCCTTGTGATCTAAGGCTGCCCTCAGCTGTAAAGTTTTGCATCAAGTACCATAAGCTGTGTTGAAAAGGATGAGTAAGAAAAGCTTGAGAAGGCCTAAAGAAGGGAGGGTTTGGAATACCAAGTTGTATGAATTTGGCTTGGGAGAAAGCTCTTAACTTTGCTCTTAGCAGTCCTGCAGAAGACAGGTGTCTTACTTCTAGAAATGTGCAGATTCATGATTCTGTCATGAACCATTTGTGGAGTATTGTGTGAAATTCATTACAGACCTGTGGCAGGCAATTCAGATGTGTTACCTTTAATTTTCATTGATTTTCCTCACTAAGGAAAAAACACTGGGATAATGTCATTAGTAATTAAAAGCATCCTTAAGGAGTTAAGTTTTTAATTTCTCTTGAAAAACAAAATATTTGGGGAATTTCTTCAGATATAAAACAAAAATAAGATTATGTGGTAATTCGGACTTTCTTTCACAACCACAAAGAATGAAAACTTTTTTCAAATGAAGTACTGGTATAACCAGAATTTCTGGGTCTGTTTTGAATGATTTAATTTGTTTTAGGATGGAGATAATCAATCAATGAAAATGCATTCATCTGGTCTGCAACCTACTTCCAGTTCTCATTTGCTCCTACTAGATAGATCTGCCTGCCAAGCATCATTTTGGTGAGTTTTTGAGATGCAGGAACTCTCTGAAAAAGATTTTTCTTTAGTTGCCACCCAAATGATTTCAATCCACGTATGCACATGAAAGAATACTGTGAATCACTTGCCTATTCAGCTCTTCTCCAGTTCTCATTCCCAGCAGCACTGACAATGATAACACAACAGTACTTTTGGTCCCAAATTCAGGTTTATCTACCAGGAATTACTACTGCTGTGTCTGTTAAAGCTTTCTCAGTTGTAAAAAGAAAATCAATATTCATTTGATGTTTGCAGCTGGAACCTGCACTAGGTAGAAATGTAACAATATTGCTGTTGTCAGCATAAGTCCAGAACTGAGCTGACAAACTGAAATTCAGAGGAATGACTGAAAAAGCTTGTTAGTATGCCTGCTCTTAACTCAAGGAAGCAGTGAGCATTTGAACATTAGCAAAAATGCTTTTTGAGCAGAAGGTTTGGTTACACAGCTCTTGATTCAAGGGGATTTTCTTAAAAAAAAAAATCTATTTGTTAAAGAATTTATTAAATTTGATGGTTGGAAGGAGGGCCTTTAAAAAGTGAATTAATGCTTTTTAACACTTTCCCCCCATTTGCTTCATTAAAGTATTCCATTTGAGTGAAATGAGTGTGTGCTGCTCTGCTGTTTTACCTTTCTCTTCTTGCTTGTCTTCCTAAAGAGAGAGAACCAGGGGCTCCTTCAGTTCCTGTCTTTGATCAAGCCTTGCTCTTTTTCTGAGAATATCAGAATTCTGGGCCCTCAAGTCAAAAATTTTCAGGCTTTGTTTTCTTTCAAATACAAATATATTTTTAACTGAAGAGTCCTGTTTTCAAAAATGCGTAACACCCTTTGAAAGAAGATTTTAGCACATTTGTAAACAGGGTTTGGTCTCTTTCAAGTTGAAAAATTCAACTTCCCTAAATATAGATACTGTATTTCTGTGTCTACTGTAAGCATGGAGTCATGGGAAATGAATCCTTTGATAATAAGGAAACATCTAAAAATCACTGGGCAGAATCTGTCACAAGCTGTGTCAGAGAGATTGGCATGGGAGAGATATTCCATTCTTAGCATCCAGAGCCAATCTGCAGGTTCATTTTGTTACAAAAACCAGATTGCTTGCGCAGGTATTCCTTCAGTAACATTTGTCTGTCCTTCTTGTATCAAAGACTGCATAAAACTGTGATAGCAAAAATAAAAATATAGTTAAAATAGATATGCAATGTAGAAAACAGTAGTAATTTGCGAGAATGGGAATCCTTCCCAGTGAAGCCATGCCCTTGACCCTGGAAGGGATCCTGCCTGAACTGCCACAGCTCTTGGCTACGTAAAAAAGGAGAAGCAGAGTCCCAGTCCTTAGAGACTCACCTGGGAGAGCTCAGACCTCCAGGGGAGCAGCATTGTCCTGGTTCTCAGTGGTCATGCGAGCCTTGGAAAGCTGCTCCTGACAGCGAAGGCAGCACCTCTCAGGGGAGATAAAGGACAGGTGTGAGAGCCGAAGCAAAGCTTCTGCTGAAATGTCTGTTCTGTTTCCCTGATCCTTTGGAAATGTGGAGGTAGGAAAAGCTGCTCATTCATCAGTTCAGTGGGTACCACCCCAAGAGTAGGGGAAAGGCAGTTTTTATTTAGGGACATTTTGAAATCAAAGCCATGCGAATTTAAAAGCAGGAAGGTAAGGTAAGGGGTGATTTGTGTGAGATCATTTGTGCTGATTGTAGAAACAGTGACCAAATTAATCAGACCCAGATGGCAACACTGCTGAAGTTTTGCTTCAAACGATAGCTCTGATTTGCAAGCTAATGCTTTCATTGCAAAGACTTAGCTTTTTTGGTCATTTTTTTAATTCTCCAAGTTTTAATTTTGTTCAGATCAAATGCTTTGGATATGTTTAGCAAAAATGTTCTTACAGAGATTTAAAAATATGAGGGTTCTTCAAACAAACTTTATGCAAAGTTGTCAGAAACCCACGCTACTTGCTAAATTGTCAGGTAACTTTATTTCCTGTGAGGAGGAAGTTAGATATAGGTTGTAGTCGTAAGATGATTCATATATTTCTTGCTCATCTCCCAACTGCTTCCCTCCTACATAAAATGCAAGATGCAGTTTCTCCTACGGATATCTGTGCAAGTCAGTCTCACACACATTTTATTTCTGTACACATATAGGTGAACAATCCAGATATAAATGGACTAAAATAATTTGACAAGGAATACAGTTCGTAGAATTTTAATTGATCCAGTAAATCTTCTGCATTTCTGCTCACTTAAACCAAAGAATTCAAACAAGATCTTTGAGATTATTTTATTCTAAAGTTTAAAAATGTATGGTTTTGTGCCACATTTTGAGGATTAATAAATGCCAGTCTCTTAAATATTAGCAGAATGTCTTTCTCTTTCAAAGGACTGTAAGTATTTCAAAAACACAAAATAGTCCTGAATTTATTTACAATGATTAGAAACGCTGTTCATATAGCCTGCTTTTTGGCAATGTGCGAGAGTAGTATCTGATGTGTAAATACTGTATTCTGAGCACAAAGGGTCCAGTTCTGCCAGCTCTTCCATTCAGACCGTTCCATTAAGATAAATAAAAATTCTCAGGCAGGATTAAACTTCGCTACACTATATAAAAATATTTTCTCATACTAAGAAGATAATGAGTAACTTTTTTTTCAAATGTATGAAAAAGAAGGGAGATCTTTGTTCTTTTTCCCATAAAAACACAGGTTTTCAATGCATATGTCATTTAGTAACATGTCAGTCAAGATAGGAAGGATAACAATTTTGTAAAAACAAGCCCCCAAATAATATTTTAGTATTCAAGAATGGAATGCATGACACTGAGGTACATTTATCCTATAAATTGGCTTGCACTGAAATTGGGAATCATCTAATATAATGACAAAAAGCTCCTCCAAAGGATAAAGTGATTCAGCTGACAAACTGGCAATTACTCACACAGACTTTTCAAGTCTGTCTTTAAATAAAACATTTGTTAAAACATTGCACTATATGCCTCGTGTCATCCGCAGGAAGATGAATGCTGCATTACCTTCTATCAGTTACTTTCAATTAAAAATATTTAAAAGCATGTTGATGTAGCTGGAAATGCACAGGCTTTGGATTTTTGGAACAGTGAGATTTACTTTTTAGTGATGACTAGCAAAGACTAATGAAATGAGTATATTAGTTAATTTGAAGGCTACAGAGTTTTATTAATTCATAGGAAATCTACATCAAATTTATACTTCATAACCACCACTGATCATAACTACTGTAATTGCAGAGCCAGATAAAGCCAGATTGGATTGCCTTTACTTGCCCCGTTGTTTTCTGCTCCATGCGCTGGTTAGATACTTACAGCAGTGGTTGGGATTCTTTGGTTGCTCTTTTCAGCACACAGGCTTTATTATAACAAGGCATCAGGGCCAATAAATATTACCAGAAGGCATTAATCCAGTCAGTTTAGCATAATTTATTAGGCAGGACACAAACTAATAATCTGTTCCTGTGTTAAATATTATGCACTGAAGAAGAGAAAGATCCCATTTTTTAAGCTGAAAGAACGTTCAAGGCGGGGTTTGTTGAAAGAGGCCATATATTTAACTTAGTTAATAGTTATGGTTAGAAATAAGGTTTGTACACAGCTTCTTGTACTTGGAACCAGGGTCCCTGAAGAAGAGAGCTAAAGAATACCCTATGTACCTGAAAACTTATCTTTTTTCTCCCCTCAGGGGTACCACCTGGGGTAGTAACAGTCCTATATCTGCCTTTGGGCCTTGCTTTGCTGGTGTCTTAGACTGGTACAGCAACAACCGTACTGTTAAAGCTGTGTGTGCATCACGTTATATGTCAGCGTCCTGTGGATATATAAGGTTTGGCAGAGTATTGATAGCAAGCACCCTAAAATCGATGGATTGCATACTGCTAAATCCTTAAGAGAATTTAAAATCTGGGTGTGAATGCCTTGCTTACCAAGGACATTCTGCTAGAAACTGGACAAAATTATATCTCAAATTAAAGTTAATTAAAGTAAGAAAAATGTATCTTAGTCACCACAAATGAAATGGATGTGAATTTCCAACCTCTCTGAGGAACACTGGGCACAATTCTGTGAGCAACACCTGCAGTTTGTGGTATATTTTGAATCTTAAGGCACAGTGAGTGGAAAGTCATTATTAGGACCCAGCAATCTGTGCCCTTTCTTTACGGTAACATTTACTGTTTTTCAACATATGTATGATAAAGGTCCCACTGTTCTGTTCTCGTGTTAGTCTGTGTATGTAGAATTCCATCTCAATCCAAGCTCTTTGCTCCTGCTCTCACCGAGAGCTGTATTTGCTGCTCAGCTTAACTGCAAAAGGAGTCAGCTGAAAACCAGCTCTGTCTGGGGTGGGTGGGAGGAGGGTGCAGCGGGGGGTGCTGCCATAAGGGTCATCCTCACACCCACCTGCCAAAAGGCCTCAACCCCATAACAAAAGGGTGACCCCGCTCTCTAGCTGCAACTCTCTCAGTAGACATCAGTGTAGTTCTTTTTTTGATTGCTTGATTACTCTCCCAACAGGGAATTGGTATATTTAAGACTTGGGACAAAATGAAAATTGAATGAAACCCCAGCACGTGGAATTGCTAAGGGAACAGAAGCTGGAATTTGGGAGTTTGAGTTTCCTCTAGTCCAGGAAACTTGTCTCATGTCTTGAAAGGTCCAATATATACTGAGAAAGGAGTGGTTTTTAGAGAGTTGTGGCAGCTTACAGAAGAGCTGAATGATAGGACAAGGGAGAGTGGCTCTAAACTGAAAGAGGAGGGTTTAGATTAGCTATCATAAAGAAAATCTTTACTCTGAGCTTGGTGAGGCCCCAGTGCAGGGCACCCAGAGAAGTTGTGGAGGTCCCACAGCTGGAAAAACGTTCAAGGCCAGGTTGGACGGGGCTTGGAGCCACCTGGTCTAGTGGAAGGTGTCCCTGCCCATGGCAGGGCGTTGGAACTGGTCCCTTCCAACCCAAACCATTATGTGATTCTACCATTAGTGAAACAAAGTTACAGCTATAGAAAAGTAATTCTCCCTGGACTCTTCTGGATGTATTTTTTGGCATAAAACCATGTACTAGTACTCAGCAAAGATGAGATAAAATTGTGATGTTACAAACGTTGTCTGTTCTCCCAGTGTTTTATAGAAGTTTTCAAACATTTAAATTACTGTTCGGAACTTTAGAATTTCATCTTCCTTCACTGTTATTAAATTATAATCACTTTAGTTCACCTACATGTGGTAATTTAGTATTCTTTGAATTTTTAATATCTTTTCAAGATTGATATTTGTTATGTGTTTATAACATTCTGTTTGAATGCCATTAAGCAGTGTGGTAACAAAATAATGTAGTATATCTGCTACAGCATGTTCAATAATGTATATGATTGTTTCTCTGAGGAAGAAAAAAGCCTTGGGTGTAGAGAGGCTCTAAGTAGGAGGCTGTGCTAACAGAAGGGAATTTGGGATAGCAAGGTTCCTTGAAGATCCTCAGGAACAAGACCAGAATTTATTTGTAACAAGCTGACTATAATTGAAGTTAGTAGCTGCCTTGAGATAGCATGACTCCCATTAAAAAAAATTCTCAGTAATAGTACATAGAAACTTATGAGCAAAATTCAATTGTGAGCTGAGAGGATAAAGCAAACCATCAAAGGTGATATGTATCCAGATTAACTCTTAAGAAAACATGCGAGGCTTTTATATATATTTTATATATATTTTATATATATATATATATATATATATAAAATCTGTTCTCCCTCTCCTCCTATTTCTCTTCTTTCTGTCTCTTTTTGGCTGCTGACTGTAATGTCTGCTCATACATCCTAATGTCTATGGGGCTCAGTATGGGTAGTAATAAATAATTGTATCTCCAACTGATGTTCCTAGAAATGACAGCTTCTGAAATACAGTCAGGAATCTGACATATAAATCTTCCTTTGGAATCTTAGCAAATTCTACTTCTCTTCTAGATTTGTCAGCTGCCTTTCAGATTCATGGTCTCTGTGGTTTGGTTGATGTATCTTTCAAACCACATGGGATAATCAAAGTTGCCCTTGTTGGATCCCATCAGAATCTTTTTAAGAAACCCCAGGGGCCTTCACAAGGCAATAGACCGATAGACTGCATATCCCCAGAGCCTGGTGCTCTTGAGTTGCTCATTATTCCTGCATGGGTTTCAGAAAAGTGACTATGCAGCTCTCTCATCCAGGAACCACTGCTAATCCAGATGAAAATTAGAGGATTCTTGCTTACAAGGTGGCCAGATCTTAAAAAAATTTACACAAACAGTATTGACCCTTCCAACAATTTTTTCTTCTTCTTCTTCTTTTTTTGGGGGGGGAGTGGGAGTGGTGGTGGGTGGTGGTGTGTGTTTGGGTTTTTTTGTTTGTTTCATTTTATTAAGCCATTGTGACCGATCTGAGTGGTTGTTCATTTCATACTTCTGGTTCTTAGAACAAGCACATTGTTCTAGTAGCCCACTAAGCACACTCTCTTACCTAAAATGCTGAGGAGACTGCTACAGCAGGTAAAAACAAAGTTGAAGTAGGTAAATCCAACATGTGAATGTTTTGCCCATTTTTCCTTGTACAGGAGTTCAAAATTGTGCAGTGGTGCTGATGTGGATTCCTGAGGCTCTGGGACAGAACAACCAGCCACACAGGAGTCTGGCATTCATGTGAGTCTGCTGTTCTCTTGGTGCCAAACAAAATACCCTCCCAGGTTTCTAGACAATTTTTAAGATTAAATAGAACAATCAAAGTTAATTAGCATATTTTATCAGTCAGATGACTCCAAATGTTTTTACGAGCGTTAGAGAGTACATTTGAATGATTTAGATGGTTTTCATTTCTTAGTAGGAGCTAGACCTTTGTTTAGGGTAAGTCAACATACCTGCATCTACTGAGACTCTTGTTCTACATCTCAAATGAATTCAGCACGTTGTAATTTGCTGGATAGAGAGAGGTGCACAAAAAATGACTGGGGTTCTGTGTTCATTTGCAACTGAGCAGATGTTCTCCAATGCAAAACAACCACTGGAAAAGCTTCCATCTGATGTAATTGTTTCATTGAAGGTAAGGATTTGAAAAAAGGGCTCTTTTGGCACTGTAACAACTGGTTTACTAGATCATGCTGTAAGCTTAAGTGTAGGTAATGCAAAGTTTCTTTTACCTTATTGATCTTAATCAGATACCCTCTTCAATTTTACAAAATATGTCTATACCAGAGTGATACAAAGAGTGTTTTTCTCCTGTGGTTCCTTATCTCTGGTTTCTTATCTTCAGTCTCTTATCTGAACATGCATTTGATTTTTCCCCTCTGAAATGCCAAATAATTTTAGAGCTGAAAGCAAATCCTTCCAAATAAAAGGTTTTGGCCCCAGTAAACATAGAACTGAATAGTAAAATACCAAGGAATGACAGCAAATAATACATGAAGCTTTGGAATATTGGGCCTAGAGCCAAAATATACAATAGTGTCAAAGACTCAAGGTGGAAGAACAAGAAAGCCTTTGTCATCTGCTGCTGCACTTGGGGAAATTTGGCATCATTTTGTGTACTTTTCTTGGCCAAGGGGCAAGGGATCCATGTCTTCTTGCAGTTCCCTGCATCTACTGTTTCAATTCAGAGTTTTACTAATGTGATCTTGAATAATCTGGCAGGAAGAAAAGGACAGCCTGTTTACAGGAAAAGGGATTGTGTGCTGATGTTCATAAGGCGGCACCAGCACCATAGGGTGGACGGTGTGGGGACACGTATAACCTCTGGGTACTTCAAGGAAAATATCAGGCCACAGGAATAAAATTCTAAGGCCAAAAGAACTCCAAGCCTGCAAATAACATACTCAAACAATATGGCAGATAGATTGTTAAGTCTTTTCTAGGAAAATCTGCTTCTAATAGAATGGAACAAGGGAAGAAAAGCCAGGATGTAGGCTCCTGAGAGTGAGCTGTAAATGTGCTATAAAAAATAGGATAGCTGTATGTGATTCTTTACTGTTCTTACTGGGCTGAACATGTATTAAATTAAGAGTTCTGTGGGTTTGTAACACATCAAGCTGAAAGCTTATTTCTGTATCCTGCAACAACCAGGTAAGAATGCAGTTACACATATAAATACATGCTAATTGCCATCAGCAGTCGTGTTTTGAAGATCATGCATTTTTTATGCATAGCAAGCTGCTAAAATATCCTTACTAGTTATTTCTGCATCATAGCATCCTTATTGGAAAAGCACTAGCAAAAAGGTATTCCATTTTAGGATTTCCACCAAGACTTTGAAAGCCCCTGGTAAAGGTGCAAGAGGGATGTGACAGACATTGCATTAACATAAAGCTCAGAATACTTATTGCCTTCTGCTTCCCAGGGAAGCAGTCACTCAGGTTCCTGTAAAGGCAAAAAGCATAAAGAGACTGGGATCTGTTATCAGCCCTCGTGGGCAGAGCTGCGATACAGAGTGCTCTGCTTAATATTGCTTATCACTAATTTTGTGTGTGATAACTGAAGCATGAACAATATCCAAGTGGGAAGCAGACAAGATCTATAGCTGCATAGTCAAGCCTATCAAAATATATTGCTGAGCTCCTACAGCCAAACAGTTCTGCAGAATATCAGTTGAAACAGGATGTTCCAGCTCACTGGGCCTCCACTCACCGTATGCTTGTGCAGCCTTACCTGTAATAGCAAATAGCTATGCTCGAGGGCAGGATGCATTAAAAATTAGGAAGGGATGTTGGAGTGAACCTGCATGATATCGAAAACTGATGGGTTTTGTTACTTGCTGTGTCCTACTGAGCTGTGAGGCCATGATGATGAAGTCACTGAGTCTTGCCGAAATCACTCACATGAGTGAGTGGTGTATAGAAATTAGAAATCTTAGAAATCTGTATTTGCAAAGCCATGCTGTGGAGATTACCCTGGAGAAAATTCACTCTTGTCTGACTCCTCATTCTATGAGAGAAGGAAGAGAGAAAATGATGGTGTTGCTCTGTGGCTTGTCTGTTTAAACAAGAAAGGTTCTCTCTTCTAAGCTTGTCCTGTACAGGAGGAATCATCTGTGTATTTTGACTCATGTCCAAGCAAACATTTTTTCTGAGAACATGGGGTACAGGGTGGGATTTCCTGACAGTCCCTGCATCCTTTGTGCACCTGTGTTAGCTGTGGGTTACAAACCTTGCACTGGTGAAGAGCCTGAAGATGCTGTCTGATTTTAAAGCAGATCCTAAAGATCATTGTGATTTTCTTCTGTTTCTAATGTGAGGAAATGCTAAGGAAAATAGTAATTTCTTGGTTTATAATAATGTGTCCAATGCACGACTTTTTTTTTACACGGTCACATGTAACTGCAAACTATTTTTCTGGGAATTAATGCACAAATGCTACAATTAGACTATTGTGAGGAAACACATGCAGTTTATATTTCCCTGTTCTTTTAATAGCAAAAAGTCTATGACTACTCTTAGAGGAAGTAATTGAAAAGTTTAGCTAGATGGAATGTCTATTAATGTAACATCCTATAGATAATGCTAAGAAATGTTCAAAAAGTTCCTAGGCTTGAGGACTGACGTACAAACAGGCCCAGCAACACCTAACAGTTTTAAAATTTCAAGTTAGATTTTTGTCTTAGGAGGGGGAGAATGTTTAGTTTTAATTCCAGCAAAAAAAAAGCTTATAGCAGAGAATATCACTGTGTGTTTACCTCACTTCCCTTTTTATTTGGTCCTACAATTACAATTTTATCTGAGTGGGTGGGTCCCAGCACCTCCTGAAAACCTTGGTGGGTAACCAGTGGTGCTTCCAGTAAGGCTGGAACTGGGCTACCATTGAAGTGTTAAAAATTGAAAGAACAAAATCACAAGGCAAAGGGAAGAGGGATATTGTCTTCTTTTGGTGTCTGCTCCAGTCAGTGCACTGTAACACCCGTGTGTCTTGCTGGGAGTTAAACATCATTTTGCCACTGGGAGATAATCTCCACCAAGATTCATCCCTGCTGGCCGGTGGCTTGGGAATCCAGCTGGGGAATCCAGCTGGGGAGAGAGTCCAGGCAGGATTGCCATGAGCTCCCTGTGAAATCTGTTCAGTAGGTGAGCCTCTCTCCCCAACGTTGATCTGGTTAAACAAGATCTCAGGCTGTACAGGTGTAGTGTTAGCACATTTTCCCCAAAAAATGTTTTTCTCTTTTTATTCTAAAAAATCTATGTTTTTATGATTAATCTTGATGCTAATAACTTTTTTTTTCCCCTCTTTAAATGTGCCCTTCTTGTAATATTGAGGGCAATAACAAGCTGGTGCCAAGTGCAAGTCAAATAAATGGGAAATTGCTAAGGAAAGATACTAGGAACTGCTATAAAATAATATGCCATTAATAGCATTTTATTTTGACCATAAATGGCAATAATTATTCTTTTATGAATATTTCAGAAGACTGGGACAGGTTATTGGGACAGGATGTGATAGGAAATTGTTCAGTTTAACTGTACTTTCTTCATTAGAAACTCTGGCAATACTATTTTCCTTTCCAAGGACAATTTGTCATTTCTGTCCAAATAATTAGTTTGAGCAGTATATAAATGCTCTTGTGATACCAGCTGCAACTTCATCATTCTAATAAATGTATGTATAAACCAGCAAACATGCATGGAAATAAACTTGTAGAATAACTGGTAGTGCAAAAAAGCATCCAAAATAAGTTTCTAACAGAGCTCTGTAGGCCATGGCATGAATTTCATGCTTGGTGAAAATCCTATGTTGCTTAAACCATCTTGATAACCAGAATAAAATGATGAATTTGTTCGCATTAATTAAACCTATTACCTAAATGTTGTGTTGGATTATGAATACTATTATATCTTTGCTGTTTTTCTTTTCTATGTTATGAAAAGGCTTACAGAGCAAGAGATGTGTTGCGAAGGGGAAAGAATTAGAAAATACTTTGAAAATTTTAAAGAAAACATTCCATATAGTTCCTTTTTTCTAAGAGCAAAATTACAATGCACTTAAGAGAAAGAGAAATGTCAGTCAAAATAACAAAAACAATATTAATAATGACCCCTAAAAGATTTGCAAGCAGACAGGTTAATCTTTTTTTTTTCAATACACCTACCTGAACTCCAATACAAAGTAATTAATTACAGGTTCTGGTACAGAAATGCCTCACAAATCATCTTTGGATGTCTGCCTTTTCATAACGTACTAATTAGTCCTTTTTACACTGTGACTTTGTTAAAACACGGAGGGTGGTAGAACAATGTTGACATTTGAAAGGGCTGGACTTACATTCCCTGATAATCCACTGGAGTCACACAAACTGCTTTTCTTAATTACCAGACAAAAGCAACACGTTTCCCAAGCTGCCTTGCTCTATAGATGTATTAATAAGCCTCAGCTTATTTAACTGGTGTGGTTTTCATCTCTGAGTCGTTTGGGGATGTTTATTTACCTGGAAATCTGTTACATGCCACTGCTGCTGCTGGCAGGCTGTGCCGACCCTGCCGATTACACGGGGACTGCACGAGTCTTCCCCGACCACAACCTTCCTTCTGATGTCCAGTTGCTCTCCTAGTCTGGGTAACTGAGTTCCTGTCCCGATCCTCCAGGATTAGAATCTTCCAGAATTAACAGATTTTGGAGACTTGCCCAACTCATTCCCCTACCTTCTCTGACTCCACCTGTGCATGTGAAGTTTTCCACTGACGTTTTCACTGGGAAAAAAAAAATTCAATTTAACATTTGAAGTAGAGAAGTTTCTATAAAAAGGGAGGAAAGAGAATGTGTCATTTCCAACTTGTGAGAGCATCCACTCCTGAGTGCTGAAGAATGTATGTTAACTGTGGAAACCTGATCTGAGAACACCTCAGTGCGTTTTCCCATAGAGTGTTTCTACACGCAGGGGGTTTATTTTTCATACTGTTTCTCGAAGGTGCTGAGATTTGTGTCTCACAAGTTCAATGAGTTCCTTTCCACCCAGAGTAAAGGGTTTTTTCTAGAAAGGGTGGGACTTTGTTGAGTCTGGTTGATTAGGTTTTATTAATTCAAGCTGTAAAGAATAAACCATGTTAGATCTGGTGGTGCAGCTAGAGCTACATACACTAGGCAAACACAAGACAAAGCTAAGCACATTACCACTTCCAAAATAAAAAAACCTGAAAGAGCAATCCATAAATGATATGAAATCTATGAAGGCATTATATGTTTATATAATATTAGATTTTTTTTAAGTATAATGTTACTTTAATTTTCTAAATTTCTTTAATTTTAATTTACCTGCTAGACATATAGAAAACATTGAAAAATCCCTTATGAAATGGGTTTTGTTATGGCCTGAAGATGCATCTTATCCCAGGTAAATAGAATATTGCATTGATCTCTGCTGTAGATAAGAAGACTGCCAGGGAGCAGCTGCCTTGTCAGATGAAAAAAATGCTGAGAATAATTCAAACACACTGGGGAATTTCACGTTTGTTTTGAACTGGACTGTAATAAAAAGGGCAAACCTTGTGTTAGCAGGTACCTGGCCAAGAGCAGTCTGCTGGGGAACAGGAGAGATTTGGAAATAGTGCTCAGGGTCTGCATGGACCCCACGATCATGTTTTGAGTGAGGAGGGGAGGCACCTGCTGCTCTGACCACCTCCTAAAGGCACGGACTTCACGGGCCTCTGACTCCTCAGCGCATACCAGGGGCAGAGGAGCTTTGTTTGCTGCTGCCCCCATCCTGCCCTGGTGCTGGTGCAGTGAGTGGGACACTGTGCACAGCACCTCGGGAGCCTGTCCTAAGCAGGGAGGGTGGCTCTGGCGAGCAGGGAGTGCTCCTGGCAAAGGATGCTCCTTGCTAGGAATATTATTTAGAGTACCAAGGGACTGAGCGAGTACACTTGTCTTACTGTGTTAGATGAAGAGCTATTACCAAAAATAAAGTATGTTGGCACATTGTGAAATGGTAGCACTTAAAAGATGAGCAGGATTTGTGTTCCAGAGAGTCATCCTCAGGTACAAGTGCATGCATACGGTGTGCCCAAGTGGCTGCTTAGTCATTCAGGAGGAAAGTGGAGGAGAGGGAGTTACCCATAGAGAAGGAAGGCTTTGTCCAGCCCTTCTCCTTGCTGGGAGAGGCTGCAGCCCTCGGACAGCCCCTGACCCTGCCTGGCAGGATGTTTGGTACTGCACATCTCCAGCACTGCTGGTGCTGGATGCAGTCAGGAATAAAGCGTGGTGATGCCACTCACCCTTTCCCCAGGAGCAGACACTGCTGGGGCAGACAGTGAGCATTCCTAGAGATGAGCTGGGCATTCTATGAGTTCTTTTGTGTTCGATCACTGCAGTCCATATGATATGATATGATATGATATAATGTAATATAATATCCCCCAAACTTGCTTCTTGCTTCTTCTTCCTCTGTTTATTTTTCCTCTCACGGCTCTTCCTTCCGTGGCATTCTGCTCCATTCAATTAAGGTGAAAGGCTTATCCTGTGCATGCTGCTTGGCTGGCTGCATGGTACACTTTCAGCAATCTTTTCTTTAAAGTATATTAGTACAAATAGACAAATGATATATTTAAGATCTTGGTTTACAGCAAAATGTAACATTTTTCCTTTAAAACTTCCAACTCCTCCATGTTTCCCGCCCTGCTGTTGTTGGTACTTTCATCACCCACTGAGTGTGAGCCAAAATACGGAGACTATTATGCAAATAGTTAATGTTAAAGTGAATTGGATGGCTTGTTGTGCTTATTTATATAACCTCTAAATGCTGTCTGTGCACTGTAAGCTGCAGGGCGAACAGCCAGGCTCCGCTCCCACAGTGTGTGAGGAGCTCATGTTTGCAATAGCAATGTATCCCAAATTACAGGTGTACTCTGCACCCAGGCTGTGCTGTAACAAAGAACCTGGGATACTGCCTCTGGTAAGGAAACAACAGCTGTGGAAGGATGTACTAAAAAAAGCTTTGGTTCAATAAATCCCTGTGGTTTTTTGTTGGGAATCTGGAGATATTGGGCAAGAGAGAATTTTAGTCTGACCAAACATGGCCAGTTTTGAATGATAGTGCAGCCTTAGCAATATACAGTTTTACATTACAGATTTGTGCTTTGAAATTAAAACAAGATGTGTGGAAATACACATTGTCAACATGTCAGCCTAGCCGACACCTTTCAGCTGGCAATGAATACTGATTACCTTCTCCACAGCAGACAATTCTTCTATCTAATACCATTTCATTAAAACACAGCTGAAATGAAAGTCTGTTTGGTTCCAATTTTAAAGGTATTTCTTGGTTAAATCAGGCCAGAAACATGTGCTTTCCTTAAAAAAAAAAAAAAAAAAAGGGAAAGAAAGAAATAGAAAAAGGAGAAAATCATAGAAGAAAATATTTCATTTGAACATCAATGTTTATCACAAACTAAAGCAAGTCTTGGAAAGGAATTATTTCCTGGCTGCTGATGGAACAGCAATGCCAGCTTTTGGGGGGACCAGTCAACACCCATCCATCGTTACCTCTCCTATATGTGTTTTACATTTATGCTGTGTTGCTCTAAATGTGGTGTATTTGATGCCACATGTGTAAGTACTAGTAATAAAGATTTTGTGATAATTTAAATGTTAGAGACCTGAGTTACACCAGCAGGCTTTGAACAGATCTCTTCAAGTGAGAATTTCCATTTCACTGGAAGTTTGAGCACACTGAAATGTTTGAATTGGAAACATAACTGTTAACCTGTTCAAAATTGAAGCAGAGTACCCAGTTGCCCTGACCCTGAGAGGTCTCCCTACCTTGTCCTCCGGGCCTCCTTCCAGAACCCCGTGATCCTCACCGTGCCCACCCACGGCCATGGCAGCTGGAGGCCATCCGTTGGAAGATGTTCTTCAGGTGTTGTGTCCATGGGCTGTCCCCAGCAGCAGCCTGGGAAGGCCAGTTTTGCCAAAAGGCAGCAAGTGAGCTGCCAGGACATCTGTGGGTTTCTCATGGAAAATCCCAGGACTTTGGCAGAAGTTTGCTAAACCTGAACTGTTTCTATGAAACATCTGTTCTCATTGAACTTGTGAAAAATTTTTCTTGTCTCCCTGAAATTTTCTGCACTGTCTTCCTGAAGTTCTGTATGTTTCTGGTACACAAGAAAGGCTGGTGTTTGTGGTATCTGTCTTTAAACACTTACTTATGACACCTCATGAGTTAAGGCATTTAAAACCATGTTTCATCTTCGGAGAGGGGAGTCTTTTACCACTGTGTGAAACACATATTTAAATTGTCCTTATCTCTGGGAACTTTGTCTAAGTGAAAAGTCAGAGCTTGAGACTTTGGTCCTCAATCTGACTTAATAAAACCCAGCCATTGTTTATTGGCTTCCTTTGTCAGAGAGGTGATGGAAGGGGCATGTCCCAGATTGCTGTCTCTAATCTGACACCTCGTATATTGTCCATTATCAGAACAAAATGGGAAAGAAAATCCTTTACAGAAGCCTCTTTGAGAGCTTCGGAAATAAGATTTCAACAGTACTGAGATTTTTATGACAACATAATTAGAGCTTCCACCAGATTGTAAAAACTCAATTTGTTGAAAATTGTGTAAGCTGATTTAGGGTCAAATCCCACACTTCTTATTCAGACTTTTCTCTGAATTTTCATTGATCTCAATGGCATAACTCAAGTTCTCTATTTCTAGCAAAGTATCTCTGTGCTTCCTTCCTTTCTGTTCCAATGAGCAATCTTCCTTCTTACAAAGTGTATTTCAGACATATGTTGAAAAGATGTTATTGATGCAGTAAAGAGAGCAAATAGGATCTGCTGTGCTTGTGATGATGACTTTGACATTCACTTGATGCCACAAAGATATGAAGGTTAGCTCCAACTTCGATAATCTCTTGTAATGTAGCCTTGTGTCAACAAAGCCACAGGTGTGGACATAGAGATAAGATGATAATTTTGAGCCTATTTTGTGTTCTCTCTTATTTTTCTCACAGTTATGCTTTTAAAAGTTCAAATCTCTAGTAAATAGGATAGTGAATCTGTGTTTTCTATCTCTTTTCCTTTCTAAAATGGTGTCATGGGGCTGTTTCTCAGCAAGTCCTGATCAAATTGGCAGATTTTACGAATACAAAGATGTGTTTTTCTACCTGCCAGCTTCATCTAACCTCATACTTGCATCTGAGAGCCAGGCTTTATTTGATGTGATCTAGAGGACCACCTATAGAGGCCCACCATGGCAGTAATGTTATGGAATCAGTTCAGTTAACTGAATTGCTCTTGTGGGGAGGATTATTACTGTATATACCAGATGGAGGAGCAGGTTCTTACTCTGCAATCTTGTTTCTAGGTCAAAAACCATGGGTAGGCCCCAGCAATGATTCCTGAATTATGTTCCCCCTCAAATCCTCTAAAGAGGAAGTAACATGAAAACTTGCTTTTCAAACATCAGGTATTGGATTCCAAACTCATGCAAGTAATGTATTCTTGAATAAGAATTTTCTGGGACTTCTTAGAATCATTTTTTAGTCTCAGTAGTGTGTGGGGAGACACACTTCACATGACTATTAGTATATTATAGTAATCCTATACAGAGTCCACCTGTCCCTGAGTCCCTGCGAGCTGCTGCAAACATGGGTGCAGCAATATTTCCACATAATGGAGTTTATAATCCTCATTGCATAAGGTAATCAATGGGTAGAAAAAAGTGAATGCATCCCTTTTTACTCAGGAAGAGAATTGGAAGACAAAATCACAACTGGGTTAAGGTCATATTGGTGACAGAAGAAGACTAAGAAATGACCTGTGATTTTCTTTGCTGTTATACAGAGGTCATGGTGCCCAGCAGGCTTCCTGCTCAAAACTACTAGAGAATTCCTAGCAGTGCCAGAGCTCTGCAGTGTTATTCCAGACCTTCGGTGAGGGTATCACCCAGGAAGGTTTCCAGATGGAGAGGTCTAGAATCAGCCACGTCTGACATACAGGCAGATTTGATGCAAATTCCCTTTGGTGAACATCTAGAGAGTTTTTCCAAGCTCATTCTGTCTTTTTTAAGAGTGGGCAGCAATCCCAATGTGCTTCACTGGCAGTTCCCTTCACTGAAAAGGGGAAGGTGACTCACAGGAGTCTCAACATCCCATTTTATTCATATCTCACATAACACAGAACTCACAGACATATTTCTGAAAGAGACAGGGAGACCATAATTACCACCTTCTAGAATCAGCTGCAAAGCCATAATTCTGCATACAAGATACTTTTCTTAGCACACACTGAGTTGTTTCATTACCTGGGAGTTCACAGCTTTCCAGAACCTGGCATTGTAGGGAACAGAGCATTGAGATGACAAATAGCTTGTAAGCTTTTAACAAGACAAGTAATCTTTTATACCAGAATTGCTGGAGCATCTTCTTAGAATGGACTTTTCCAGTAAACCGCTCTTACCACCCATTTTTAACAGAGCTGAATTCAGCCCTCCTTTTCTAGGAGACTTTGGATTTAAATTCTGCAGCTTATTTAAAACATTGAGGATTGGCCCTGTAAGATGCTGGACCCCCTCAGTCCATGTAAAGCCATTGCCTACAGGCAGTGCCCACTGTGTCCCTGCCCTTGGCCCTTGTCACACTGCAGGAGTCTCAAACTCTTCCTGCTTCTCCGTGTTTCCTTTTAACACAACCCCACTGGAAAGGGTGTAACACTTTAAGACTAGCACGATGTCTGAAGGCCAAAACCTGCTTTACTCTCATGCTCTCCAAGGGGCAGATGGCATCTCCTCATCCATGCTCAGGTGTTCCCCACCCTTCTGGGACCCTGTTTGCTGCTGACTCCCAGAAACTACCATAAATCACTGTAATACCAAATGCCAGGGCACACACTTATAGAGGTCAGCTCTGGGCAAGATGAACATTTGGCTGCCAAGACTTTTGTTTGCAGAAGCAGCAGGCAGGCTAAGGGCATATTTCTCTATTTATTCTTGAAGAACCACCCTGTTTGTGAGCTGTCAAGAAAAATTTCAAATCCAAGTTTTCTAATTCATTAGTGGTTTTTTTGTTTTGGTGGGGGTTTTTTGATTTTTTTTTTTGGTTTGGTTTTTTGGGGGGTTTTTGGTGTGGTTTTTTTCAACAGACTGCACTGGCAAGGAGGACAGAAAGCCAGTTGGAGACATTTGCCAAGATTCTTGTTGGGGTTTTTTTTTGGTATGTGGAGGTGAGGGGTGCAGGGAGAAATTCTCCAACTCCATCTAAGTGATACAAGGTCACTTAGATTGGCATAAGAATACATTCTCTTTTGCTGCTGTGGGAGATGTAATCTATTCATTTTAATGGCCAGTGAGCAAAGGCCGCCAGCGCCGCCTCGGTGTTTCTGTCACTGCTGTTCTGTTCCGGTGCCTGCCCTGGGGCACACATGAGTCACACTTCCAAGCAATGACAAAAATTTTAACATTTTAGGCAAGTGATGAAAGCTTTATTAACTGTAAACCTCAGTAAATGTTTGAAGAAAAATAGTCACCAATTCTCTCTTTGTGTGAACAGATGAGAATGACATTGTAAACTGCATAGCCAGGCTGCAGCAATCTTGATGTAATTCCCAACACGGCTGGAAGCTTTTCATCTGATTTTTGGGCCTCTGGCTTCACATGCCCTGTGTCTCTGCTCCTGCTTTGAAATGGGATAATGATATTCCCTTTTTCTACCTTTTGACCACTGCAATTACAGGGTTGGAGGCCAGTGGCACATTAAGTGTTTCCACAGCACTTAATAGATCTTTGGTGTTGCATAAAAAATCAAACTGCTTTAAATCAGCAGCTTACATAGAAAGTGAGGGAGTAAACTATCATATGTTTTCTGAATAGCTGGTAGAAAATATATGAAATTAATTTGAATATTTTTTTAAGTCCAGTTTGTAAACTTCATTTCTAATGATAAATGGGATTTTTATAGAACACCATTTCTGTGAAGTGAGCATTTGTTCGGTATGGGATTTTTAAAAAAATCTCTTCACTGTAATAGATGACATGTTGTAATCCATGTCACAACCTCATAAAAGCATCATCTGAATTTGTTCGATTAACTGAGTTTTTATTTTTCATTTACATTGCAATCTTTTTCTTTAAGAAAACACTTTACATCATGTTGTCATGACAACAGAATATGGTCTAAGGTTGAAATACTGACATTTTTCTCAGTGTTCATAATGCACCCTCTGCTCACTCCTCCCTTCTTGGCCAGTTCTGAGGATCTCTACAAATAAATGTAAATCTGCAACAGAAAGATGGATTTGGGGGCCAGAAAAAGCTGACTGCTGTATTTTTCTTTTTCAGTGTTTGTGAGTCTGTGTAAGTGGGCAATCATTTTAAAGCTTGGGGACACTATTGTACCAACATCTGTGACATAATTCAAAGACACACAAATACAAGGGCATTTTCTATATCACTGAAACATATCTAAATTGTCTCTCAATCAAAAATGTCTGTGCCAGAGCTCATGTTCAAGCAGTCTCGGGTCTGTTGCAAATAATGTTAGGGAAAAAGAAGTAGCCTGTGATGAACTGGAAAACATAGAAGACCTAGAACAGGCTATAAATAATAATTCTCTTTTGTCTTATCCTCTGGAGAGGTTCATAAAATTGAATACGTGAATATGTGAGTCCTGCAGTCCTCAGAGTATTCAGATGCCATCCAGGTATTTCCTCCCTTACCAAAGAGAATAGGCAGTGATGAATTCCAGCTGTACCAATTCCTAGAGAATTATGTCCATGGTAAGTGGAGGCCACAGAAGGGGAAACATAGAATCACTGTAAACAGTAACATTTATGAAAATGTTTATTTCATGCAGCTTCCCTGATTCACTCAGAAGAGTAAGACCTGAAGATGACCTGTTAGTTCAAGTTTACAGACATTATTCCCTATAATAGTGAAAACAATCATACCAATTTGCCTCTGCTTTGCTTTTCCAAATCACATACTAATTTTCATTTGGGGAAATCTCTTATCTTTGAGAAAAGTTAAAAAGAACAGTTTAAAGCTTCTTAAACCTTTTTCAATACTTGCATATTCTTCTGAATATCTGAAAAGATGTTTGTAGGTAAAGTGAGTTCCTGGAATGGACATTGGAAACAGCTGGGAGAAAAGGTTAAAAAGAAAGAGACTCGGAGGATATGGCTGGTGAGCCTACATGTGAATAAATGCTGACACTGGAAATAAGCCCTTTTTTTCAAGCTCTGAGAATACAGATGAACGTATGGATATAGTTGTGCATGTGAGTCAGGCAGAGCAGATTGTTTCACATCGGCTTCCTGTAGGGTTTTTTATCATCTTCGGAAACATCTGGTACAAGCAACTGTTAAGATATTGGATGATAACATACTGTGAATATGGTCCACCTTGGCCATACCTTGTTTCTTCACACAACATTGTAAATAGAGAAGTCTAACAGGGACTGCACAAGCATAAAAGAATTGTTGTGGCTTGGGGGAGAAGCTGAAGTAGCAAAGTAGAAGAGTAAACAATGGACTGATGAAATCCACAGACAATATTCTCTGATTCAGCAGCTTGTGAAGTGGTTAACTGGCATTGATCACATTGTTAGCTAAACATGAATATTTGTTTTATATGCAGGATGCAGGCAAGGTTAGAACTTCCTTGCTAAACTTTATGGCCTATTCAGACATTGAAGCACCATTTGAAATCTCTGAGCAAGAGATGTCAGAAAATAAAAATAGTCATAATAATAATAATGTATTTTATCTACTTGTTTAGTCCATAAAAGTATAACTATAGAAGAAAATGGATGGATAGCTCAGAACGAGACTTTCAGCTACATGAAAAAATTCATAGATTTGCAGTTTTTGCCCTAGTGCTGAATGAAATCCAGAATATCTAATGAAAATGAGATCACTCAAGGAGCTTCACAGTGAGTGACTTGTGAGGCTGGCATTTGTGGACTCAGAGCTGTTCTTATAATCAAATGCAGCATGCTCAGTATCTCCTCTGTTGTAGATGAGATTTGACCTCTAGGTTTGATTTGTATTAGCTTGTGACTATTCTCTACTTTTCACCTGAGAAAATTTCAGATTAAAATTTTATTAAACGGGATGTAGGTCTCTGAAAACTTTCAATCCCAACTAATTGGCTTTTTTGGATAGGAAAAGCTTAATTAAAAAATCCCCAACCAGCTGCAGTTATAAGCCCTCTTATTTCATTACATATGTGGGTCTTTCTTCCTCTCTGCATAAAACTTTCCATGCCAACGCTACATCAACAGGAAGACTGGTGTATATGTGTGTGTGAGTTCAAAAGTGAAGATAGATTAGCTCAACTAATGAGTGTAGTTGAGCTTAATTAAAATTAATAGTGAATTTAAAAATGAGAAAATAATTATGGCACCAAGTAAAACAGCAAGATGAAGAAAGCAACTGCAGCAGATTACAAAACTGCAGTGGGAAGCTGCCAGAAGACCTGCCTTTGGCTTGCTAAATGGAATCACGGAGTTGTAGAATCATTTAGGTCCAAAAACACGTCTAATATCTAAGAATAAACAAAGCAGTAACTTAACCTATCTCTGATGTCAAGCATGAAGGGTTTGTGCACTTAGGAATTGATGAAAGTGGCAGGGAATGAACTCCTGGGGTATTGCAGTCTTCTCTGGCATGGTCAGAAGACAAGGCCATAGGAGCAAAGGGGTTCCTGCCTTGCAGTGACTTCCCTTGACATTTTTGTGTGAGGTCTGACTGTAATCCAGTGGTCCAGTCATAGGAATCCACATACAAAGTGTAGAGCAGTGGGTTTTCTCCTTGAAATGCTTTCCACAATAAAACTAAAAGAACTCACAGGAGGTCAGCTTGGGAAATAGCCCCAGAGCGTTGCTCCCTGATGGAACCCTGCTATGGATTTTGGATTACTGCCTTGGTGTACTCAGGTTTCTGCTTCAGCTAAGACAGCATTCAGACCTCCCACATATTTCCAGTTTTAGCTGATAATACACCAACAGGATGACAATGAAGAACACTTCTCTAAGAGTAAGTTTTATCTTTCTTTCTCTCCAGTTCTGGGCATTAGTCTGGTTGTGACAGGTCATTCCTTTGAAGCATCGTGAGTGACAAGCATTTAGCTGAGGTGCTTGTACCAAGATTCAAGCTGTTAAAAGTCTCCGTCAATCACCAAAAGTGAGTCTTCCTCCTTCTGCTTATCTCTCTTTACAACTTCCTCAGGATCGTAATTCTGTCCCAGTAGTTCCTTCCACCACATTTTCCTAAATACGGACATTTGTGCAGATGACTGTGTGAAGCATTTTAAAGGCTTCAACTAAGGCACTTTAAGAGAGCAGAGCTATTTCACATTCTCTCTGTTCTGGTTTTTGGCTCAGAGAATTCTCCTTGATAATTTGTAAACTAAATCAAAATTCTTCAGAAAGCTGTGGCATACCAGGCTGACTGGGCTGTGAGGAGCCCTTGTGTCTGAAACTTGTGCCAGGGAATCTGGGAATTCACTGAAAACTTTTAATATGATCTTCCTTCTCTAAACTCAAAGAGGGTTGGGCTTTTTCCTATCCATTGAAGTTCTTTAACAACAGGATTGTAGCAATTCCTGAAAGAAAGAGGAATTAAAAGCTTTTAATTCTCTTACATGCATTGCTGATTTGCTCAGCTGGAGGAGATTTATGTGGGCTGGTTCAGTCTCTCCATTCAGTTAAGAGTAACCTTAATGGTATTTCTAGTGGGCAAACTTGCTCTCATGCTCAGCTTCTCTGTCAGTCAGCTCATTTATTTTAGTTTCCATCTTTTGAAAAAAACCAGGTCTGAATTAAGTGAGCCAATATGTCTAACCAATAATGCGTTACTGGAACACATTATGTGATGACTACAGATCCTCTTTCTTTGCAGAAAATTATGTGTTAGTACAGTGTGGAGGATGTCTGCCCCTTCCAGAAATCATACCCGGGAATTTGGAAGTGATGGTCTAATATCCCACCAAAGGTGAATAGGACTAACTCTGAGAGATGGACCAACAGCAGCATATTTTAAACAACCACCTCTGATAAAACACCTGAAAAACAGCTATACTTCACCAGAGACATCACAAAAGTCATTAATTTTATGCTATAGCCTTCTCATTTTAATTTGATATTTAACTTCATTATCCTGTAGTTTAGACAGGCAGTTTATTACATTTTCATTAGCGGTGAGCTGCAGGTATCTGTCTCTTTGTCCTCTTGTTATCATACACGCCACCACAAAACTGAATTCTGTTTCCACGCTTTTAAGATTTTACAGTGGTATAAATTTCCTGATTATAACATTTACTCCTCATTGAAAGATAGGAATGATCCTTATCTCCTGCTGAGCTATAGCATTCTTAATCAAGTAACGTGGGAGTCACTCTGTAGATTAAAAACCCCATATTTTCATGTGTTTCAGTACTATAGACAAGTGAATCAGATGAGGGGAGGGAAAAGAAAACCCTCAATCACTCCAGCCTGATTTACGGAAGTGTGTAGCAAAATCTGGAATCAGAAGCACAGTTTTCTGTGTGTTCTGCAGTGGCTGGATATTAGTGAGCCTGGCTGGGCTTTTGGAATTCAGCAGGGAAGCACCTGTGGCTTCTGCAGCCCTTCTGCAGATGGGTGTACAAGGGCAGGGTCACCATCATATTTCTGATGTTTTTGCAGTCATCAGTTTTAGAAAAAAAACCTGTTCTGATGCCATGGAGAACATTACTTCTGAAGCAGTGTCTAACAGCAGAGGAGTCAACAGCCAAACCAAACTCAAACTCCAAAGCCTTTGAAGTTTGCCCATCATAATTTTTAGTTGAGTTCCTCGCTACTTTGAAATAAAAAGTAATACTGACTAACACAAAATTGCTGAAATTTAAATTGCTTGTACACCCACAGAAATGCAGTGGGTTTGGAGTTTGACTGATGCACAAAAAGAAGGAATTTACAGCACTTTTTCATAAACATTTTAAATGCCTAAGTTAACACATCGTTTGTGATAAGAAATGAATTTAATACTTAGTAACCCAGGCAGGACATGATAGGAAATTTTGCTTTTTGCTGAGAGGCATATATATCTAAGAAAGAGCATAAATAAGAACCTGGAGAGCAGATTAAAAGAACCTCAAGAAAGAAACTTGGCATCTGAATCATGTCAGGGTTTTAGAAAAAAATGATACATTTTCTGGATCACAATACATTTGTAAATCTTGCTCTGAACCTAAAAGAAAATGGAGACCAGTGCAGAAAGCACAAAAATATTTGTTACTTTTCTGGGCTATTGAAGAGTTTGAAGATGCTAAATTTCTGCTCCATTTGCTTTGCTACTGAGTGATCTTTATTTTAATTGCAAGCAATATTTTGCAATACCAGAATTATTCTGATTTCAGTTCATTGCATTCATTTTAAAAAGCTGAAAAACAGTTTGGGTTTCATATTTTTGCACATGTTTTTAAATAAAAATTTATTTAACTGAGAAGGGAATTTTGTCTTTCCAGTTAAAATGTAATGAGATTGGAAATTTTGCACCCATACTCCCATTCTCCTTCAAGTCCTATTTGAGGTTTCGTGTGGACTAAATTCTCCTTGAAATAACAGATATGTATGATACATAGTGAGCAAAACAGAAAAATAACATGATTGCTATTTAATCAAAGCATTAGAGTGTGAAGCTGCCTTCCTATTGTTTGCAAGTACTGCTTGGAAAATTGGGAACAGTTGCAGCTATGGGTAGAGCTTTTGTATATCAGATCCAGCAGTATCACTAAACACAAGGTGACTCTATATTCCACCTATTGAAATATTTATTTATTTATTTAGAGAAAAACCCAAAGTATTTGTAAGGGATTGTAATCATAAGTGAATTTGGTGCTGGAACTCTCTTTTGCCTTTGAATCTAATGCAGACTGATGGTTAATGGGCTTCTCCCTGTGGTTCACTAGTTCCAACAACTCTGCATTTTTTCTGCCACCTTTTCTCTTTTAAACCAATTCTTGACTTCTGCTAATGCAATATCCTTCACAGACCCTTAAGTGAGTGAAAATGTAGTAATTTTTTCCTAATGTTGTGTCTTTCTAGTTGTGAAGGGCCTGAGAGGCTCAGCCCATTTTATGGATCTTGCTTTGGTAGCCTATATAGTATTCAGATATATGGGCTGTCCTGAAATCACAGTTTCTGTCTCAGTGTAGTTTGCTCTCCCTGTGAAGCTTCTGTTTGCAATACAGTTATCAAGAAGTTATTGATCAGGTTGGAGTTATCACACTGTTCCATACAGCCTCTTCTAACTTGTTGTCATTTTGTTTAAATTGGTTTCAGTCTTCGTAATAATACTTCATGGGTATAATAGAGAAATTAGTGGTATTGCCACTGAAAATATTCACATCATCATTAAGAACACCTGGTAAGTTAGATGGGTGACGATGGTGAGTTTACCTTCCTTTCAGCAGTGCATTTTTTTAAGAGCACATGGGGTCCCTTTCTGTGGCTATCACTTATGCAGAACAGCAATCCAGTGAGGTTACCTCTGGTTTTCTCACCTCTACCATTATGTGCTCAGTCAAATAATAAGTTTTAATGCCGTTCTGTGCATCTTTTTCCTAAAAAACCTGGCTATATCATGGATGTTTTCAGCTGATTGACTAGCTGGCAAAACACGTTGGTAGTGTGCTCCATCTGCTTTACGTTCTCCAGGATCCAGTAGCAGTTGGTAGCGAGACTACCAAGGCAGCAGTCCAGACTTGCATTGTGTCTAGTGTGTAGGATTGAAGGAAAGAAACGGAGGGAGTGTTAAATTTCCTCTCAGTCTCTGTGCAAACAAGTAGGACACCTTAAATATCGTTAGAAAGAATTTCACTTGTGTATCACTGAAAATATATTAGAGAGACATTTTTCTAGATAATTGTTCAAGTAGTCCTTTATTGTATGTCTCCAGTCTTAAAAACTAAATAAATCTCATGCAGTTTAGCTCTTTAACAAAATTATCTGAACAGTGAATAAAAATGCATTTCAGTCACTCCTCCCACAATGTCTCTGCCTTTTATGGACACTCCGATGCATTTGTTACCCCAACTATGCTGGATGTGAGCCAGGGCAGAAGAGGTGGGAACTGTAACTTGAACAAGCTAATCTAGATAAATTCCCAAGTTTAGGAATATGTGAGGTTTACTTTCAGATCTTGTTTCTCTTCTGCAGTTCATTATCTTCATCCCTTCTCCATTTTGCAAACACAGTGTAGGCTTTTCTTTCATTTTTGATTTCGTGGAGCATAGATGTGAGGCCCAGAGATTGAAATCTGGGTGTCTCAGTCATCATCTTAGCAGGAACAGCAAAACAAACCTCCTCAAGTTCCAGCTTTGAAGTTGTAAAAGCAGTGAGAAAACACTGCCTCCCCAAGCAGGTTTTCAGGCCTTCTGCTGGGCCTTCTAACAAGCATATTTCATGGTGGAGATATTTCTTGGACAGATACTAACTCTTGAAAATGAACTGAAACTGTGAAGTCTCATTTCACATAAACAGTTACTGGGATGATCTTTCAATTGCCCCCAGCCTGGGCAAAATTGGAACTGATACCTCCTCCAAAGGCAGAAGGCTCCATGTCTTATTGCCACTCCTCTGAACAATCCAGGTATTAAAATAGTGAAATCCAACAGTTTCCATAGTGACTGTTCTTATTTAATATTTTACTTCTCCTGTCCTCTATCTGCCTTTAGAGTTGCTATTGCTATACCGTTTATTTTCTTCCACCAATTACACTGTATGACTGATGGTTAAAATACCAAACTCCAGAGACCAATTTTCCCCTCTGTATATGCCCATGGTTGCCTTAACATTAATAGAAATCACATTTGTGGAGAAGCTTCATCAGTTTGTAATTTACCCCCTTCACGCTAGAAATCAGAATCTAGTTTATTAGCATTATAAACATACCCTCCTGCCAACCTTAGCCCTGTCCAGTCCTTGCTTGCCTGAAAGCCTCACACTTTTCCTGGGGCTTGACTTTATTAGTACAAAAACAGGTCCTAAGACAACATAAAATTAAACCCATCCTTTCTGTGGCTGTCTGTACAGCTGCTGCCCTGAGTGCTCAGCTTGTGCGCTGTCAACTTTGCTGACCTGCGGTCTGGGGAGAAGCTCCTGGTTTAGCAAATCCTAAGAACACTTTGCAGCAGATTTACCCCTGCTTGGGAGGGTGCATTCAGGAAAGCACCATCCATTTGATACAACTGTGCAACTGATTTCCATGGCCTATATTTGATAATGGCTTCAGTACATGATTCAAAGTACTTCCATTAGGATAGAGAAAAATCTTGACACTGCACTGCTTCAAACTGTTGAAAAGGGAAGTTCCCTTTGTTTGTTTGGAATAAAAGTCTCTTAAAAGGAGATTTAGATCAAGACCCTGGAAAAATGTGAGGTTTAAGAGAACATGAAAGATGCTTTCTTGACTGTATGATATCGACTGAGTCTGAACCACTGGTTCTTGAGAAGTAGCACCTTTCAGACTGGATGAATGCTTGCTCAGAACTGTTTGGTACCAGAAAGAACTGATTTGCTCAAATTAGGGAATCTGGAGCAGAAGTTAATCATCAAACTGAAACCTAACAAATAAGAAAAAAACAAACACAAAAATTAAGGCACATTCCTTGGGGTTTTGGTAAAAATAATTTTATATTTTTAGGCTGTCCAGGACTTGAATCCAGCTTGAATTCTGCAGGAGGTGTGCCACCTTTGAGGTACAGCTCAGTCCCAGTGAAAGAAGAGTCAAAAATCCACTCATTTAGGCCCAGCAGAGATACAGGTGATCACAGAAAACAAGTCTGTCATATAGACCCCTTTGTCAAGAAGATCAGGTGAAACCAGGTATTCCTACCAGCATTGTTTATGTCATACCCTTAGTACTGTGCCCCTGCTATTCTTTGGCAGTTTTCTGTGACATTAATACAAAGAAAAAAGGATTGGTGAGATTCCTAGTCCATTTACAAATTTCTAAGCATAAATAACCTCAGAAAATAAAGGTTTTGACTAAGGCATCCTACCCACAGCACAGAAGTAGCAGAAGCTCCCGTTCTTTCCTCATGGCCTTTTGCTTGACAGA
Organism: Callaeas wilsoni; assembly: GCA_013398955.1. Taxonomy (NCBI): domain Eukaryota; kingdom Metazoa; phylum Chordata; class Aves; order Passeriformes; family Callaeidae; genus Callaeas; species Callaeas wilsoni. The sequence goes on along the minus strand of VWPU01003535.1, from coordinate 79,336 downwards.
TACATGTGTACTGCCCTTTGTGAAAAGACACTTCTCCCTCTCAATCTGTTCCCTCAGCCCTCTCTATCCTGTGCACCCACTTGTATGAGGCAGGAATTGATATATTTTTAACTTTGCATCTGTGTGGGTGCATGTGACTGGCAGGCTGCCAGTGTCTGTTGTTTCTGAACTCTTGTCTTCAATCATTTTGGAAGTAAGCCTTGTAGGGAGACACTAAGCAGGGATGAAAAAGGATTTCAGCCTACCTGCTATGTGCGGCAGTAACTAATCACTTAAAAGGAAAACACAGAGATAAAGTTCAGTGCAGAATGGAATAGAGCAGAAAAATTCAATTTGTTCTTTTAAATCTCAGTTGTGAAACACTTTGAATAGGTGATTATGTATTCAAAAGCTAAAAGCTACAGCCAGATTTTCTACAGGGCCAGATAATATCCTGGCACCCTTCTGCTCTGGCTCCACTTCTGTCACCTAGAAAGATTGTGGAAACAGAACAGCCAACCTGTCCATGTCAAGTGACAGCTCTGCTAGGAGAGTGAGTTATGTTTAAGTCAAATCATACTTTTTAGGTGTGATTATTTAGCCCAGGCAGCGCAAATTATTACTTAATCTCCTAAACTTGCTTCCAAACTAATAAGGTGCCCCTTCATGAAGCAGCATTCTGACATCCAGCGTGGGCATTAATGTTATTTACAGAATATTGTGTGAAAACAGTCAATTCACAAGTCACTGAAAGATGTATCTTCTTTCAAGGCAAGTTTTTTATCTAATGGAGATGTGATATGAAACAAACAGAAAATCCAGTAACAGGCATTATGGTATGATGTTTACCATGTAGGTAGAAAGGAAAGTGTTCTGTTGTCATTGAAGGTATAAATACATTGAAACATACTCTAACATGAAGGGGATACTCAACATGAATCATAGAATTATTTAGACTGGAAAATACCTTTAAGATTATCAAGTTTGGCAGTTAACCCAGCACTGACAAACCCACCACTGAACCTTGTCCCTAAGAACCACACGTCCACATCTTTTAAAGCCCTGAAGGAATGATGAGTCCACAACTTCCTTGGGCAGCCTTTTCCAATGCTTGATCAACCTTTCAGTGAAGGAATTTTTCCTAATGTCCAATCTAAACCTCCCCTGGCACAGCTTGAGGCCACTTCCTCTTGCCCACTCCTTTCTTGGGAGAAGACACCACCCACCTCACTGCAACCTCCTCTCAGGGAGCTGTGGAGAACAATAAAGACCCTTCCCTTCCTCTGTCTTCCAGCCTAGGGGGGCTAAAATCTCTGCCTAGAAAACCTGTCTTTCTACACAAACGCTTTTTCATAGCAGTTGAAAACTCCCCTTTTGGCAGACTTGCTGTAGGATCTGTGGCCCACTGTAGGGAATACTGGAGCTCCCTCTGTTTATATATGCTCTAGTGAGCTTTAAATGGTCACTGGTGTCTCAGAGCATGATGAACATGAATGGTGGAAGATAGCTCAGACCTTACTGTGGCTGTAACTCATTTTCCCTTGGTTATCCTCAGTAACACCTTTTTGTCCCTGTTCTTGTATCTGGAAAAACAGGAATATATTGCTGTTTCATAAAACAGCAATATAAAAGCACTTGAGAAACAAGAATGAAGCATTTCAGCTGTTCAACCATGCAGGAAGTGCAGTAGACACAGGAGGGTCACTTTTGTCTTAGTTGGAATTACAGCACAAAGGTGTTAGAAGGGTTAATAGTGGCTGTGCAACATTCTGGAGCTCTAATATGCTAATTTTTCATACCTGTGTATAATTTCTTTGTATTCTTTCACTTCACATTCTTAATTGTGACCTATTTTTGTCTCAAATCTGTTTTGGATTATTCTATATGGAGTGAAATTTTACAGCTCTTTTGTCCTTTTTGTCTGTGCTAAGCCTTCTAGGCTGAGCATATTTCTCTGCTCTGCTCTAATGCCCTCCTTTATCTTCAGGGCATGAGTTGTATTTGTCATAAAATTGAAGAGCATCTGATAGAAGTAAAGTTTCTCTTCCTTTTAAACCATGGGAAAATGTATTGATTGTAATGTGGGGTTTTGCAAGTCTTGTATTTCTCCAGTATGTGTTGCCTTCTGCCGTTAGGTCTCAGATGTTTTGTGCTGTATTTAAAAAACAAGGCCTCTGTAACTTTGGTTACTTTTAATATTGGAGACATTTTGTTTTATATTGCTTAGTCAAATGTTTTTACTGTTCAACTCAGTTCTGCTTCTCTGTGTGATAAAAGTAACTATGTGCTTGTCTAAAATAGTAAACACAATCTTAGTAATTAAACTGGGAAAACAATACTTAATTTTGCTAGTTTACTGTAATAGAGTGCCAATACAAAAGCCAAAAGCTGTTCCTTCTGCTAAACACTGTGTGTGGCCAGTAGACTGGCCCAGTAAGTCAGCTGAAATAATTTCATTGACTATAGATTAGGCTCGATGTTATTTGTCTGTCACGAGACTGCAAGATTTAGTGTAACAGCAGGTTTTGTGCTGAATCATCAGTAGGTAGTGTCCAATTTATTACGCTGGGAATGTGAAGGCTTTGAGCACAGAGTATTTGTCCTCTCCCATCATTGCCTGTCTTAGCATTGGCAAGGAGTCAAGCCTTGTCACAGTTCTTCTAAATATGCTCTAGAGATGGGAAAGCTTCAGGAAGTTGGCATGGTCACTAAGGCAGGTAAGGAGGTAGCTTTGTAATAACCTGCTGAAACTGGGGCAAGATGAATGCAGAATTTCACACTCCATATTGTATATCTGAGTATATTCTTTCATGCATCCAACTTTTTAATTTAGGTATGTTGAAGGATTCTGCAACAGATAAAATTGTCTGTGGGAACACCGAGATGAGGGCAGTGACTTGTGCACTCACCACATTCCCTCTTACTGAGAACAGCTCTTGTATATCACTGGCCACCATGCTACCATAGAGGCTTTTCCCCACTGTGTGTTCTCTCCTGTCCTACACCCTGGTGTACTCACACAAAACATTATTTGCTGTGAGGGCTGCTGGCTGTGAAAACTGTAATGTGGCACCGCTGATTTTATGGGGGAAAATTTTAAAAGACCGGTGACCATTAAACTCATGGACCTTGAAAGACAAATAAAATAGATTCATATAGTACAAAACATGACAAAACTTGAACATTGTTTCAGTTCATTGGGGGTTTATGCATTACTTGAACTGGTTACTGTGATGACAGAAAGTAGATAGAGAAATATAGAGAAAATAAAGGGTGAATGGGAGAGGGACTCATCTTTGTCCTTGTAAACCAGTAAGCAGCTAGTCCTAGCCCATCTGTCACTTTGCTTCAGAAGCCCGTGCCAGTATAGGCGTATGAGGCACTTTTTTCTTACTTTTGAAGAACTGCATTTCCCCTTAGAAGGATACTAAAGTCCTTGTGGAAACACAGATAGCAAAAGATCATGTTAAATTTGTCAGTGAGTGGTTTTCTTCATTGACAGAGTTTAGTTTCGGGAAGCATTTAACAAAGAACAGATAAATCTAAGATAGATCATAAAAAGTAATTCTCTATTTTTTTCTACTTAGCCTAATTTAGACTAGCTCAGAAGACCTTCTTTAATCATTTGATATCATAACACAGAAATGTGTTTAGCCTTACAAAAAAAAAAAATCTGAGAGATGAATCACTGAAATAATTGATCTATTTAAGTTCTGCTTCAGACACATTTCAAGGGCATAAGTTATTTCTACATGTCATTAAAAAGACTTGGTGCATTGCTACAATTAATTATTTGATTGATATTAAAGTGGAATGAGATTTTTGGCCTCTCGACTCAATTGTGTGTGGGTTTTCTTAATGTGGTGTTTAATTCTGTGAGGACTTTGTAGCTATATCTGTTAGCTCATCGTTTGAAACTGAATCCTGAACCCCTGACTAGTAATGTACTTGAATTTGGAGGCATTACATGAAAATTAATTTTTGGAGGTTTGGACAGATAAAAAGGAAATTGAAAGAGCACACAAAAGTGCAAACCATATGACTTACAAAAGTTATGGCTTACAAGTTAAAACACTTGTTTTTCACAGGTCCATAGAGATTGCCATATTCAGGGAGATGAGCAGTTTTCACCATATGTCATTTGTGAAAGTGTCAGCACCATGTCCTGTCTTGGGAGACACAGCAACAACACCTATCACATAAATCTCAGGGCACCTCCACTTAGAGATGGGAAAAACAGAGGATGAGGAGCTGAAGTGACATTTGGGACATCACCCAGCAGCCAAGAGAGAGAATCCAGATCTTTGGAGCATTTCAGTGCTGGAAGGACACTTCACAAAGCATTCCAGTTCTCACAGAAAGGTTTGCTGTAGAAGTTTCTTCCTGGCCTGAAGCAGTTTGTGGCAGCAATCAGAGACAGTGCACTATTAATTTAATTTACCCCTGTTCAGGCATATTTCTAACTTGCTTTGGAGCCTGATGTCTCTGAATGAGGGAGCTGCACAGTGTCACTCTCAGTGTGTAAATTCACCTTCGATGGAGAAAAGAACTGGGCCACATTTGTCTAATCTTTATGTGAATGCTTTTGTGCATACTAAGTGCTTGGTTTCAGTGACCTGTTGCAGTTCGGACTTGACAGGTTAATTATAAGTTATGTGGAAAAAATGTATTTATTAACTTTAAACTTTATTGCACTTCACTTGCTTGTTCCCTTATTCTTGTTTTAGTAGAAGGTAGATAGAAGACCCACATTTATCTTACTATTTTTTCTGTCATGTCCACTATCCCTGAATTAAGTGCTGCACATTTTCTACATTTCTACTCTCTTACACAACAAAATATATTGAATTCTTGTGAGGGGAAGAAAAGACCTTGCTCTCATTAGACAGATGTCATTTGAAAGGGCCAAGACTATGTTTCAACATTGTCAATCTGCAGCTGTAGAGAGGCTCAAGTTCTCTGTCTTTCCATGATTATACCTCTGAGGCAAAGGCTGAGTAGGAAGCAGTTATGTCTGTAAAGAAAACAAATGACACTTTGTCCTATTATTCGCAGCCTGTGAAACCTCTTTAGTCCAAACTGAGAACAGAATGCTATCCTGAGAGCAAGGAACCCATTCAGACAACCATTCAAAAATACCTCTAAACCAGCCACGTCTACCCTCTGTCAGCTACAGAATGCACATTATGTTTCCCCTAGCAGGAGCAATGGAGCTGCCATCCCTTCAGATTTCTTCACCACAAAAATTACCAAGCTGGAGCTGTGCAAGGCAGTGGCTGAGGAGCAGGACCGGCCTTGTATCCATACGCTGCATCCCACCCAGGATGCGTGGGGAAGTAGGGAAAGAAGGTGGCATTTTGTCCCCAGTTGGAGAGCTGGCACAAAATTCTGCCTGTGCTCAGGAGGGCAAGGTGACAGCTGCAGGGTTGCTGCTCTAAGCTGGGTACCGGGGAGGCCCAGCTTGTTCTTCCTGAAGGAATTCATGGTCTTCATCTCCTTTGGTGCTGGCATTTCCAATATTTTCTTCAGGGAGGAACCCTGCAGGAGAAGGGCTACACTACAACTCTGTTCATATCCGAATGCACTCTCACTATTGCAGACCAAACTTCTGCCTCTTTTTTTCTGCTGTCAGCATCTGAGTGGCATTTCTTCCACCACCAATGACTCTAGCTTTGTTGTTCCAGTCCTTAGTTCCTCTCAGGAATGGTTAGTACTTACGTTTTCAAACGCATTCTGAATTCAGCTTGCAATGAGCATTTAAGCTTATGGTAGATGGCATCCTTTATTCCCCCATTCAGCAAGGAGCACTGAAAGGCAATGCTGCCTGTTCTGTGCTGCTGTGGGAGAGGCAGTGTTTGCTGCAATTCATTGCAGTACCAAAGAGCTGTCTTGGATTCTCCCAAGGCAGATAACCTGCTAGAGAATCAGTTGTAGCATTCACAATTGCAGCAGATCCATTATTGCAATTAACAGTGTCTCCTTAAAAAGCAATGTATTGCCAATATTAATAGAACCCATCCAGTGCTAGATGATATTTTCTGTGCCATCCTCCATGAAAATGCTTGGGTGTGAAATACTTGGGCTTAATAAAATTGCATCCTCTAGCATTAATAAATGCCTTAGGTTACATTAGAGCTCAGATCAATATTTTTTTGCCACAGAATTTCATAAACCCAGCAGGCACACAGTAACATGTAGATGCATTTGAATATCCCAGCTGGAGTTATTCTATTTTATAGGCTGACTTATCTGCTCTTTAACCTCTGCCATAAGGCCAAACCTCAGAGAAATGTGTGGAGGAGAAAGAGAGAGAGGAGGCTGGAAGGGGGAATTATTCAGAATGCAGGGAAAAAGTGGGACAGGCACATGTCAGCTGTGTCTGCCGAGTTCTAGAGTTCATGGACTTGCTGTTAGCTGGAAGGTAGGATTGCACAATGCTTTGTCTTTCTGGGCACCACAGAGAATAGCCGATAATTCTTCCAGAAACTTGCAAGTTTTCTTTCATTTGAAATGGCCCTTAATCAGGTACTATGAGCTTCTGAAGAATAGTTTAGAAAATCTGTCTTCCATTTACTCTTATCCCTTTTTCTCAATCTTTTATAATTGTATTATAGTAGAAAATGCTGCTTCTTCCTTCTAAAAATCACTATTTTTGACTATACCATTACGATTTTTAAAAAAGTAATTATTTTATTTGTTCTTTGTGCTGTATATAGAAATCTTGGCAAGGCAGGAAATTAAAAATATAAAAAGAGTGCTGCTTCTGGGCCATGATGGCTTTGCCTCTATCTACTTTTTTGAATAGACAACTATTCTCAATGTCTTAATTCACAATCATTTGCATTTCATGAAATACCAAATCCCCAAATCTTGTGCTTGTACAAGCAAATACTTTTACTTCCTACATTCCTCTAATTTCTCTAGGTATCTCTGCAGACTCCTGTTCTCCTGCAGGTAGAGAAAACCTTCCTTCTCAGCCTGCAAACAAACTGACAGCAATGGATAGAGTGCAGATCCCACAGGTTCTTTTCAGTTAGAATGAACAGGAAAATATGGGCACAAAGCCATTTTTTCTGTTTTTACTTGCAGGTCACCTTTGGGGGTAAAAAAATGTATATGTTGGGTGTGTGAAATGACAGGCTTGTCCAACATAAGCCTGAGCAGCTGCAAAGATCAGCCTGAAGGCGTGGAGGAGATGGCCTGCCATATGGGGCTCCTGCAGCTCTTCCTGTACCTATTCACTGCAGCAGCAACAATCCACAAAATGCTGATGGGAAGAGTAAGCACTAATTGCTTCTGAACTTCACAGTTTTATGGCCAAAAGTTTATTTTCCATTTCCAGTAAGGTCATCATTCAGTGAACCTTCATAATGCTTTTGAGCTAAAACCGGCCTTTATTGTGTTTAAACGTAATGTGGTGGGAAAAGCTGGAACCTAAGGGGTCACTGCCATGCATGTGTGATGAGATGTCTGAGCAAGGAGACTGGTGATGTTTTAAGGGCAGCATTAATTGCAGTCAGTCCCATGGGGCTTGACTCCAGTGTCCCCTCCCCAAGTACTGGGGGTCCATGGGGCTCTCTCCTTGCCCCTCTGGAACAGGTGCAGTTCCAAGGTTAAAATCCTGATTCCTACTCCAAGCTGGAGAGAAAAAAAATGCTGGGTAACCTTTCATTCCTAAATGTGTTATTAATGCTGTACTTTCTAGGTGAGGCCGTGGAAGTGCCTGTCTGATGTTCGTGGCAGTGGCCATGAGCACACACTGGTAACTCGTGGGTGGCATCCAAGCACAACAGGATGGGAGATGTTCTGCCATCATCCCTTACTGGCTCAGTGGTACCAAGAGCAACAGAGTGTGGAGAAGGGCCAAGAGAAGCTGTTTGTTTGAGAGGCCCAGCACTGGACTTGTTGCAAAAGAAAGGGAATATTACATTTACTGAAAGAAGAATGCCGCTCCCTCCTTTCCTTCTTTCAGTTTCTCCAAGTGATTTGAGAGGCTGTTCATTTATTTTTTTTATCTTTAGAGAAGTAATAAGCACTACAAAAGAGCTAGGGAAAACAGAAGCAAAATGATGCATTTTATTTTGCATTGAGTGACAGTTCTGCTTTTGAAGAAAAAAAACCCTGCCTTTTTCCTTTCCTAGGGAAAAAACCTACTATGGTTTGCATATGCCAATTATTTTGAAGCCCTTTTTCTTATGAAGAGGCAAAGATGAAACTCCACTGAGCTGATCATGGTTTCCCAAAAGTTCAGTTTAGCTCCTATCATCCTTTTTTTATTTCTCTTTTCTCTCCTCTCCTCTCCTCTCCTCTCCTCTCCTCTCCTCTCCTCTCCTCTCCTCTCCTCTCCTCTCCTCTCCTCTCCTCTCCTCTCCTCTCCTCTCCTCTCCTCTCCTCTCCTCTCCTCTCCTCTCCTCTCCTCTCCTCTCCTCCCCTCCTCTGGTCTGCTGCTGTGTTGCTCTCATGCTGCCTCCTTCCCAATTTTCTTTTGAAGTAAATTTAGTGGGACAGTGAAGACATCACTAAGGACAAATGCAGAGTGAGGACACTGACTTGTTTTAACACACAGGCTCAGATCTCCATCATATTGAGTGATTTCTGAAGGACTGCAAAATCTGACCCTGCATATGCACAGATAGCTCAATTTTAATGTGATATAAAAGAAAAATCTGCTTAGTGTTCAAGTAGAAATTTGCACTTGGCTTGCAAAAAAAGAAGAAATAATCCTAATGAGAAATCTATCTCGATAGCTCAATTTCATTTCTTCCAGCTGGAGAGAAGCAGTTGTGTCCTTCCCTTGTTTACAATGCAGTGGAAGGAAACTGGTCACCCTCGGTGAAGTGAGCTGCAATTAACAGATCAATGCCCACTGCCCCTTAGTGAAAGCCACAGTTCTGTGCTGGGCTGATATTTTATTCCTTTATTGTAATCAGCACAATGGATCTCTTTAGTCACTGCAGGTGTGTCCTGCCAGGTACAACTCGTGTGGCAGGAATAGGTGTGAGCAGAGCCGAGCTCCCTGCACGCCCCCAGCCCTTACAGCAGCCGGGCCCTTCTGCTCCGCTGTGCAATTACTCACCTTGTTCCACTTCAGTGCCCTGTGCATCTTCCTAATGATTCACCACACGACTAAGTAGAACAAATCTCCAATGACATAAAATGCAAAACGTACATTTTAATCAGTAAAATATTTAGATATCTGCTGAGTGTATGTTTATGAGAAAGTTATTTATTTCTAATCACTGAGAGGTGCTCTAGTGGAACTAATTGTGATAGATTGTTTTCTTGGCTCTAACAATTCATCTGATGAACTTAGGCTACGTTTTTTCTTTGTCGATGGAGTTTTTCTGGACTTCTCTAAATATATATATTATTTGTAACTGTTTGCCAAATTGCTTTACCAATGGTTCTTGGTTTACAGATCATTTGTGAGCTGTTTGCAGCCTAGTACTTGCCTATTAATAGGAGAGCTATGTAATTTTGTTTGGATTAGTCATGTGGTCTTTAACTGGATGAGCAGGACTTCTGATATGATCTTCAGCCCTTATGAATTCAAATTTTGCTTCTTATGGCTACTTATTGATTCACTTGCGTTTCATGGCTGTGTCCTTTTCATGCCAATATAATAACTAATAAATTTATTTATGGAAAGCAAGCATAAAAAGGACATGAATATACAAAGCTTATTCTGAGCTTGGGGATTTTCTAGGGGGAAAAAAAGGATCAAGGGAATTAAAAATAAATTATAGGCAAATATTTATGCTTCAAGAATCCTTCACTCCCACTGAAACACACACAACATAGATATAGGTCTCTCTTTAAATAAGCGGACAATGTCCCTGGCGGTTTTACACTCAGAATTCCTGTTGGCTTCCACTGTCTGGAAACTGGCTGAAGGTTAAGTATATAGATAAAAGGTCACAAAAGTATAAAGATAAAAAGATAAAAGTAGTCACAGAATAAGTCATAAATATTACAACTTGTCATTTAACAACTTGAGAAACATTAAAGTAATGAATTCTCTATTATCCTTTCCTAGTAAATGCATTCTTAGCATGATAAGAGCATCAAGTAAGAGTCAAATGTGTGAATATAACCCAGATAAGAAAAATAGCTGACACCTGGGCACTGGAAAATGAAAAGCTAACTTTTCCTGTAATGTAATTAACTCTTGAAACAGTTAAGGTTTATTTGAATGGGGAAGCATCACAAGATAATTTTATTCTTGTCATTGGGTCATTTTTGCCTTTGTTTGAGAGGTGTCATGCTTGATAGAAACCAGTTAGAACTGAATTTGATTTTGCAAATTATTCACTTAATCTTTAGTTCTCATTTATCAGTCTAGAAAATAAGGTAATTGGAATACATAGTGAACATGAATTAAGTGATATATATTATAAGAATATTTAAAATTGGTTTAAAAATTTTACATATTTCAGGAATCAGGAAGTATCTTCAAAGACATTGACAGCTGTCATTATTTGACATATATACATTTCAAAATCTAGTTTACTCCAAAATCGAGGTCTTTGTGATGGTTTTCAGACCTGTATTTCACTCTTCTTGCTTTTATAGACCATGTTAATGGTGGTGTGGCCATGATGGTCTGAGATATATGAGAAGTAATTACAAAAGTGTAGTTGAATGTCAGTGGATACCTAATAGGAGTATAAAATATTGTCAAGGCACAATGATGCATGATACTTATGCAGTAAAACCAAAGTGAACTTTAGTAGGAGTTCGGGACAGTGGTTTCAAATCTCAGGGGTCTCTTGAGACCAGGCAAATACTCTTCAAAGGGGACCAGCAGTGCTGCCCAGCTCTTAGATGGGCCCTTGCATTGGTTCAAAAGATTCAGCACAGAGGAAGAAACAATATTTTAACTGTGCAAAACCAGTAGCAGACCTGTTACAAAATTAGTGAACTTCCCCCACCTTTGGTAGTGTTTTCCTCATGTACTTTTTTCTTTACTTTTTCTGCTTTGTAAGTTCTGTATATATCGTTTGCCCCGACATCAAGATTCAGTCCTCCTGTGCTAAAGGTCAAAAGCACATGAACACTGTCTTCTCTTAAGCATCCACTGGACACAAAACTCAACAGAATTGCATGAATGGTCGATTGAGGAAATTTCAGAATTGCGTGGTTGAAGGGGTGAGGAAAAGCATTTTCAGGTCTTCTGAGAGTGTAGAAAAGTTCAGGTGAACTGGAGGCATTTTATATCTCTCCCAGAACAGTGTTAGAGCTGCCCTGATCCATGAAACAGGGTCTGAGAAGGCAGTGCCAGGCTTTCAGCCAGCTTGTGCCTTCCTGAACCCATGCCAGCATTTGGAACCTGTGCTTGACAGGGATATGACACCTCAGCCCCACTGGAGTGGGCCTGGATGTGTGACTGCTCTGGGTCCTGTGTGCACTGACAGGGACACTCAGTCTGGGCAGCAAAAGACCTGTAGGAGGCCCTGATGGGCAGCCTGTTTTCTAGGGAGCAAATTCCAGACTGGCAAGGACTAAAGAACCTGCCCATGCCAGGAAATGTTATGCCTCTGTCTAATGTGTGAGAATCCAGGGAATTTCTTCTTTCCTAGCAGTTAAACTGGATGACACAGTCAAAACTAGGTGTGAATGCTCAGGAATACTCAGCTGAGCTATACCTGGCTCCAGCTCCCTGTGCTCTTTGCTTTGCAAGATCCATCCAGTTTTGTCAGTGAGAGACTCAAGCCCTTCTCCCTGCCTTTTCAATGATTACCAAAAACTGTGCTGTCTCTCCAGTCCTCCCAGTTGCTCCTCTCTGGTTCAGGGCTGTGTTTACATGCTCCTCACAATGGATAAGTAATGCTGAAGCCAGCCCAGACAGGCAGGATTTTAATGGGCCGTAGACTCCAGGCACATCATATTCCTTCTGATTTCCCCATTGCATTGGTGTCATAGGTTGATATATTGCAGTCAGTTTTCTTCTCAGTCATCACTGGAGCCTCCCAGTCTGGTGTTGCCATTGCTGAACAGGAGCTGAGCTCCTGTATGAATAGGGCATTCTCTCCTGCACCACACGGCGGGTGAGTACAAGACTGGTGTATGGATTCATGATGCTGTGTTTTTCCACTCAGGAACATCCTTTAAGAATACCTTGCTATTTCTAGGAAGCTCCAACCAGTGTTAAATTATAGCTCTGTTATATGGCAATGGCACCTGGTGGTTACTGGAAGCAGAGTTTATGCACTTCTTAATGAATCAGGGCACCACCAATATATTACCAGAGTAGGGGGGTAATTATGAATAACCAAACTTCCCTTTGAGCCAAGCAACAATTGGACCTACGAGCTTGGTTGATTTTTTATGTCAAGCTGGGTACACCTTTTAAAGCACACAGAACTGCTTTGCATTCTGAATAGCTGTGTTGGTCACAGCAAAGTAGCCCAAGTCCTTCAGCCTCTTCAAATTTTAAAATTAAACATATACTGCATTTTATTATATGGGTATTTATTTCTCATAGTGCTTTCTTGAATTTTGTTTTTGTGTCCTGGAATATCAGTATGCATTTTCTAGTAGCTCAGATGTTTTCTGTAATACAAATCACGGAGTCACATCAACAAATAAAATTAATCTTTCCTCTTATTTGTATTCAGCTCATGTAATTTTATCCTGAAATGGTAAAAATAGGTTCAAGAGATTCACATATAATGTTCATCAGATCGTAATGAATGTGTGAAGTGATTCCATCACAAATGTGTACTTATAACTTCTGCACAAGGTCAGACTTTGTCAGTATTGATTGGGAACAGAATTAAAATGCCACAAGTTGTCCAGTTTATCATCAAGCTGCTGAAACCATCTCCTCTCTGATATTTCAACAAAGAAGCCTCAGGCAATCACAGTAATTATTCAGAAAAGCAAATCTCAACTACTTTTAAATGCAAAATTCTCTGTCCTAGCCAAATGATTGTTAGCAAGGGATTACAGCATTATAAAAGATACTTTGCCCTTCCTTATGCATGAATCAATCTTGTTTACATCTGACCTAAAGACAAAAGCAAAGAAAAAAATTCAGTCAAAAAATTCTAGAGATCAGGTTTCTGTGTACAGCAGATGATGTCAACAAATACAAAATAATTCAAGAATGTTCAATAATGCCTAGTTTTTATCTGAAGCTTCTTGTGAGATAAATCAATACACTCCAATGAGACCAAAGTTTGTTCTATGATAACCTTCAAGTTATTTCAATTAAAACAAAATAAAAAAATATTCCCTCACCTGAAATAATCTTAAACCTCCTAAGACAAGTTTTTTTCTTTCAAACTCAGAGGCACAGGTTTGAAAGCACATGAGCAAACAAGAGTTAAATGTGGGACTTTCCCTTCTTTCACTGAAGCGAGTCTTCTTACATGCTATCAGAGTAGCTGAGATAAAAATAAATAAATAAACACAGAATGTCAGAGCAAGGAAAAAACATGTCAGCCATAGCCTGCTCCTGCTACAAAAGAAGGCAGAGAGGAAGGAACTACAGCAGAGTAGACCTGGAGGGGGAGGGCCAGGTTCCATGGCAAGCAACAGTTAGCACCTCCTAATCCTGCTGTTTTTTAAAGGAGATCTTTCCTGTCTGTCTTCAAGGAAGGGCTCAGAGCAGGGATCTGACTGGAATTGAAATGCTAAAGCTGTACTGAGGGACAGGCTATACAGATTTAAGACATATGGCTTGTCCTCAGTTGAGGCTGGGCTCTCTGTTTACATTAAGTGACTCTTGCAGGCTCCTGTGGATCACGTTCTGCCTAAAACAAGGCCTGGGCTCTCCTTGGCCACGGAACAGTGCAGTACCCCAGTCCTCCGTGCCAAGGACAGTCTGCTCTGGAGTATTCCCCTTCTAATGAGGCCAGGTCTTCTACCTGATAGCACTCTACATCACCCAACTGACTAGTTCATTTAGGTGTAAATGGCCCTTCTGCCTGAAGAGAAGTGTTGGCTGCTGTCTTCATCTGTCATGGCCATCTGCTCTACTCTTTTTTTCTTCTCAGCATGACTAAAGTAACTTACATATGAGAACAGATTGCGGGACACACATTAACCTCTTTAGAGACCATAAATGATCCCCCAGGAGTAGAGAGTTTACCGTTTAACTCTGATTCCCCTTCTCTTGCAAGAGCACACACTATCTTATGCCACTATTCCCACATCTGAGTGTTTCAGGCTTCTCAAAATAACTGTCTATCTCATTTTCTCTTTGGGGCACATTTTGCTTTCAGTTTTTATAGACTTCCCACTGACGTCAGTGAAAGCTATGTGCACATATTAAGGGCAGCATATGTCCCAGAGTCAACGATTTCTTTTTTCTCATGTCTTTTCTACTAGAGTGAAATATAATCTTGAATCAAATGCGTGTCATTAAAACATAACATGCTATGACTTTTTGAGCTCTGTCATTGCACTCGCTGAATGAACTTAGACATACACAAGATAATCATCTTAAGTACCTATCAACACACACCCTTCCTATAAACACAAGGTTGGTGGGGGTTAGTTGGATAAGATTTTAATCTTGCTATCAATGGTTCCTAAAAGAAAGCTTTATATAGAAAGATATAAGTGGAAATGTTTCTCTATTTAGTGCTATTTTTAAAAAATAATATATAATTCCACATTGATTTACATCATATGTCTAGATTGTAAGGCAGTTGCTACACAAGGACGTAGCAGATTTTTGACAGTCCCCTCTTTGATTAGTTTATGATACCGGTAACACATTTGAAATGTTTCAGTTATTAGATGAACCTACAAGTTAACAGCCACACATTTCAGGTGTTTGAACCTTTCTATACCTTCTCTTTCTGTAACACTCACATTACAAAAATTCGATCATTTGACAGTTTTGATTTTGAACAGAACTTACAGGACTTTTGAATTTGGGGATATATTTCTGTAACCAAGCAACACTCAGAACTGCACAAAGGTTACTGTGCTGATGATAAGAAGGTGGTACTTCACTAGAAATCAGTTCATCAGAACCACCTCATTTCCTATTAAGACCTAAAATCTTCTCCCAGATTTTCTGACAATGCCAAAGTATACCCAACTCTGCAATTCCGTAGAGAAAAGTGCTGCCTTTGTGTTTATTCTCATTAATTTTGCTAAATAGCACAGCATACTTTAAAGTATAATAATTTAGCCAGAACTGAATCAAGCTATGACATCAACAGAGATACATTCTGAAGGGAAAAAAAACATGAGAGCAAAAAGGGTGATTCCTTTGAAACCTGCCCAGAAGGCCCCACACAGATATAAGGACTTCCTTCACTGTATCTTCTTCAACTTCCCTTAGGGAAAAAATCCCAAAACCAAACCAAATCAACAAACTCCCAAAAGGAGCAAATGTGGTTCACATTTGAACTGGGAGATGGAGCTGCAAGAGGCAATATGGTTAGAAAATACTCCTTCCTAAGCTGGTCCCTCATTGAGCATTCACATAAACTGAGACACCAACTGTTTTCTGTGCTGCTTTACGGTCTGAGTCACAACCCTCTCTCCCATCAAACAGTGCTTACCTACATTAATAAATCTATTGAATCCTGAATGTCCAACCCCAGTGAAACTCTCTGTGCTGCTCAGGATAAATGAAGAGTGCTGAATAGGACTCAGTTTACATTTTAGCATTGTTTTCACTTTACTCTCTAAAATCCTACTTTTGTATCACAGGGGAAGCCTAATATTCTTCTGAATGGGACAATTGTTTTGTCAGCTGCCCACCAATCAGCACCAGAGAGAAACAACCAGCGCCTTGTATGTTTGCCTGTGCAGAAGTTTCCAGGTTGAGTGCAGGCTAATAGCCCTATTCCAAGCTGACAAGTTGTATCTATGTGTATCTATTTTAATTGAGGATTTATATGTTCAGTTTGTTCAGGAATTTAATGCCTCTGCCACTGGTAAATCTTAGAAATAATTTTTCTTCCTTGGAAATTAGTTTGTAAGAAATTAATAAGATAGGAATGACAAAGGTGAATGACAGAAAGAAGCTAAAATGGCTTGGGCAGCAGATATTTCTGTTTGCAGAATCAAGACCAGCAGGAATTTGTCCCTGCCTGAGGGTGATGGTTAATTTTGGTTAAAGATGTCGATGTCTTTCTGTTGTGGCATCCCTAGTTGCATAATGAGGATCACAGTTGTCCCTCTTGCTGTGACTCAGTGTAACCTTTGCTGGTCTACCCAGCCCTCAGCTATCAAAGAACCACAGCCCTGGAGAGCAGCAGCACAACCCCAAGCTGCTTTGGTGAGTTTTCAGGGTTTGTTTTGGATAGCTGGCGTTAAGCTTGGTTTGTAAAGAGTTTAGAAACCTTGTGATGAAATAGCTGACTTCTTCCCTTCTCCTCCCAAGGCTCGGAGGCTTTGCAGCCGATACAGGCAACACCAAAACCTGCAGGTTCCCAGATTAAGCCTCTACCCAGGGAGATTCGTCTTGTGTTCTTGCCTTTCCATGTGAGATTCCCCTTCAGCCTATGTGACTTGTGGGTGCTCTTTTCCTTACTCCACCACTGGCTGTACAGCTCATTTTGTTCCTGTCTGGTATACCTTAAATATTCTTTAAATATCAACAATCTTTAAAACCAAAAGATTCCACACGCTATAGTTGAAAAAGCATAGAGGAGAAAAATGATAGATCAGTAAAAAGGTCAGACTCTACCTGACTCTCTCCAAGCTTCAGTACTGGAAACCAAAGAACAAGGGTTCTGGCTCCTGGTGTCCATAAGGAAGAAAAAATTATCAGAGATCTCAGGTAATAAAAGCTTTTTTTCCCACTGGATTCAGCAAATGCAGCAAGAGGTAGCCTGGCCTTCGGCCAAGCTAGGCCGGCAGCTCATGCCACACTGAATTGGGAATCTTCTCCACAAGCACGAGAGTAAACTCTCTGCCCCCCAGACAGTCTCAGCTCCTGTGTCATCCTCTATTGCATAGCAAACAGGAGTAACTGGGATTTTTTGTATGGCCCAAGCATCAGAGAGAGGAGGAAATGTAAATGGCTGAGGTTCAGGTGAAGGCACCAATCCTGGCAGCCTGGCATCAAAGTGAAAAGAGCTTCAGTAAGAAATTTAAAACTTTTATTGTAGGCACAGGATCATGTATCCCTGTGAAGATCTCATCCTGGTCTCTGCTAATTGCACCTCAGCTGAATCCCTCAAGCACGAGATTTTTGTATTCTTTCCAAGGTTTGCTTATATTAACTATTCTAATGCCAGGTATTCTTGGCACCCTGCATGTTGTGATTCAGCCCTGGATTCTGGTAAATTTCTGAAAATAAATTTACCTTCATCCCTGTTCCACCTGCTCTTCTCTTGGCAGTGTCCAAGACTGTAGAGTTTGTGCTGAAAGCTGTGCTGACCTATTGGCATCTGTCACAGACAGGATGCTGCCTTTAACTGCAGTTTGTTCATGGTTATACAACCTTCACAGAATCACAGAATCAGAGAACGTGCTGAGTGGGAAGGGACCCACCAGGATCATCGAGTCCAACTCCTGGCCTTGTAATTAACATGTTTTAGATGAAAATACTTTTTCTATCAGCTCTACCTGATTAACACATTTATTTATATAATTTTAAATACGTTTTCTATAACAGTAATTTACAAATCAATACTTCTGGCATGCAATTTTGTTTAATAACGTAGGCCAACACTTAATTAGTGCCTCATAATCACGTCAAAATCCTGCTAACACAGGACTATAATATGTGCTAAATGTTTTGTTGTTCTTATCCTGGCCAGCTGAAAAGGAAGCCATAATAAACATCTTCTATAATTAATATACGAATGTAAGGAGATTGAGCTTGGACCCTGTCATCTGGATACAGCTTTTGTGGAAACAGTAAGTGATGGTTATGTAAGTTTTCTAGGCCATCCAAATACAGTCATCCCTAAGGACGTGCTAGAGTATGTGTGTACAAGGTCAGGATTAAAATGTCCTTACTGAGCCTCTCTTTAGCTCTATCACGTGCAGCTGTGTCTTGAAAACACTTTGGACCAGAGACAGTATTTTTCCATTTGTTTTTGGAGAATCTATAGGAGCACTGCAAGCAAATGATAACAACTCCTGCTTTTAGAGTAGTCTCATGGGATTTTCCTACCATCTCATGACAGTGATGTTGCCCTATTTATTGACTGACTGGGGGGGATCTGCCTTTTGGAAATGGCTGAAAGACCACCCCAGCTGAACTCTAAACAGCTACTCTATGTAAACTGCATTATAGGAACTCCTAAAACTAGCATGTTCTCCCTACACAAATAGTGAAGTGGAGTTGACAGGAAGCAGTCCGGGATGGGTCGGCTTCAGTGTGTGCAACTTAGAGAACACGTCATTTACAGGCACCAAGTCATTTTTTTGTGCAGGATCATCCATTTTGTATGGGAGTTACTGAAGAAATCCTGGAAATAAGCAGAACGAGTCCAGAAAGAAATGTATACTCATATTGCCTTTCTCTTTTCATTTTGGTATTGAGTTTCATTGCCACAGATGATGCAACACCATCAAGTTAAGGCTGGTCTTAACAGCGTAGCACATACCTACCTCTGCTGGAGTGCAACTTTTCTGGAGCCTCCTTCACCTGCATAGCACGAGGAAAGGACTTTGTAGGTACAGAAGGCCCATGTCCTGTGGCTGCATGGTGCCCACCTGGGTTTGGCTGCAGTGAGCACCCACGCATCGCGTGGAGGTGCCCGGGAGTACCTTTGCCCACATCCTTTCGGTCTTCTTTTGACCTCATTGTCAGGGCTTCAAAAATTCCTGACACTGCTCTGACAGACCCCACACAGTCACACTTTCCATAGGTATCTCTTAGAAAACTGGTTAAGAAGTAATTGAGCATTGACCACCAAACATCTCAAAGTTTGCAAAACAAGTTTTAAATCTGCTGATTTAGGTGAAATCACAGCCTACTGAGAGCCGCCTGTAAGCCTCCTTGGTTTATACATTTGGGGAAAAGATTAAGTAGTGGCTCTATTAAGCCATATGCATATTCATGCAAGATTTGTTATTTGTATACTCATTATTTTTTCTGTCATAAGCATTTAAAAATCAACACCTTTTGTATGCAAATTTCTCCTTAATAATACTTGCCAGCCTTCAAATTAATGAATTGCAAGCATAATTTTGCGCATGACTTTGAATCACAGAACAAATTAAGATTCAGTCACAAAGATGCCATTTATCTTCAGTTTTGCAGTAGATGATTCTCAGTGCCCTGTGCGTCAGCATGTAAATATTCTGGCTGGAGATACACAGGCTTGTACAAACAAATTAGTGAAAACTTCATCTACTGATACTGCTTATTTTCTTATGTTCTTATACGTTTTCAGTAACTGCCAAGTACCCTGAGCATTTTCACCAGCTGTGTGTGTATTTATATATAGACTGCATTGACGGAGTATCATCTTAACACTACGAACAATATATAAAAGGCCTCCTCCTCACAGATCCATAAGGATTATATAGCGTTATATAAAGACTTAGCTGTGCCTACAAATGTTGTCCAAATCATAGCAACATCTAAACCTTACACTTTCTAATATACTAAGTAAAATATGAAATTTCATTGCAAAATTCTCTGACTGTTCTTCCTGAAACATGACTTTCTTCAGAGTCTCCAGTAGTGGAACTGGCTGGGCATTTCCACAGCATTCTGTAGAAGCTGTTTCTTGTTGTCTAATTGCCAGTTAATGCATCCATCACACAACCCTGGGGCTTGATGCTAACATAGCTTAAGTCAGAGGAGTAAGGGAGACTGGGTATGGAATTCTTGATGCGGTGAGAGCAAGGCATATGTGCACGCCAGCCAGGTGTGGCAGCGCAGTGTTTTGGTTGAATGAGTGATCTCTCAACCAGGAGAAATGATGTTTTAAAAATGCAATGAAGTAGATGCATATTACTGAAAGTTTCTCCTAAATGAAACAATGCTGGTATCAAGGGCAGTTCATTTCACACTTGAGGACAGGTTTGAGGCAGGTTGTTATTTCGGTTTCATCAGCTTTAGTTACTGCTTGGTTGGTAAAGAGGAAAAAAATTAATCAACTGCACTACAATTAATCTGTGATATGATATGGCATGAGCAGTTATTACTCATCGTGAAAAGCAATTTACCAATTCATCCAAAAATAGCATAGGAAAAATCTTATCTGTAAAAATGATCATCTTGCGCATTATTTCCATTTATGCATTATCTCACTACAGCTATTTCTTATTAACTTTGGGAACTGTTAAGCATTTCCCTAATGTGCATATCTTAGTAGGATTTTCCACCACTTGTTTTTCCAGTTGGTATAATGGAATTTCTGAAGAAATGGTTCTTACTTGTATCCCACTGCTTTTTCTTGATTTTTCAGTTTTTAACACCTGCTTCAAAAGCCTTTTTGATATAATTCAGATTTTCTTATATTTTTAGGGGTGATATTTTTTCACAATATTTGTGGTTTTAGGAAAGGTGCTCAAATCAGAAACAAGGAGACAAAGATTTCAAAACGTTTCTCACTTAATCTGCAGGAGATTTAAGAATCTGGTCCAATCCTCATTTCTTAGAGCTGGTTGTGAGGTGTAGGCAGTACCTTGGGATATTTTACTATAAACAAGGACTTCTATTGCACCTCTGTAGTGTTCTTGTCTTCCTGTCACAGTAATAAACTCCATTAATTTTTTCACTCCATTGCTATATAAATAGTCAATAGCAGCACCACTGAGTGTCCCCAGTAACAGACCAATGCCAGCTGTTTGAGCTGCCATCAAACCTGTGAGCAACTTATTTTTTATTATAGCTGTGAGTCTGATGAACCACTGTGGTAGAGAGTTAATCAGGAAAACAGTCTGCTTTTGTCTATTTGCTGTTTGCTTGGCACAAAACTCCCATGGGCATGGGCTGGTTCCCATCCAGTTAGACTGTATTTGGTGTCAGCTAAATTGTTTTGCTGTTCAGTCTTGCTCCAGAGCAGTCTGTAGAGCACATGAGTTATGGCAAGGTGTTGTTTGAGCCCTTTGTGTTTCCTGGCACAGGCAGGATCTACACATACCTTGTCATTCTAGTTGTTTGCCTTTTTTCATTCACGCTTAGGTCAGAAAGATCTACTTAAGGTTAATGAGCCAATTGTTGTTGTAAAAAACACCAGTCACAATGACTGTTTTCCTGCTTCTTATTATGTACATAAATTGATGCCGGAGATGGAGAAGTATTGTAGCATTCAGCATTGTTCTGTCTACAAGCAGACAAAAATTGCTTGCTGGAGATAA
The DNA here is from genome assembly GCA_013398955.1 of Callaeas wilsoni. Lineage (NCBI taxonomy): Eukaryota > Metazoa > Chordata > Aves > Passeriformes > Callaeidae > Callaeas > Callaeas wilsoni. Next base: position 58,117 of record VWPU01003535.1, on the reverse strand, counting down.
TTACCCACTCATGTACAATTCAGAGAAACAAATGGCTCTTTCATTAAATTCTTGATTCAGTACACACATTTTCTTGCACTTCGTTCTTAAACGTAGCACATCGAATATGTCTTTTTAAGTTTTGAAACAAATTTAGAGTAAATTATACCAAAGTGAATTCTGTTAAGCTCCTCAGGACTTGTTGATCTGTCCATTTAGTCATATGCAAGTAAAAATTTGAGTCTCTTAATGCAGCATTCATGCTGAGGCACAGGAAGAAAACAAACGTTGTGCTAGGAAATTACCCTTTTAAATGATGTAGTTGTATAGTGAAATACCTGTTTTCCAGACTTTTTCAGTCTTTTATATTGCATATAACCACTAAATATGCAATTAGTTCTTTACCTAAATTTCCAAATTACAACTTCATTGTTGCTTAGACTACAGAGGTGAAGAATCTTCTGAAGACATCCTCTCTTGGTTAGTAAGTCTCCCATCCCAGACTTGGTTTGGGAGTCTCCCATCCCCCAAATGAGAGCATTTTCAACACAGTCCCCATCCTATCATCTGTGTCCACATTTAACCCCTCCTGAGATACTTTGGGTTGCCTAGAGAGTCCACAGTAGACTTAAGTCTAACCATCCATGCATATCCAAAATTATTACTTTTCAGCACACCTTCTCGGCTCCTTCATTTGTTCCCTTTTATGACCACCTGACAAAGTTTTCTCTAGCATAGCTCCAGCTCTGCTATTTTTCAGTATCCTCAAACCTTTCGTTGTCTGCCTTGCTGTCTGCAATAATAGTTTACTAAGTAAAAAGCAGTTATCATTTGCTTATAGCAAAATGATTTACATGTGATAAAAATAAGGAGACTGACACTAATGAGAGGGATTTTTATAGCATTGAGAAAATCTGGGATTGCCACTTGTGATTGATATGTGTAGAGCTTCACACCACACAGTTCTGCTTTCTTCAGTCACCATGCCAATTATTATACTAAAATGTTAGTAATACAGTCAGCAAGTCATATACCGCTGCTGATTTCTCAAGTTAGCAAAGAAAATGCAGGTAATTCTAAAAGACTACAATTTTAGAAGGTTAGTTTGTCACTGCCTGTTGAGAAAAAACAGAGAAACCACTCAGAGATGCGGAAATAGGCCAATTTTGTAATAGCTGCAGATGTTCATTACAATTTGTATCATGAGAATTTTGTTCAAACTCTGCTCGTATCACAGCTAAAAGACTGTTATGAAAGTGTTATAAGAATTATTCCATTTTCTGTTCTCTTTTAATCTTTGTAGCAGTAATGAGTCATCACAGAATTTCAGTCTTCAGTACATTGCCAGTTTCACAATCACATCAAAATGCATAACAAAAAGAGAAACTATGCAAGTTGAATCCCTTTTCATGAAAAATTTTTAAGAGATTGTTGATCTGCTTATGATAAATTGTATTTCTAGGGCTCTTCCTGATGCAAAATTTTCTAATCATAGCTATGAGGTAGATTGCCGCAGAATCCCAGACAGAAGATGTGTGAAATATCATTAGGAGTTTTTAATGTGTATAATAAGTCATATCATCCATCAACTGTATGCTTGTTAAAGTATCATGATGGATAAATTACCACCTTATTCATGGTAACTGAAATCACACATACAGCTTCAACAACACTGGTTCTGTTTCCAGCCTGTAAGGGACAAAATTACACGGATAATCAACAGTGCACACTTCTGTTGGGCACAGAGGACCTGGTGATGTGTGAAGAGCCCATATAAATCCCAGATCCTGGAAAGCACCAAGCACCAACTGGAAAAAAACTTGGCCAGTCTTATTCCAGGTTTACAAATTAATTCCTGATCTAGCTGATCAGGAAGTGTGTCAGGTAAAGTTGACCCTAACTGGACAAATCACATCTGCTCAGTGGTACAGGGAAGCAGGTGGCAAGACAGGGTGTCCATTTCCCTACCAGAGCAATGAGGATTTATTTTTATTCTTGCAAAATTGCGTTGACCTCCCAGTAGTGATGTTCAATATGTGTAATTGTATTTGTCTCCTGGAGGATGGGCTAATGGAAAACATTCCTATGATAAATACGTTCAGTCCAATTGCCGTTAACGGATGATGTGGTGACTTGTCAACTTTGCAAAAGAAGCGTAAAATGATGCCCCACTCAAAGCAGCAGTAGGTAAACTCATTTTCCACAGGCTTAGGTGGTAACTAGAAATGCAAGGCAAGGTGAGCTGTGATCAGTAGCTTCTAGGGATGCACATATCTTACTTCTATTGTTTCTCTTGTTTTAGACTTTGTATAGCCCAAAATCTGTTATCTAACTTCATAAATCACTTTATACACTCTACCAAATTTAAAAGATCATGCAAATTTTTCAGCTTTATAACAGACTCATTTTATCCTTAATTTTAATCCTTAATTTAACCGGACAATAGGTTCTTAGAGGTGTTTCAGCATTAACTTTCTTTTATTTTAAATGTACACAAATGAAGTTTAGTCATTTTTATTTGAGAATCCTCTCTCTCTCTCTCTGAATTTGGGTGTCATGAAAAATCACTTTTCTTGGATGGCTCCTGCAAGCCACCGAAGCAAGAATGAGAAATGGTGTAGAGGTTGCCTTAGCAGGCAGAGTAGCACCTAGATCTGAATTTTACCATCTGAACTTTTCTTGGGGATTGCAATCAGGAGAAAATCTGAATCTTTTCCTGGATTTTTGATTCTCTTGTCTTTGGTATGGAATGATTTCCTACATGTGTAAGAGCACTCAGAATTTCCCACAGCAGTAGGAAATTTAGGCTGAGGAACTTTAGGAAATTTAGCCCCTACTTGAAAACCTTACCAGTTCATTCTGTTCCATCTACCAATCTGCTTGCTGTATTCTGTAAGTGAAGATCCCTGGATACATCACTGAAAGTTGTATTAATGTCAGTATTTTGAAGAGGTTGGTTCAGCCCACGTGGAATGCTGCCTTCCTGTCAGTCACTGGCGTGTGCCATTTGTCCCTGAGCCATTTCTCTATTGCTGGTTGGTGATACTTGCCCACTTTGTATAAGGACATGCTGGGGTAATAAATTTTCAATGCTGTTTTAATAATTATTTTCAGTTACATATACTAAGTACTTTCTGTGAAATTTTTTTATCTCCATGTTTAAAAGGGGATTGCAAAATAGCAGTTGCAGAACAACAATCCACTGGATTGCTTCAGAACTGCATTTACCCTGCTCATCAGTTCCATCACATAATCATTTTCACACTTCCCTGAGTGGCTACTCAGGGAAGGCAAAATTAAAGGCAAAAATCCATGTTCCATCACTGCTAATAAGAATTGCCATCATTTTCATTTTCATTTCAAAGACTCATCTGAAGAATGGAGCCTGATGTAGCCAGGCTTAGTACAGATATACAAGCAGACACAGACCTTACTTCATCATGCAGATGACTGTTACTCATACTGAAAAATCATTAAATTATCTGCAAAGGACATACTTCAAGCACAAATGAAACTGTAAGAGGATTCTCTCATCTGTCCTTTAAAATAAAAAAAAAGGATGACCCAAGTGATGCTGTATCACAGTATCAGGGCTGATTGTTTCAGGGTAGTGTAAGTTAATGCATGAAGAGAACTGCAGCTTTCATGTTGTTAGTTTAATTGTTAATGGATACATTAATTTCATTGATAAGAGAAAGAAATCCAGTCCCATAAAAAATATAAAGCAACATTTTCTATCCATATTAAAATGAATTTCAGGCCATTGCTCACAGTTACTGTGGAGTATTTAAAGGAAGAGGAGATGTTTTATTCAGTGCTGGCACAGCTTATCAACAGCATGTGTCTGCACTAGCAAGAGGAGCCTGCTGTACTCCATCAAAGGCTGGGGCAGTCTATAAAAACATTCAAGGAACTGGGAGAAGCAGCAGACTCTGTTCCAGCTAAGAGAGACAGCAGCTGTGTGCCAGGGTGTCGTACTTCCTGCTGTAACAAGTAACAATGGTGAGCATAAATTAAGGAGGTGGAATGGGAAGTGATGGAGAAAGAGTAACTGAACAATTTAGTGACAGTAATTTACAAATTGTTTAACTGTTTGGCATATCCCAGAGCCAGCAGGGTTGGATCCAAACTTGAATATCCCTTTCTGAACATTGCCATAGTTCTGTTTGTTTGGATGGAGAATCTGCCAGACAGTCTTGTGAAGCTGAGCCTGTAAAAAAACGGACACAAAGATGCCTCATGCAGACAGTGCTATGTTCAGGAACAGTGAGTTGTTTCTGGATGGACCTCCATTCACTTGACCTATGGCTGAGAACAAAGATTTGTTTCACACAGCTCAGCTGAGAGCCAGCAGATAGAGGTGACCTTCAGGTACTCAATTTGGTTTGTCCCTCTGGGCTGGAACTGAACAGCCTCACATCATGCTGCCAGTTCTCTGACTCACACAGCTCTCTGTTGGCCTTTTTTTTTTATTTTCAAACCTTGTGCTTTGGTTCTGGAAAATCTCTGCAGTGACGTAAGGAAAAAAAAAATTCAGCTTCAAGCTTAATTTGTGTTTTTAGACATATACAGAGCAAAGTTCAGAAGGGGAACAATTCTTCCCTGAAGTATCTTTACCTTCCAACCAGCAGTGAGGCCCCCAAGGAACAATAGAATCTTGAAAAGTAGGCAGTGGTGCTGAGAAAGAAACATAGCCATGGGATGTCACCACACAGATTTACACATCGCCCAGCAGGATCACCCTCCCAGGGTACTCTGGAGCTTCTATTTAAAGTTACCCTGCTGAACGTGATTATCTCCACCTAGAAGAAAACAGGGCAAACAGCAGCTGTCCACTGTGGAGAGAAATTGCCTTTCCATATGTGTTGGGATTTCTTCCTTCCTGAACTTGCCAAGAATGATATATAAAATAAATAATTCTCTCATTGTATGGAGGAAGCAAGATCTCTCACTGAAGACCCAGGTATGGGTACTCAAGCTAATTTCCATGGCTTCCTGTAGAATGCCATAGAGCTTGGACTTTCACTCCCAAAGGATTTCAAGGGTGAGCATTTGTTTCCAGAATCATTTCAGGTTTGCCAGGTGATGTTTCAGCTCCTTTAATTTCCTCCCCTTTTCTTCAGAGCATTTTTATTGCTACCTTTCCAGTATAACACTCTATCAGCCTCATAGAGAATATTTTGAAGTATTTGGCCTCCCACAGTTGTACAAAATTCCCTAGCAAATCCCCTACTCCTTTAGAAGAAAGTATAATTGCACTATGTCTCTTTTTCTTTTCCAGAGCTGAGTGGGATTTACAATAATACAAGTAGAGCATCAAAGGAAATAAAACCTATTTGTCAGTTTTCAGCTAGCAAAAGAGAAGCACCCACCCACCTCATCCATGTGGGTGTTCTTGGCCTGTACCAACAAGGTATATGCTTTAAAATAAGATTGGAACAATAAAGCTTGGGAATCATTCAGCTGAAATCACCAGCCTGCATACACTTGGCAGATTAAAACTCCGGAAAATTTCAGGCTGGCATTTAGAATGAAGTGAAATGGTTTAAACTACATTTAACGGTAACTTTTCTATGGCCTCATCCCTTCATCTCCCCAGCACGGAGCCGATGGGCAGCGCTCGTGCTGTCTGGCTGAGATGGTGCCAGTCTGAACGGACAATACACACTGCACACACACTGTGGGGATTCAGGAGGCTGCAGAAAGACACCTGGCAGAAACTTTGCAGAGGTCAGGTTGATTAACCTTTTAAAACCATAGCTGGAAGATATTTTGCTGTATCCTATGCTGGAAAACCACCTCTGTTTCCTGGCTGACTGACCTCTGTGTTAAACCCTAGCCTGTGTTAACCTTTAAGGTGTGTCAATCCCTAGTTTAACATAATGCTGCTGCACTGAAAACTGCAGAGTTATGCTGTGCTTAGTATAAAGTGTGGCTAAGGCTCAGGAAGAAATTATTTAATCTTTACTAGAACTACAAATTGTCTCTTCAGGTTTTTGGAGTAGATGTATCAAACAAGTTATTGGTTTTGGCTCGGTGTTGCAAAGCAACCATAAATACCAAGAACTTGTTTTCCATGATTCCACAGTACTTTGTGCAGTGGCAACAAAATTTGCCTAGCTCTAACCAAATTTTCTTTCCCTGTTTTATGCCAATGCCAAAGTTTCGTGTTTCAGTGACGTATCCCCTTTGGAAAGTGGCAGTAGAAGGTTCATTTTCTCATCTAGGCAACTGGTTTCAATCCCCATCTTGAACTATAGCTTCTGTGGTTGAAAGGTACTTTCTTAATTTCCTGACATAAGGGTATTTATTTTGGGGAGGGGTTGTGTTGCTATCCTATCCTATGGATTCGATTAAGGCCCTTAGTTTGCAGAATTATAAAGTTCATTGAAAAATGTATTCATAGAACATAGAAACCATGCAAACAAAGCTGGAAGAGACCTCAGGAGTTTATTTATTCCAAATTCCTATTCAAAGCAGGGTTAATTTCAAAGTTAGATCAGGTTACTTAGAGCTTTGTCCACTCAGGTTTTGGTAGTGTTTAAGGATGGAAAGAGAGAAATACTGTGATACTATGGTTTTCTTTCCTTCCTTCCTGTCCCACGAAAGACATACAATCAAGGAATATACTCATTTAGGAAAAGCAAGCTTCAAGAACTGCTGATTCTTGCATACAGCTGAAAGAGGTTAGGGAACTCATTTCACCTGTGAAATAAAAATTTTTATTCAGAAGTTACAGGGGGTTTTTTTGTTTTTTTTAATGGATGGAAACTTTCTGACTCATTTCTATCTCTTAGAGAGCCCAGCCTCCATTTTCCTGATTTTTACAGAACCATACCACTTTATAACAAGTGCTATGCTAATCCCTGCTCCGGACCAGCTACGAATCCTTCCATTCTTCATATTTTACCCAAACTCTTACTCAGTTTTTTGGCTGCTGTAATTTTTATATTGGGCATTCATACTCTACATTCCTAGACCATTTGTATTCTCAGACAAGGAGATCTTTAAGGATGCTAATTTATTATGTGTTTGTATAATACCTAGCCAAGAGGGCAGTGCCTTCCTTGTGGATTGGAATCATGACTTAAGAAAAAATGTTAAATAATATTAACAACAATCCAATGCACAGAACGATGTCAAAAGTATTACTTCTTTAACTGTCTTTCTCACCTCTTTGTATGTTCCAGTGATTTTGAAAGTGCTCAAAGAAAGGTCTCTGTGCGAGATGTTTGTCTCACACTCCCAGTTAGCTACCTAAGGAAGGGATTGCTGTCTGGACAGTCTGTTCTCTCTGCCTTGATCAGGTGTAGAAAGATGCTTAACTTGGAAATAAGTAGTGATGGTTGAGATATATTGCAATGAAAGTGGGAGCAAGTCTAGGGTTCAACTTAGAAAGAATAGCCTTATGAATATGTGGAGAATATTAGGATTTCGTTTCTCGCCCATTTGGCAGTATCCTACAGGCACTCACTGAAGCTGGAAGTAGCCTGGATAGAGCTAGCCCAGCTGCTCTATACAGCATTAGCTTCCACATAAGGATTCGTGCCCTGCGAGTGTTTTCCCTTTGGTGGTAGGCAGAACGGAGAGATGGGGTGGGAGGTGAACACCACCTGGCACTTCATAGCATAGTTGTCACAGGAACGGTAAAACCTACTCAGAGGATGCTGTGGCATTAGCATCCTCCTCCCAGACACAAACAGGATTTCCAGGAGCTGAAAGCAGCTCACAGCCTGAGCCTGAATGAATGTACTGCAGTGGCATTTGGGCTGCTCACGTTCTCAGATCCCTGGCAGCTGGAGCACCATGGAGTACCCCAGCTCCGGGGCACAGCCTGGCTCTCTGCAGGAGGCTTTAGTGACCTGTGTGAGGTAAGCAGGTGGCCTTGCTGTCCTGTTAGATACTCACCACGTGCTCCAACAGGGCAACTGACCTTCCAGGCTCCACAGCTGTGTTAGTCTGCCTTTAGAAAAAGGAGGCTTTCAGTTATCCAAATGAATCATTCCTGTGTCATATCCAAAGACCCACTTCAGTGGATTTTGGTTGTTTAACAATAAGTCACATGTAACTTCTGTTCACCTCATGAACAATATTGACTTGATTCCACTAAACAGAATGAAGTGAGCCCTCAGGTATTAATCGTAATGTGCTGGAGCTTATTTTTAGAAGCTTAGAGTACTTAATGTAGGAGAGCTCTGTTGTTCTAGCAACTGCATGGGTACCTATCCTCAAGAGCAAATCATTGTAGTCAAACCTCATCGTATATCAATAATTCATCTTGTTTTCCACTATGATAATATACATAAAATAGTACTTACCTACTTTTGAAAATATAATTGTATAACCCTTCATTCAGTCCTTGTTCTTTGTAGGCAGAATTTTAGTGAATACCTGTAACTACAGGCAATTTCGCAGCTCAGAGAAAATGTCAGATAAATAAGGGCATAGGTCACACTCCACTAAACCTGTGGAAAGACTCCTATTGACATCAGTAGGAATTCTACAAGGGTTTGAATATTTCATCCCCTTTTACCCCCTTTTTCCTTGTACTCTTATCTGTAATCTCCTCTATTAAGTACAGTTCACCTCGTACATGATAATAAATCCCTGTATAAAGGTGAGAAGAATCTGTTAATGGATGGAAACAAGCTGATGACAGAAGCTCGTTATGGTTTCATAGGATTATGGTGGCAAAAAAATCTATAGACACTCCCAGAAATGAGAATTTTGCAAGGAGATTTTCTTCCACTTTAAGACAGAATACTAAACCAGAATGCTGTGTTCCTTAAAGATATGAGAAACATTAGGAGAACTCCTGGGCATTGCCTCACTGGGGACTTTATCAGGAACAAGTTAAGTGAATTTGTTCCTTGAAAAGCTAACAAGGGGTTTTTTTGTTTTTTTCCTCTGCTTTCTTTAATATTACACAGGGAAGCACTCAGATCTTTAGAACCTTTGTTCAAATGATATATAAGAAAGCATCAAACTAGGTATAAGCTGGGATGCATGCCTGAAATATATATGATGTTCATTTGAAAGCATATTTCAATTTTAAGACATCTGCAAATCTAGACCTGCCTCTTTCCTAGCAGACTGAAACAGAAAAAGTAGAAAATCTTCAACGTCTTAACTTTATAAACAGGAATTTGGTGCTTTTCTCCAATTATCTCTGTTTTCTTTCATTTTATTTTTATCTCTAACCATCTGCAGCCTCAGTGAGACCTTTGCCTTCCAAAGCCTGGTAAATTCACATTTCATACAGAAGCACATAGTCTGAGCACCAAAGCTGCAATGGGTCTTTGCTGTGCTTTCCCTGGCAGCAAAGCCACACTAAATAATTCTCATGCTGTCCTGTCCCCTTTTCCATTCTGCTTCTTGCTTTTCCACCTCCTCTAGGTTACTGTCCCATCAGATGTGGTGATCCATCTGTTTGTAGGGCTTTGGCTGCAGGACTTGAAAATCAGAGTTAAGAAGAAAATATTGCAGATTTGGGGGTTTTCACAGTCTCTGTCAGAGATCTAGTTTATAGCTTGTTTCCCGGAAGCTAAAATGGTCTTGCTTAGAGGTCATCCCCGCAAATAGTTGCATCAGCCTAGCAAAGGGGAGAAGAAAAGGGCAGTGGTGAGCAGCAGTGGCCAAGAGAGGCCAAACATTCCCAGCACTGGCCTTCACAACCAGCAAAACCCTGATGTTGTGGCACGGACTAAAGCACGGGGCCAAAGACAAGTAACAGCTGAGTAAGTTATGTGTGACCTTGCAGACTGCAAGCTGTCCTGCAGGAGCCACTGAAGGATAAAGAGGAGTGGATTTGCCTCACTTTTTTATGTCACCTGCACTGCTTACTGCTTAGTCCTGGTTAAAGGCAGATGCACCTTCCTGTGGGTAACTCCCATGCTATAAATCAAAATTTGGGCTCTCCTGTTCATCTGCCATATCCTAAGTGCTGTTTAAATCAGTGTAAACCCTGATAAAGATCCAGCAACTCATTTTTAAACTTAAATTATTTTGTCTTTTAAATGAAGTTTTTCTGTATCCTATTTAAAATCCTCCACACGCTTTCTCCAGTTCTCCATACAGTACAGACTTATCTGCTGCACACACTCCCCAGTGATTGAAAGTGCTGCGCTTTTCACTCCCAGTGCAGCCAAGTCAAGCTGATAAACATGCTTCCCTTCTCCCGTGTGTCAGTTTGTGGTGTGCTGAACTTACATTTTCATTAACTTGACTTTAACAAAACTTTTCTCAATTCTCCAGGGATAACTGCTCCCCAGTGTAACTGCTCAGAGCTCCACTGAAGTCAGACAACTTATGACAATTGCTACCAGCTGAGGTCTGGCCTGAGAGCACTGGGTTGTGTCTGACACATCAAGTCCTCCATTCATTCTAGACTGCTGTCCTTTCACAGGTCAGCTTTCTGCATAAGGATTGCATGGTTTCACCAAGTATGAGTGGATGAGAGTGTTTTTAGCAGAAGAATCTGCAGCTCTTTCTGCACAAAGTTCTTTGAAAGCAGTTTTCATTGAAAGGGAAAATGGAAAGACAACCTCATTGTTTTGAAATGTAATTTTGTTGCTGAATTATTTATTGCCCCTTCTGCTTCTGTTGCCTCAGGTGTTCTTTCAAGTGAAATGCCCTTAAAGCTGATCACATCAATGCCACTCTGTCTCTTCCCTCTCACTTTTCCATAGTACTACATTTCCTTTTATTCTTACATCTGCTAAGAGAGCTATGGCATATCAATTGCAGAGCCTACAGCTTTACAAAGTTACTGTGCTAGACAGCTTGGAGTTTCAGGAATGTGCCAAAGATTTTTTCCTTCCCTTGTGTCCTTTTGCAGAACAGAATACTTGCAAAGATGCTGTGGTGGTTTCTTCCTTTTAGTTACACTACACGATTCTGATTATCAGATAAATTTATAATCTCATCACACCCCCATCTCTTTCAATCTGGTAAATGTCATGTTGTTTCACCCATGACATCAGCATGCTTGCATATTATGTTTAAAAGTCATGTTCAGAAATCACCACTGTACTTTATACTAAATATTTAACTCATGTCCTCGGCAATAAGACAAAACCCTAACCATAGATTTAAAAACAGCCGTCAAAATCAGAAACCATTATCTACAAAAATGGTTTATTCTTGGTTCAGCCATCCATAATTGCTGTACAATATCAAGCATCTGTCTATCCTATTTATATTGCCAAAATGAAATTATAACCATGGTTTTATTCACTTTATTTCTATACTGAGAACTAGCATAATCCACATTATTTGCAAAAGTAATCACTCTTAGCCATTTAATGGTATTAGCTTTTCATTTTCACTGAGGCTTCAAAATCTCTCCCCATATTAAATTTATTAACAATTCTGAAATAAAAGTATTTTCTAGGTATAACTATCTGATGTTCTCACTTTATAAATGTAGCAGCAAGAGCAGTACTATTTGATTAGCATCAGTAGCATTACCATAGATTTGTAAACTGAAAAAGAAGGGAATAAGGCTCCTGAGGCAAGCCTCCTCACCAGGGTCCTACTGAACAGTGAGGGTTGCAGTGCTCAGCTCAGCCAGTAACTAGAAACACATTCCTTGTTTGCTGGCTCGGACTGTAGAACTAGGTATATATTCCTCACATGAATAATTCCATTGCCATCAAGGAGATAATTTATATAAACTAAATTCACATATAGCCGTATGTTTTCAGGCTCGTGCTGTGTAAAATCACATAAGTGTGTCTGCAAAAATGAGAGGAATTACTGGGTTTGGGTCATAGAATAACTCTGCTGCTTTTTCCAAAATCTCTTCTTCCACTCTGGTCATTTTCTTTTGATTGATTTGACATTTGCTCCATGTCTTACATCCATTTCCCAATATTTTTAACTTCTGAGGCTCAGCCTTGTCCCCTTCTGTCCCCTTACTCTAAGTAGCAGCAAACTGGAAGTAAGCTCTTTGACATCATCTTCAGTTTTCAATAATGTGAAAAGACACAAAAGTTGCCTGGACATTCCTGACCTGCCTTCCCCAGAAAAATCCTTTCTTGAGTACTGAGATTCTGGGTGATAAGGCATCTCATAGATTTTGCCACTTGTAAGCCACCTTGCTGAGAGTAGGTGGGGTGGCAGCGAGCTGTTTCAGAATGAGGGATGTTTTCCCACTCCGTGTGCATAGAATGACGCAACGCTCCCTGCCAGCACCAAAACAAAATACCAGTAGCTGAAATATTTCTGATAAGTTGAAGGGGTTAATTTTTCTTTCAGTAATATCAGCTGCTTTTGATGGAATATTAAAATGCAAACCATATCCACAGCTTATAAATTCAACAGCATCAGAGGAACTGATGACAGAAGCTTATTGACTACTGGCATCAGGATCCTCCACGTGTAATCCAACCAAGCCACTGTAACATATTCCTTTCTGAGCACAAGGACTCTCAGTGCATTATCTGCTTGTGCCAACCAGCTCTTTGTAGCAGGATTTCAGACAACATAAAATGTATAAGATATGCAAGGAAACTAAACTGCACGGAGATCCACATAGACCTCCTTGTACAACAGGCCTTAAAGACTCGGGGTTTCTTTGGTTGTGTCTTTTCCTTTTCGTGATAGGAAATAAGGAATCAACATCCACTATTCAAAACACAAATAAAAAATTGAAAATTCTAGTTTTAGAGTTAGAAATAATTTTTGTTTTAATGTCCAGACTTGAAAAACAATTATTTTTAAAATAATATAGACGCATTGTTTTTGCTCCATTGCTGATATTTAGGGGATTTTTTTCAGCATAGAGTAGCTAATCTTAGACTGGAAAAAGTGAAAGTGGATATGCAAAATTCAGGCTAAAAATCTTGATAAATTGTTGGCAGTGTGGTTATTTAGTCTCCTCAGTTACAGCAGTCTCAGTACTGGAGACTACTAATAGCAGCAGAATTTTACTGTGTTTTTATTAATTTCCAGTCATTTTAACTGTGCTAGTACAAGAGTTTCAGTTAAAGTTAAGGAAAAATTTGAAATATAAATATTACAGTAGGGAACAATGAAGAAGTAAAGATCAAATTCTGTGCTGAAATACAGGCCTCTCAAATTTGGGAGGGGAGAAAGGTTATTTAGCAGCTCATTTTCTTTGGTTAATTTTAGGTTGTCACTTTTTTCGGGCATTAGAAGTGAGCAGATGGTACTGATATTTTGCCCACTTTTATCACTGCTAACTTTTTCGTTTTGAATATTCATGCAGCCTCATTGTCATGGAAATACACACACAGGAAACTTTAAATCAGCCCAGCCATGTATGTGCTTTTGTAAACCTCTGTTTTCCTTATTTAGCTATGAAATGAGCCTGTTTTTTCATTAATCTACATAATTTTAGCATTTAGTGTTTTAAGAAAACCTAGTGAGCAAATGTTGGCTATATTGAATTAATTTTGGAGTACAAATACAGGGGGACAGAAGCTTTGGTAATGGATTTAGCAAAAGCAATAGAGTGGTCTCAGAAAATTCCATTAGACCATAAAACATTTACAAAGGTGCTTTTGGCTGCTCCTCAGAACCATTAAATATTTATGTAGGGTCCGCATCTCCCTTCAGTAAACTGATCAAAATGAGACCAATGATGACCTTTCCTCTGATCCAAGGATCCCTTGATCAAAGTTCCTCCAATCCCTTACCATTTCGCAGAATATTCCTAGAGATGTAAAACGGAGACAAGACCTATAAGGAAGATGAAGAAGGCAAGCAACAGTAGCACATAAATTTGGAGAATCTGTTATTCAGAGTGCCCAGCACAGCCGTGTCTGGGGAGTGTTGGGGAAGATGAAAGAGGAAAGCCTTATAAATATGATTGCCTGGCAAAAGATGCTGAGAATAGGGAAACTATAGGTGAGATTGAAATGAAAGCAAGCTTTGAGATACCAAGCCTTAGTTACTGAACAACTGGAAAACAAAGGGATGGCCAGCAGAAGGTAATCCCCTCTCGGATTGAACAATACCCTCTGCCTGCAGACAGCTCCAAGGGTCAGCGCAGACCCTACTAGCTTGGCAGCAGGGGTCGAAAGAGTAGTTTCTAGAGTTTAAAATATAATGCAGTATGGTAATGTAACAATTCTTATAGTCTGTATGTAAATGCTACAGGATTTGTATCCTGTACTAGATAGGTTAGTGGACATTAGAATATTCAACACAGAAGAAGATTCATTGTAGCGTAAACAAGAACCTCGCTCTCTTTTACTACTGCTTCCTCTCTTTTCCCTCTCCTTTTACTACTTCCACTACTCCCCCTTGCCCTTACTCTCTCTTGCTCTTACCTTTACTTCTCTTGCTCTCTTACTTTTCTGGCCTGCTTTGAGCTGCAGCTGGCAGCTCCAAGCAGGGCCACTGTACCCACGCCCTTCATAAATAAACTACACACTCTGAGACCCAACCACAGAGATCTCTCGTCTATGGCCGTCCCGACCATCCAAACCCACCGAGAAGATCCCTCAGGGGAGGAGCTGCTTTCCCTGCACGTGGTCTCCTTGGCAGGGCCCAGACAGGTCCCTGGACAGGGAAACTCAGTGGCCAGAGAAGGACCGAGGTGCTGCGGTGACACACAGCAGAGAACTGCAGTTCTGTCCCCATCTGGGCAGTGCTCTCCACTGCCAACGCACCAGAGCTCTCCTCAGCTGAAGGAAAGTAATGCCTGTGCGTAGAAACAATTCTCCTGAAAAAGCCAGGGCAGAAGGAGCTCCACAGAGGAAAGCTGAGATGCTATGAAGGCCAAAGTTTTCCTCATTTTCTCCTCTGTGCACAGCTATTCTTAGCGCTTCTCCTTTTAAAAAGAAACCAGCAAAACAAACAGAAACCCGAAATGGTTGCTCTCAAGTCAGAACATCTTCATTCAATGCAATTCTCGACTTGTTGGGAATATGAGAGAGTCTGGTTTAATTTTCAGTTTTTCTGGTTTTTTAATTCCTGTATTAGTCCTGTCTCCTGAAGGATGTTTTTGAATCATCAACCAAAAATTGCTGATTTTTTTACAGTCTCTCTCATCACAATGCCAAATTACATTCTGAATAGCCCTAAATCTCAATTTTAGTTGAAATCACATTTCTGGAGTTAAAATACTTGAAAAAGCCTGCTTATGTTAACTGTCAAACTTTTGTGCTTCTAAAGCAGATGGTAACTGTGACCTTGAAATTAGCAAGGAGATAAATAATTTGAAGGTACAGATTGAGTGATTTGTGGGCTTCCCCTTTTCATTTTGGTGCTATTACAGTCTCACTTGAGATACAGCTGGAACCTAGATGAGTGTTACAAAGACATTTCACAAAGCAGAGTATGGACTCTGCAATTGTATCTTGCCAGAAACACTTGAAGAAAGTGTTATTTGGATGAAACTTTAAACCAACACTATTGGCTGAGAAATTATAAATTAGCTGCTCAGAGCTCACCTGTAAGTAAGCTGAATATACAAGATTCTCCTTGCTCTTGTATTTCTTGTCTCTTAGTAAAATCTCTGAACAAATATCAGTTAATCTAAATGAAATTTGGTAATCTGGGATAGCACATGAGATGTTAAAACACAGAAGAAATGGGTATGTGTACCTATGACCCACAGCCCAAGCTTGCTTCAATTTCCAAATGTACTGTAATTTTCTAGTCTGATTATATATACAATTACAGATTTTTAACATTTCTGGATATTCCGTCTGGCTATCTAATTTTCTTTGATTAATTTTCAAAATGTATACTCTTCTTATTGCAGCCAGAAATATTGCTTCATGTTGTACTCAAGAAAGTCATTTCAGTTTTCTCTTCTATTCCCATGTATCTACATTGTAAATTTTTTTAAAATGTTTATACTGCACTTAAAATCTCCTTCTGGACACTTGGGATAGGATTTAAGCAGGAGCTAATAAAATTATTGGAAATCACTTGGGCATGAATTCATGCACACTCCAGTTAGTCCTCTTAAGATCCTCTCCGGTCTTAGCTGAAATTTCAGGCATATTACTGAGTCTGTAGGTTTGGACAAATTATCTCTCTTTTTCAGAAATCTCCAATTACTGTGAATAAGCACCAGCATTGCAGCATTGCATAACCTCTGTGCTTTATTACTGGCCTTTCTTAAAAGCTGAATACCTAAGAAAATAGAAAATTTCAGCTAAATAATCAAATATCCTCCTCAACTCTAAAATATACTTTTGAAAAAGAACTTATGAGAAATTATTTTGATCCAATACTTCATTTTAGCATAGTTATAACTTCCAGGTATTTAGTAGCCTAACAATGAGAGAATGAAAAGAGGTCAGCAGCTGAACCTAGGTCAGCTTCATGACAATGAAAATTTCTGCTCTTTTCTACTTCAACTAGAGGACAAATTCCCAGATCTGTGACATTAATTCTTTCATTATTGCAGTTTAATCACATTTTATCACATTTATTGCATGTGATTACATGTTTTACATATCTGTGAAATCATCTTATTTTAGTTTTAAAAGTTCTTTTATACCAACCTGTAAATTGAAAAATCTCTCCTCTATCCTATGCTCTCTTTGTCTTTTCCAAACCTAACTACTTGCAGGTATAATTGGAAGACCTCTCCACCTTTCTGTTCCTCTGAAAGAAATTTAGTGTAGGAATAAATCTGTCAAAACTCCCATTGGATGAAATAATAAATTTGCTCATTTACTTTTTGGTACTGTGCTCAGAATACATAGAACAGAGAGTATATTGCATAATATCTTCTCCTCTGGAGACAGGCCGTTGTAATTATATTAGCAATATTATTCCGTTAAAGTTGAGCTCATGCATACAAATAAAAATAATTTAAGTAAATTTCACATCTTTTTTCTTTTTTTTTAAGAGGCATTAAAATACAGCCCTCTGAATGAGATTTTCTCAAACATAAATGTAAAGCTCTCAAGTCTGTATTGAGCCTTTCTCTTCCAAGACTCCATTATCCGATGATCTCTTGACACTTGTAGTGCAAGCAGTGTTGTTTTGAAAAGGTTTTGTTGGCATTGTTGGATTACAATTGCAGAGCTTCCACAAAAAGGTAATTTGGGAAGATTTTTAAAAGAAAGCAAACATGCAAAGTTTGTGTGATGCCTGTGTTTTCCTTCCTGCTTCCCGTGCACAATAAGCAGGGAGTAGGACGGCTCTCTGTAAAGTATGGAGTAGCAAACAGGGCTTGTGAGAAGGATCACAGATGTCTTTTCCTCAAGAGGAGAGAGGGTGCCAGGCATCAGCTGGCATGTATGTTGAGACCATCTGGGATGTGAACAGGGCGCCGGGTTGATCCCCACATCCTTGACACAAGGATGAAGAGGGAAGGTCAGCCACTATGAGTTTAAGGAAACCTGTGACACAGAAGGAGCCAGGGGAGCTAAGTACTTCCTCCTCACTTGCTCAAAGGACGTCCAACATGAAGCACAGGCCTCTCTCTGTGCCCACAAAATTCATCAGATTTGAGGACAAACTCACAAAACATTCAGATTTTCCAACGCTTGGAGAAACAGCCTGAAGAAGGAAAGAATTTTCATCTTTCACTGTAGCACAGAAAATGCTGTATGTGTAAGCCATATGTATAGTGCTGGCGTATGAGGGAAATAATTTCCCTTCTACAGACTAACAAACCCGGGTTATGGCGTATTTGTCATGGGTGGAGATCAAACAACAGCTGCCTAAAGGGCTGGCAAATTTGACCAGTCAAGGACAGAGATGTCTGAGATCCGCTCTGGTTGCCCACAAGTGCAGAAGTGGTTACGTGGCTGCTGCTGAGCTGCTGTTGGTTCTGCTCAGGTGCCTTTCCCAAAGTTAATGCAAAGTGAGCGGATCAGGTCGTGTTTGCTCGGCATCCCAGGAGGCCCACGAGCCAGGTGCAGGGCTCTGGGGCTGGCTGCAGCAGCACAGCTCTTCCCCTGGCCCGGGGCTCTAGTGGGAGAGCTGACGAGGCTGGGCATGCACGGGGACTCACCAGCTGGTGCAGCTCTGTTTGTTAATATGGCAAAAGGTGAACTGAAGCATGTAGTTCACTGCTTTCCACATCTTTGCAGATACTGTTGGGCCAGTGCACAGTAACAACACAGAGGAAAATTTGACAGAAACAACCAGCTATTCTCTTCATCAAGTGAAAGAAGGATTCTCTTTAAAAGTGTTGGTTTTGCTGAGCTAGAGTTTGCCTGAAGTGCAAGTGGTGAGGAGAAGCCAGTAAAGAATTGGGGCATGGTTTTACTCAGCCTGCTGACTTCAGAAGCCAGGGCTCAAAATCAATGAAATCAATAGGAGCCCTTTCTTTGACTGCAATGTTCTTCACTGTGGAACTCCAGTGATATTTGAAGCATGTCTGTATTATTGAGATACATTTCATTTGCTGTGCACATTTACTGGACATGTGAGCTCCTTGTTAGCCTAAATAAGCTTATAATGCTCCTCTGAAAGAAGGAAAGAAAGCAAAAAGAGAGAAAGACAGATCAAAGGCCAGGAAACTTGCAACTGCATTCTTAGAGGGGATGAGCAATAAAGCACATAGTGATATGCAAAGAGTTAGGGTAACAAAGGCATTGAAATTTTACCATTATAATGGAAATATTTTATTTGCAAGTAGAAAGAAGACTTATTTTGTTGTAATTCCAAATATCTTAGTAATGACCCAAAACAAATCACATCTACACCAGACAGGGAATGTTCAATGGTGTTACTAAAGAAAACAAACAGTAATTCACATGCATTATTGCCCTTAGAAGTCTAAGTGCATTATTACCCATTATAGTTCTCCTAGTAGCCATCAAACTTTTATTTAGTAAAGGAAGCAAAGAAATAAAGCAACATATTAGATCCAGAATGGACAGAGAGGTCCCCAAATACACAAACTGGAATGCAAAATACACCTATTCTAATTCGAATGGCAATCATTTCAACAGTGTAAGGCATATAGCAGTAGGACCATTTTCAGTAAGATACATCTCCCTCCACCAGGTCTTTATCTTCCCTTTCACACATATCCAGCACAATAAAACATGGACTGTGAATCCTTAATTATAGGTACATATAAGCTCTGTTTTGAAGATGGTGCACTGTTTAGAAGATATTGTACTGTATTGATTTTCCCTCCTAGTTACCTCAATGTTTAATAATTTAAAAAAACAGAAAACAATTACATCTGCTGTGATATTAAAAACACTTCACACTCTGCTCTGTTTTAGTCCCAGAATTTCTGTTCTTTTCTTTAGAATGACCCCAGCTCATTATGTGGGAGCCAAGGCAAGAGGGAGCTTTTATTAAGCTTTTTATCTGAAACTATTTGTCTCAATAAAAGAGCATCTTTTTGTAACATAAAATTCATTGGGATTTTTCTGTGTTCTGAGGCAGGTACGGGAGTCTGAAAAATAAGTGTCTCACTGCAATACTTCTATTTCATATGCTCTGTATGTGCAAATGAAGGCAGACTAGTCATGAAAGAAGGAAGGAGGAAAATTAACTGAAATATCCATAGATTACTCAAAGAGAATATGGAAATTAATCTATTCAGCCGAACATCCCAAAGGCCAGCCTGAGACAACAAAGCTGTTGCATGTATCAGAGTGGTTGTAAATAAGCTGAAGAACATTTTCTGCAGAGACTGCAGTTGGATGGATCAACCCTTTACAAATGTCATGGCTGGTGGAAGATGTCCCTCATCTCCACCTCACTGGCCTCTCTTGGTGCTCTGAAATGCAGAAGCAAGCTGATGATGGGAAGGTAAAGAGTGCTGTGCACCTGATTCAGCAGGACTTGCTTCTTTCGAGTGGTAAATAAAAGCTAATACCAGTTTGTGCAAGTGCATCAAAGAGATGTAAGCACTGCAAACTGCACCCCTCCACAGACACCCAAGAACTAATGTGCCATCCAATGAGGCCAGAGACTACAAGGCCAAGACAAACCTCTGTGCTATTATTATCTAGCGTGTTAAACATCTATGAACTTACTCTTCTTTGAACTGGAGTTCTAAGAAAAACATCTACTTTTAATTTTCAAATTATCATTGATAGAATTGTTCACAACCTTGATTAAATTGTTGCAAGATCTCCTGCTGTTAAAACTGTGAATCCTATTTTTAGCCTGAATGTATCAGGCATTCATATCTAACCACTGAGCCTTTGCTAAAGCTTTGTTTGCAGACTGAACATACCGTAGCAGAGTTGTGCTCACCACATTGGTCCTTATATGCAGTTGTCGCCTTTCCCCTTCATTTTTTCATCAGTAAACTGAACAGAATAAGCCTTCTAAGCATTCCTGCATCTCTCCATAATGAAGCAAAAGCCTTTTGAATTGTACTTTTCCAGTACAGGCCTTACCAGTATCAAATAGAGAAATAATATTCCCTCCTAATCAGTATTTCCCTATCTGTATATTCGGAGACTAATCCATTTGGTCTCAGCATCACACTGTGATGGTTATCTACCAGGATCAGATGGCTTTTTTACTGAGCTTCCACGTTTGTCTTTTATCTTGCAAATATGGTTTCACTGTATATGTAGGTCTTGACTTCTGTTTATACTATATAACAATATAGTATATAGTGTGCATCTTTAGACGTCCTAGGACGTGACCTAGTGCACTCAGATAAATAATCTGTTTAGGCTATACATATCAGGAATTTATTTCCACTTCATTTTTAATCACCATTACAATATGTTCAATTTTTGTTAGGTTTTAACAGTCCAAAAATGTTGCCTTAATCCCTGAAGATATTCACTGAAGATAATTGCTAAGGAGTCACAGTTTTCAGAGTTAACAATCAAGGGAGAAGGCTCACAGGAAGTGAAAAGAGAAACCATGAGGAAACTGCCCTGATAATCACAGAGAGTTTATCTAATTTAAATATATCATGTTACATTGATCTTAAAAATTCATGCCACCTTATCTCCTATGTATTATCTCTCAGCTGGTTCTCCTCACACCACCGTGCTGGATGGTAAAGTCCCTGAGCACCTCTAACTGCCAGACTCTGAAATCAGTAAGTGTTCAGGCAAGGCTGAGGGCTGAATGCATATTTTCACTGTACTTAAAAACCTCTAAGTATATAATAAGTGATCTATGCTTTGTGATTTTGTTTTTCTTTTAATTTCAAGAAACAATTCATGGTGTATGGCTGAAAGTCATTCCTACACAAATATCTGATTTCAAGGATTCATGTGTTTGCTAAGTTTTCATTGGCACTGTGCAAACATTGCAACATTATCCTGGATAATCTGACAAGGAACACATTTTTAATAGACCAAAAAATTGAGAAAAAAAAAATTGTGGTGTATTTATCATTTTTAGAAGACCATAACTGTTCTTGTCTGTCAACATTTAATGAGGTTAGTTACTAGAATAGAAGGTCAGCTGGGACAAGAACATAGTGTGGAAACAGGAAATCAAAATAAGATGTAGAAAATGAGGTTTCCCCATTGCACTGGTCCTGTGCAGGGTCACATTAAGTGTCTTCTGCTGCTTGGTTGGCTTTAAAAGCCCTGCTTAGCACAAAACAGTTAAATAAGCTTTATGTTCAACAGAGATGTATATACAGGGGGGTAGGAGCAGGCTTTTATATGGCAGCATGTGATTTAGGGATTTTTAAGGCTGCAGTGTCAGAGACTCTTAAATCATAACAGAGCTTTGTGTTAAATTTCATAACACTGAGTTCTGTGCTTCTGGGTAGTTTTTCTTAATTGTACTTCTTAAAATGTGCTTTAGAGTTACACGTCTCAGACCGTGATTTATGGGTATAGATCTTGCTCCTGCTCATAAATAAGGAACTGTGCGTCCTCCCTACAGCTGCCTGACCCACGAGATACCTGTAAAGGTGCACTGTCCCAGCCAGTCCCTTAGCTCATTCCCTGGAGGCCATTACCAGATGTTCTCTCAGTCTGCATGGTTTTGGGGTTTTGTCTGATCTCTTGTCATTCAGATTATGCAGTAAATTAGTCTTACATGAGGAGGCCCTCAGCACTTTTTCTGATCAGCTTTTCAGGTGTTCTGCCTCAGGCCTGACCCTAACTGCAGTCAACAAAATCTGTACTAAATTGGATTTGAACCTTGTCTTCTGCCTGGATTTACATCCTCCTGAGGCTCCATTCAAAGTTCACCTTCTCCTTGTTGTTACCAAAAGAGCTCAAATTAAAAGCCAGCCTTCATAAATTTGGCATATAAAGCCTCAAGAACATCAGTCTTAGACACTTTCCTTCAGCTCAAATGAAAACCAAACACTGTTCTCATTTTCTCTGGTAAAATAGGAATAGCTCGTAAGAGTGTCTATTTTGTATTTCTATTCAAAATTTCTACACAGTTATCTAGTTCCAAATTCAGTTTTGAGATTTTTTGGGTTTCTTTCCTGTAGAATTTATTCCTTTAGTATGTTACTGCAAGTAATCTCTAGTGGTTTCTTTTTTTTCACTGTGTGGGGTGAATCTTGCCTGAAGTGTCATTTTTCTTAAATACTCAGAACTCCAACAGAAGTTTCATAACAGTATATGTGCTCACTAGGACATTTTGTGAAACCTCTATACATGTTCTTAATTAAATATTCTACAGAAGCAAGTTTTATAAGCAACATTTGGGTAGTAGATGTTATATTTTTACCAATACAGGAGGAGAATTACGTGTAGTTGTCCCTTCCTAAGCCTCTGTTTCTCAGATGTTTAACAAACTAAGCAAAGAAGCCGCTGCTACTGTTACTCTTGGGGTTTGTTTGTTTGTTTGTTTGTTCATTCGTTTTAGAAGACAACTTGTTTTCTCTGAGATGTTTACACGCTATAGCATTTTATTGCTCCTGGTCACGCATGCACACATCCATGGCAGGCCACTCTGAAGCGCTGCTGCTCCCAGTTTGTTGTTGGAGAGGAAAGGCACAAGGACAAAAGGCAGCTCTGAGCAGCAGACAAAGGCAGAGATACGGCTCGAGCTGATGCTGCGGTGGAGCAGCACAGGCTCAGGTGCAAGAGGCAGCACTGAAGCGCTGCCTTTCAGAGGCAGCAGGCTCAGCAGCAGCTCTGCAGTTCTGCAGGACACTGAGTCACCAAACACAGGTGTGCTGAGTGTGATTTCTCTAAGGTTACACAGAAGCACATCCACGTCTGCTGTGATAACAGGAACCACGAGACTATCCTTTCTCCTGTTTTTTATCTGCTGGCTGTGCAGATCTCACTGCAGGGACTAAGTGCTCTGAAAGCTTTGCAAGTGTTTAGCTGGCAGGGAAATAGAGATACCAACCCTGCAAAACATATCAGAGACAAATGGAAGAAAGGATCCCACCTACACAACACTGCTGTAATCATTAGACTATACTGTTACAAAAATATATTATTCTTTAGTTTGTGTATATTTATAGTTTTAGCTGCAGAATATGTAAATTCTTGACTTTTATTTTCAAAGATCCATATTCTTCAGTTCTAGTAAATGTCTTTGAAATATTTCCCTTAAATGAAAACTTACATATAAATATTCAATGAGTTCTGCTGACCAGAATAGATGTGCTCATTTATCCTTCAGGCAGACATTTTGGAGAGTCAGGAACAGTTATGCTTACACGGGGTTTGGTCCAGGAATTACCTTTTAGTGTCAAGCTTTTCTGTTGCTCTGAGCCCAGTATCCACTCCACACATGTGATGTTGATGCAAAATATCACGTATGAATCCTGTTACATACACTTCATTCTTTTTTCATTCCATTCACTATGCTGAAGAGATCATCCCTGTTCATTGCAGGGGAGTTGGACTAAATAATCTTTGGAGGTCCTTTCCAACCCAAACTATTCTATGATTCTATGATTTCTCCCTCCTTTCAGTTCCCTCTCATGTTTCTCAGCTTGGTTTCACGTCTTCCACAGTCTCTGGGTGTTTTCACTTTGCTCACAGGCTGTGTTTTCTAGGCTTCTTTTAGCATCTCTTTTCTGAGCAGACTGGCCAAGGCCTGTCAGGAAGTTAGTGCCAAGAATCCAGGACAAAATATTATTTGATAAAAGATTCAGCATAGCTGTAGTTAACAAGAACTGGAGATTTGGGGAGCCCATTTATCTTTTTTTTATTAAACAATAAATGTATGGGAATATGAAAAAGAGCAGTTAATAGCATGTGTAATGGCAGAAAAAGACATATGAAAAAGGGACCAAATCAGATTTATCTCTAACCAAACCTGAAAAACAGCAGTGGATGGTAGATCTTTACAGGATACAGCATAAAATTAAATAAACCAGGTTACAGTCATTTCTGTATTCAGCTCCTATAGCTACAATCACGGTTTAGTTCCAATATTTTTTTCCTGAATACCTCCATAAATACTGTTACCCTAGATAAAATTTGTTTTAATCAGAATTAGTTCCATTGCTGAGGTCATTTCTGACCTCTGTTCTATCTCAGTTCATACAGCACAGCCCTTTCAAGCATACTAACACAGGCTGGCAAAATCGCCTTCCAACATGATCAGGTTTTGCATGTAGCTTGCCTGAGAATGAACTATAACAGAGCAAATATCTTCCATGTTATTGAAAAGACCTTACATATCTGTGATCAATTCAGCTTTTACAAGAGCTTACTGAATTTAGTATTTGCACAGGTAGCTTGAAATTGCTTAACTGTAATGAGCAATGAATATCAATTATGTGATTACTAATGAAAATGTAATCTAGCCTAAGCACAATTAATTTCTGTTGAAATCTGACCTCTCAAAATGTAAATTGACTTGGTTCTGTTTTAATGGAAAGATTTTTTTTTCACATTAATATTTTAACAAGCCATGTCAATTTGCTATAACAGGGTGTCCAGTTGCAAAAGCTTCCTCTTTCATTTGCAGATGCATACATCTTGGAAAGTTAATATACCATATGTAATGAGAAATCCCTCCACAGTGATTTAAAGCATAGAGAATTGTTTGTACCCGAAGGCCTCATCTTAAAAGATGTGTACACACTGATCCTAATACCCCAGGTACACTCTGTAAGTCAAAAGGCTTGATCCTTCAAGCTTCTAAAGAATTATGTCATCTGACGTCCTCATCAAGATCCCTTTAAAGGAGGGCAGCCCTTCCTCTAAGGTATTGCAAAGCCCACTGCCAAGAGAGAAGACCAGGAGCAGAGGAACATCAGAGTCAATGGAACTGAGATATTAGCGCTATAAATCCCCCTTCCAGACATGAGAAGGATTGGAGCTGCTCTTCCTGCTGCTTAGCCTGGTCTGTGTGCATGGTCCTCAAGAGCTCAAGATATGTGAAACAGGTGACAAGGAATAGGTTTGTTCATTTGTCTCAACTGCCAGTGAATGAATTGCATTTCAGTAGGGCTGTTGTACCGAAATATCTGAGAAGACTTGGGGCTATTTCTGAGATTACAACTGAATTTTAAAATGTGCTTGCCACACTGATCTTAGTGGAACATGTTTGCCCTGGAAAGTTTAATTTCCTCTCAAGCCATTAGAGAGAAGCAAAGGAAATGAAACATAACAGGAGTTACCAATCACTGCTCACTTTTTATAGGTGGTAATTCACCAGTTCCAGCATTTCAGCTGAATACAGAAAACCTGGTTCAAATCTCTTGAAAGAGGCTTGGCTCCACAGTCTGGATGAATGTCCTGATTTCCCAGTTCTAAAGTCTCTCTTGTTTATCTATTTCAGGTCAGTGAGCAGTGGCTAGAGCTCCTTGTCCAGAGGAAGGCTGAGGATGCTGCTCTGGCTCAGCAAACACATCACAGTTTAGGACAGCCTAGGACAGTGGCCAGGCAGCAGTGCCCTCCAGGCTCCCATAGCCCCAGAGCCTTGTGCTAACCACTGGACAATCGAAGGACTACTAGCTACTTGTAAATCTACCATTTTCATCTTCCAACTTCAGATGATTTGTTGCATGCTAATTAAATTTGAGGATTTTGGTCAGCAGCAGTAGCCAGCAGTTTAGGAATGGATAGGAATTCAGTGGTACCTGTTTCAGAATGTTTATTCATTTTGGTGCTTGACTTTAACTGATCACTTCCCTTTGAAAGGAAATACCAGTATTAAGCTCCATACTTGTTTTTTATGAAATCCATTGTTTTAAATCAGAATGTCAATGCTCACACATGCTACAAAGTAGGATCATTGTAAACTTTAACCCAACATTCATTTATTGCAGGGTACAGCCATAAAATTTCCAGAGGTTATTAGATGTTTTTAGTTGTAGGTTCTTTATTATTGATTTAAAAGTTGTTAGTCAGAAGGCTTGCTGACATCAAGCTTTTGTTGTTTTATTTTTTTACAGTGAGGAAAGCTGGTCAGGACTCTGAGTCTTCACACACTGATAATATGCATAATATTATGTGCAGCCTTTTAATAATACAGCAAAAGGATATGCAAATATACCAATTTCATTTACAGAGTTGAAATCTGCTTCAACAATTCTTGTGAGATAAGAAGAGATAAACTATATATACTCATTTGCATCAAAAGCCTATAGACAGCCAGCTTTTAAGAATAATTCTGGTGCTTTCTTTGTCCTAAAGTACAAGTTGGAATTTTTATTTTCTAACAGAAACAGGATATTCAAGTGATAATGGGCTATTATATATTGGATACTTCCCAAACAAGGCAGCCTGCACTGGTGTCTAGCTAGATATCTATCATGCATCTTCTTCAAGAACCTAGAGAAAACATTTTCATTACTAGCCCTTATCCATGTAGTCATTCTCCTACATTTATCAGCCAGTTTGGAAGTAGCAGTCAATGTTATATACTGGAGATATACCTGTATATTTAAAATAAGGAATTCAACCGAGTTTTCCTCATGACGTTGATCCCAAGTAACAACTGAAGTGCAATTTGTACTGAGATGAGCTGCCCCAATATAGTGAGATGTGCCCTCAAAAGTGTTTGACTCCTTCAAGATGATCCCCTCAAAAGTACATACTTGTAAAGCAGAGATAGTATGTAAATTTTAAGAAACTGCAACAAGGATATCTGGCACAAAATGGCCTATAAACAACTCTCTGATACACAGGTTAAATGGCATCTACTGTTAGCATTCAAAAGGCTTTCAGCAGTAAAAAGAACAGCGTATTAGTCCTTTTCTGAGTGGCTTGAGGTTGTTCAGGGACACAAGGGGTATTTTTGTTGTAAGAAAGTGATTCAGCCTAATTTTGCTGGTCTAGAGATGACCAGAAAATGTATAGGATGCTTTTAATCAATTTCCTTGAATTGATCTGGTTGTTCTCCAGGGTATAAGTGTACCACTATTCTCATGAGCAGATGTCAGCTTCGCAAGCTGGTGTACCAGTTCTTGTATGATTAGTCTGTTCAAGGTGGTTTTGGGATGTCAGCACAGCAGTAATTCAGAGGGCCCACACGCAATTCCTGTGGGGGGTGACTGTGAGCCCAGGATCTGCACTGGGCTGAAGATCAAAGGACAGGCAGTGCTTGCTTATCCTGTCAGTTCTGATACAGCCAAGGTGCATGTGCTCTCTCAGACAGACAAATCTCTCGAGGAAATAAGAAGGCTTGATTTAGTCTTGCGGGTTTTTTATTACAAGCAGAGTGTTCTTCATTAACTCTGATCTGTTATTTTTGAAAGAAAAAATTTTTCTAATGTTAAAAATCTGCTAGAAACTGCCGTACATATTCATGATCGAGGACTAGCAGAGGCCAGGCCACCTATCATTACTTTCTTTAGATGTCATAATGGTACAATTTACTTGGAATAGGTAGCCAATCACAGAACCCCTAATGTCATTGGTATTTATCATCCAACCACACAGCTGGGCATTCACTGTGTGATACAAATGGCTCTGGCTGTGCTTTTTGTCTGGGGAAGGATCCTGAAAGTGACAATTGCTAGATATTTCCCTGTAAATGTAAGAGAAAGAGGGGGGCCAAAAAGCAGTAGATTTCAATGCCTTTGTAGGTACTGTCAATTTCATTCTGAAAAAATAAATCAGTGACTGATTTAAGGGGAAGCCATGAAGTTTAGCAGATTCTGCCTAGGTTTATTACTGAAGCTGCATAAAATATTTAAAAGTACTGTGAGAGGCCTAGAGTAAAGTACCTCTAATGCAGCTGTTCAAATCTCAGTTTATGAAGAATTAACACCTGGCAAAACTGTCAAAAGGGGGGGGGGCGATTAATAGCAAATAGAATGTAAGATTTTTTCTTGACCTAGTTCTGACTGAAACCTTTAATTCCCATCCCATTAAAGATAAACAGTAGAACAACAGGAGCATAGAGAACAGTGAGTTATCTGGACTTGATCCTGTAGTTAATATAACATGAGGAAGATGTTCAAATTAGTGCCTCAGCTTTCTGTATTCAGCTTGAGACAAAAATGAGCATATAATGTAGTATTTGCTGAAGATCCTGACTGGCTGAGTGAATTTGATGAACTGGCTTCCTTTCTCATAGCAAGGATCCTGACTCTGAAGCCTTTAAAACTCAAGTATGCTCTGAATAATGAGAGAACCCTGACACATGTTGCTGTAGCAGTTAAAATTACTACTATTTTGTGTCCCATCACTACAGGTTGCCACTACCTTAGAAAAACAGAGGGAGCATTAGCCTTGCCAGTGCCTAACTGTCTTAAATGAACCTTAACACAAACAGCAGTGGATCAAGCTGGCCCTGAACTGAAGCAGTTGAAACGTGTCACTGGTTGATCACTACGTCAGCAAAATACCATGAGTGGGCTGCTGGGAAAAATACTTTCTTAAACTCATTCAAAGAAATTATCCAGAGCTCATGTCATTGCCTGTTTTTATACTTAATATCTGTTCCAGGGTTACCTAATCCTAAATGTTGGATTATCACATTCACATTTCACCCTGTACAAAGCAGGAATCACTCCCAGACTCTATCAAACAAAAAAGCTTCTGGGAAAACTCTGTGATGGATCAAAATGTGGGTTTTCTTTTCACTCCTCTACCTCCCCATATTGGCAGTGATCCTTCAACTGATTTCATAGAGGGATAGTTTCAAATAAATATATTCTCTATACATAAACACCTTATTATATGCACATTTGAAATGAATATTCCCTGCAGGTCGTACTTAAGAATTGAAAATGCACCAATCTGGGCTATATTTAAGCAATAATGACGGATGGAAAGGCTGTTTCTTTTCAGCTAAATGTGCCAATACTTAGCTTATCTGGTAATTAACTGCTGGGAAAGGCCTCCCTGTCAGTCATTACTACTTAAATAAGTATTAGATAGGGAGGAGGGGAGGAAGGCTTGTCATTAATCACCAGGAAAGTTCAGACAGCTGCTGTTTTGCTGTAACAGAACATGCAAGTATTAAGAAAAATCACCAACAGTTACCTTTCAAGGTATTATAATTATACATGGGCCTGCAAGTTGTCTTAGATATGGCTCATTTATATAAAGCATTTAGACATCAGCCCAATAACTGGTAAGAAAATAGGACTATAAAAATTTTTTAATTTTCAGTACACTCTGTTGCACTTGATTGCTTTCAGTGTGCTTTCAAGTGAAAAAACAACAGCATTTGCTAGGGACAGCCAAGCATCAACTTTCAGAGACTGGAAAGAGCTAAAGTCATCAGCCTCAGGTGCAGGCAATAAGGAGCCTGTTCTGAGCAAGGATGATCACTTGGTATTTCTGTGTGATATTGTGCTTCATTGCAATATATAAGAAGTAGAATAAATAAGAAATGTAGTGGTAATTACAAATTAATAAAAATAAACATACATTTCATATTTTTATAAGTATATCTTTCTTTAATGTAAAACAAAATTAAATTTATATAGATGAATGTCATTTTTATAAATAAGTCAAAATATAACAAATAAATTTAACCTACAACATAAACCAAACATGGTGAAATACCTTATATTTCCACATAGGCAAAGAAAGCTCAATTCATAGTTGTCTGGTGGTACTTTAGCTCCAGCTTGCTCAGAAACAGTTGCATGGAATCACTCTCATGTCTACAACCCATGCTCTACTACTGGGCTGTTAAGATGAAACTCAGCTTTCTCCAACCCTGACCTGCTCTGTGGAGATGCTTCTGAGAGCACTGTGCCAAGATTCACAATTGTTCTGTCCCTGAATTATTTTGGTCCTACTGTGAAACCAATACGAGCCACTGGCAACTGATCCCAAGGGAAGCACCCCTAAAAACTCTTCCACACTCAGTCAAGTGTCCCTTCAGCTGAGATTAGAAGGGACATTGGCTCCATCTGTTGCTCTGTGTACCTGTGCTTGTCTCAGGAAGGGATAAAACTGACCCCCATCTTTCCACAAGGCAGCACATACAGGACGTGTTGGCTCTGCCAGGGGGATTTTTGGCTCTGCCTGGCACATATTAGAGACTCGCATGCAGGTTCAAATGCTTTCACATGAGAACTGACAGTCACACAAAGGCTTTTCTCCATCTCAGCAAAAGGGTGGTTCCTGTCCCTTCCCCTTTCTAGCAGAAATATTCAGTACAAAAAACCTTCACAGCAATATATTCCAGGATGAATAGTCAGCTAGTATCGTTTCCCATGGATGTTATAAATATTACCAGCTTTAAATGCTGGTACCCATATGGACTGAAATCCTAACCTCATCAAAAAGGGTGGGAGCTTTGCCAGTCACTACACTGCAATCAAGATTTCACACGCTGTATCTTAAAATGTAAAATACCACCATATGTGATGCACGCAGACCCCCACCTATTTGCTCTACCTTTGGCAGGTATTCTAAATAAAAAATGTTAAGATCATTTCTACACTACTTACTTTTCTGAAATTTCAGTGGAGTTACATGTATTGATGGCACCCAGATGAGAGTAGCTGCTTCTAGATATACTGCCAAATATATCTAGCTTGAATCCTAAGATTTCAGGACAAGAGATCTAATAAGGCTTATCAGAGACTATAATAGCATGGCAGGCTGCCCTGGGGCAAGTAACAGCTAATGAAGCCACAGGATTGATATTTTAGCCCAGACACGAAGCATAGTTGATAATTTGATACAGATACATTCCCCTCTGCAGCGGAGTTGATGAGCTTGCCTATTTTGCAGTATTTGTACGTAGCACATCACAGAGCTCCCTCCTGAGCAAATCAGCCCAGGTGTGTGCACACTGTGTAACACCCACAGCAAGACTGCCTGGTTGGAAGGAACACCCTAGCACAGAACCAGGAACAGGAGAACACCTCACAGAAAGCCCATGTCACATTAAGGAGAAGCTGGGATCAGCGACTCAGAACGCTGGTTTCCAACACTAAAGACTGAACCTAAGCCAAGTAGAACAAAAGAGTACATTTGTTTATTGTACACATGGATTGGAAGGCATGCATTTTTTCTGATAACCACAAATTGTAATTTAGACTTAACAGGAAAGGAGAGAATGGAACATTTTCATTGAGACATTTTGTATATAACTTAGTATTTAATGTGATTTTTAAAATAAGTTTAGACATTTTCAGGTTTATGTACACTAATATACATAATGCTTCACCCTAGTTTTAGGCTTTGCGGGTGGAAGGTGCAGAGCACTGCCAGCAGGTCTGGAGGGGATTTGCTTCACTGGTAGTGCTGCTGTCTCTGCTCCAGCTGCTCTATTACCTCTATTACCTCTGCTTCTGCACCTGGTGGCCCCTAACGTGAAAGTGCTGCTTTCTTTGGGAGTTGAACAAGGGAGTAAATTAGAGAGGCAGCCATCAGCCCAAGTCTCCTCCACTATGCAGCACCTCGAACAGCTCAAGACTGGGTGTATATATTTGGGCTGTTATTATTTCTGAAGCAGCTTCAAATTGCCTGAGAATGTCACAATAAGCAAATGAAAGACAAATGAACTCAATCAAAGATAAAGGGGGAAGGAGGAGCTGGATTTTCAAAACTGCTTATATGATTTAGAGCCATAACTCCTGTCATAACTCCCAATTCACTGAGAATTGACTGTCTAAATCTCTCAAGCTCTTTTGAAACCACCACCCAATAATTTTTCCCTGGGCAGATATCACTAGCTATTGCTTTTCCCCAGAGAGAGAACTGTATCATAAATAACATTCAGCAAAATAACTCCATAATACACAGTTTAATACACTTTTAATACACTTTCACAAGGGTAAAATACTGTCTGTATAAAAAGTTAAAATGGTTTAGTTCTGCCATGGATTAATAGATATTTAAACTGTAAAATATTGATTCCTTGCCAAATCTCATCTGGGGTAGTGCTTTTCAAGTCTGTCTTCCATTTCACTTTGTTTTAAAGGATCAAAGAAGTTCCACTGCCCAATAAGCCAATCTTAGATTCAAAATGAAATGTATCTAAAGCCTAAAAAAATTGTTGAGAGGCAGGTAAAAGCTGTAAAAATTCATTCACTTCACGGAAATGAAACCCAAGCCCCACCTTTGTGGCCTACAGAGTTAATTTTTCAGTGCACGTGAACAAGAGGCTTCTTTAGCTCATGCTGAAGTTTTTTGGAACACAAATTAGTCCTTAAGTTACTGATAGAAGCAAGAAAGTTGATAGCCCCTCAGTAACAACTACATTCTGTGAGCCAGTAATCCACCTAAGATGTCACATTTTACATTGCTACTATAAGCATTTTAAAATCAAAATTTGATGTGCTACCAAGTTAAATGCCTTGAAGAATTCTGTACCCTACATCAAGAGAGCTGCCATTGTCAACCAGGCACACACTTCTGCCAAAATAACAAGATATGCCTTCTAGGAATGCTGACTGGCATTCATTATGTTTTTAGGTTCAGGTGCTTTGCTGACATAGTCCTGAATGAACTGTTTATTATTTCAGTCAGTAATATTAGACTAACCTATCTGTTATTCTCTACATCATCTTTCTAATAGATCATGTTGGCAATCACCAGCTGTTTGAAAATTTCTCAGATTGTCAAATTACTGATTGTGAGAGACCTCAGTCAACTTTGAGACTCCTGGGCTGGAGCTATCTGTGTAGGTTGGTCTGAAAACATTTTTGGTTCAAATATTTAAAAGATATTTTGCAATATTTTAGTTTGTTTGATTTAGTAAACTTTCCTGAATACTTCTGCCTTTCAAGCATATTTCATGAGATATTGCTGTCTTACTTAATACTAGAGGATGTATTTTGAGTCCTTCTTTAAGAAATCCTGTAATCCTGTACATTGTTTGCCTTTCTCATTGGGATAATTCCATTCCAGTGAAATGGACGCATAAATATGAGAAGCATTTGATCAAGACTTCATTGCATTTCCAGAACAAAGAGTACCCAATTAGAAAAGTGAGAAAAGGACGTAGTTTATCCATGAGCTGTCTCCAGTTTATAGATGGATATACACAGGGCTTTAATCTGATATCAAACACAGTAGTGAGGCACAGGTTGCCCAAAGAAGCTGTGGACACCTCATTCATGGACGTGTTCGAGGCCAGGTTGGACGGGGCTTGGAGCAGCTTGGTCTAGTGGAAGGCATCCCTGCCATGGAGT
Organism: Callaeas wilsoni; assembly: GCA_013398955.1. Classification (NCBI taxonomy): domain Eukaryota; kingdom Metazoa; phylum Chordata; class Aves; order Passeriformes; family Callaeidae; genus Callaeas; species Callaeas wilsoni. The sequence goes on along the minus strand of VWPU01003535.1, from coordinate 24,762 downwards.
CACTGTAATCAGATGATCTGCAAGATCCCTTCCAACCCAAACCATCCTATGATTCCATAAACCTTTGCCACAGATGGGTTATACTATCCATTTAAGTATCTGATCTTCCTTATATCTAAATATATTTTAACAAGGCTAAGTTTTAATTTGTACCAGCAACAAAGACCTTACTAGCTCTCTGTTCTTATCTGCTCTGAAGGAAAAAGAATATATGAGTGTACATAAATATACATATGTAGAACAAAAACTAAAGCAGCAAAGGAGAGAGGGAGACAGATGCATTGGCCAAAGCAAATTGTGAAATTCTGGGGATGATCAGAAATTTTAGAAAGAGAAATGAATCAAAATTCAATCTCACATCAGGACATATTTGCAGAATAGTCCAATACCTCTGGCCATAAGGCAAAGCAGGTGTTTTGAGGATGTAAGAATGTTCTCATGTTCTCTGAGGGGATGCAGATTTCTCTTGTGTCATCTTTATTGCTCCTCAGCCTTAGCACAAGGCTAAGGGAGAAAGCAGCAGGATCAGAAATAAGAATATTCCAGTTTGAACATAACAGTTGCCAAATGATACAGTAAGATTTACATGTGCACCATTACAAACCAAATAGGTTCACTCAGTCATGAGAAAAGAATATTAGAAAGGTTGATATATTGTTGTTATTACAAAATACAGAGTGAAAATACATCTGAAAGTAATTTTTTCCCACTTCATTACAGTTTACAATATGCACACTCAGTAGTAGCCATTAGCTCTGTAAACTATGACATAATGACTTCCTACCTAATCCTAAACAGTGCCATTATAAGCAATTTTAGCATATTTTATTGAGTCAGTGAAAAATTTATTCTCTGAAAGACTGTAAGAGAATGAAGTGCTTTATGAAAAATACCACAGAGCACCATGCTCAGCCTGGAGCGTTAATCCACCACCAGTGAGATTCCCTGGCTTTAATCAACACCCTAAAATTAAAAGTCAAGTGCTTCTCTGGGTATGGGTGGCTCTCTCATACACAGTAGTCATGAATGCCTCTCTGGTAACACTGGCAGACCTGTTGTCAAAGGTCATGGTCTCCAGGAACCTCAAGACAGAGAGGTTCTTCTGCAGCTGAGTATTTTTCAAGCAGGTTAACTTGGTAGCTACCGCTGAGTAAAGTGCTAATTGCTGGCAAGTATTTCCCTGTCTGGTACTGCCATCATAGGAAGGAAGAAAGCATGTTCCAAGGAGAAATTAAGTCTTTTCCATTTGAAGACTCAAGACACAGGGAGTTAAATCTTCCTAGATGTGAATGCTATGTAACAGGGAGAAAGAAGGTGAGGGTATTAATGGCAGATTGAGGGGCTGTAATGAGAGTGTGCTGCTCTAAAACACCTGCAAGGTTTCTCTGAGCATGAGATCTCATGGTGTGGGAAACCTGGAGGTTCTGCACTTTGCTAGCTCTTCTCTGCTCCATGTCACAGCCTCGGGGTGGACAGAGGCTGGGACAAGACTGGTGTGTGAGCCTGCGAAGCAGTAAGCAGACATGTCAGCTGATGTGTCTCTGGGTATTATAAATCGCAGGCTTGATTGTAGCAACCCATATACAGTGATCTTCAGGCTTTTTTAATAGAGACCCTAAACACTTTCCAAAGGAAAGGTAAGGTAAAGTTAAGGCTTTTTCTCCCTTAGTTACTTTTCTTGGATCCCTCATAGACCATGATCCTCCGGGGCTCACAGACCGCAGGCTGAAAACTGCTGCTATAAACACACACAGTATTCAAGCAGTGGCACTAATATTATTTATAGACTGTCGTTCACTTCATGTTTGTTTTGACTGTCTGGACTGCAAGCTTTTCAGGGCAGGAACTGCCATTTTCCATCTATAGTGCTCAACACAGCAAGAACTTGATTTCAGGTGACAATACTGGAACCCAACAATGAATAACAATAATGAATGAACACAGTGATTGTCCCCTAGTGTCAGGAAGGATTCCTCCATGGAAACCAGCAAGCCAGAGATTTGATTACTACAACGAGATGAAAGTTTTACTTCTCACTACTAAATCTATCATTTACTTATTTTTGCAACTATTTTATTGATGTTGGGTGTAATGGGTATTTCTTACTATAGCTATTGTACTTGCAAAAAAGTGCAGTTAAAGTGTATAAAATGTTGTAACATGTTTGCTCTCTTACAAGTGGCTGTCCAAACACCGACACAAATATTGTACTCATGCTGTTCATTCCAGAAAACTGACATTTCTAAAGATGAGGCCAAATGTGTTTACAGATATCTTTCTGAGTTTATTCAAGCTGAAAGGTACTTCTCATCTTTTGAAATGTCAGACTGCTGCTCCAAGAAAAATGAGTCCAAGAGATAGGGCCACTGTTGCACAGCTCCATTTTTAAATGAGCAATATCTGATTGAAGATCCCAGGATTCATACAGTTCAGTTTTGCTATGATATATTGCCTGCACTGGCAAAATGTAGTTGAGTGCACTGATTATTTGCTTCCATTGAGTGCTCACAGCAATCCCCAAATTCAAGTATCCTTCACCACCTTTATATCTCTTTAAACATCTGTGATAACCCCTGAGGGGCTGTACTTTTTAAATGAGAGATTTAATAAGCTGCAGGGCACAGGTTCACTAAGAACTGCTCTGCAGATAGGTAAAGAGAGACATAAGGGGAGGACAATGTAGTGAAAAGTCTCACTGTGAATCTGCAGTGAGCAGGTTCCCTGTGTGTTACGGGAGCAGATGGGGAATGGCAGGACTGAGAATGTCAGAAAAATCATGATCTGTGTCTCCTGGTTCAACTCCCACTACCTATATGTCTCCTAAAACTTCCCTTGACCTCCTCTCTACTTTAGAGCCCTCTATTAAAATCAATGTGTAATACCAGCCCTCATACCATACTGTTCCTGTACCTTCCATATATATACTTGCTGGAGATATTTTTGTGTAAAGCATGTCTTAAGAGTATGGAATGTGCCATTTTATTTTTATCATAGATGAATTCAACAGTTAATTTTGAGTATTTACCTCAAAATTGCTTGGATATGAAGAATGCACCACACCAGGAAATCAAAGAGGAGAGCAGAACATTAAAAATGGTTAATAAATCATTTGACTGTTACAAAACCCTATTTTTGTTCCTCTGGTAGTATTGGAATTGTGCTAAGAGCTTGCTGCAAGATAGTAATGTGTATTTGCTATTGCTGTTGAAACCTCGATTAAACCCCAGTGCCAAATTGCCCAGTCTACACTTAGCAGTGGAACCACTTTGACCCAGCGCTCTGCTAGAGCGAGACCACTTGTTTAGTTTAATATTGCTCAGTACAAAATTAAAGGTTAGATTATCTGTAGCAGCTGCAAGGTTTAAGCGTGGAAAAAGCACTGTGAAGGATCAGGTCAGCCAGCTTCCATTAAAAGAAGTAAAAGATGAAGTAGCTTGGAAAATTTGCCTGCAATTTTTTAATGTTTATCTCTTAGGATTCCCTTTCCCATAGTGAAGGTGTCTGTTGTTGATGTTTATTACAAACCTCTCTGCTTGACATAAGCTGGTTTATTTTCACTGCCTTTTCATACGATTTCATCACAGTCTCTCTTCTTTTTTTCCCATATGACACCTTCCTGTGAGAACAAATATTGACAGGTATTTTCTGCTTGTCCAAAGAATAGAGGTATAATAATAATTAAATTACTTTTAAGTAAAACTATACTGTTACTTCAGAGAAGGCAAGGGTACACATGGAATTTGTCCTAAAGAATCTAATCTATGGGGAATTTTATCAGATAATATTTGTATAAACAGTATGTAAATAATATCTGGCTGTAAATAATAACAGTCTCTAAATAGCACTTAGGAAAAAAATTACAAGATCACTCCAAATCAAGGGGAGTACGACCCATAAGAAATCTCTGGTCATTTCCAGCAGACATAGGACAAGGACTCAACTTGGTATCACTCTGCTGTCATGGGACATCTCAATGAAGACTGAATTTTTCCAGCATCTTCTACATATCTGACTTCAGATGTCTTCCTTCTGGAGACACCCCTGGAATGTGCTGGAAAGTTCAGCTGTGTGTAACAGATAGGATTTGGACAAACACTCCCCTACACACAACCTCTCAGAGGAACTCAGTGTCTCACATTTATGATGCTGTGTGTGGTAGACTAAGTCTATATTTGCTGCTGCAGCAAACATTTACACCTAATGATGACAAGTGTATCCTCTTTATGCCATAAACAATTGATTTTGAAGCAAAGATAAGAGAATTATATATTATGTATTTCATCTGTAAAATTAATTAACTCCTTTGATTTAGCTGAGAAAGGTGATGTTTTCTGAAGTTTAGCTTTACTGAAAATTGACCTTTCCATCTACAAACATACCATTTAATTTACAACAGAAACAAAACCTTCGGAATTGTATTTACTCAGTAACTTTAATAAAGGTCAACCCTTTTCAGAAACAATTGTAAATGTGGCATTTAGCCTTCATATTTTGGAAAGTGTTACTTGAATCTTCACATCCAAATACAACATTGCCTTTGAATTAAAAACAGCTAAATAAATAAGAACTAAGAAATTTTACAAAATTGTCTAGATCTCAGGTGTTGTAATTAGCCTTTAGCCTTTTGTCTTGGTTTGAAGGACAGGTGTCTGCCAACAAAGGCGGGAACCTCCCTTGGAACGGAAAATATGACCCCCTTCCCTCCGAATTATTATAACTTTGAAATTAAGGGGCTTTGAGGCAAAGATACAGGGAAAGGAACACCAGTTCTTTGCTAGCATGTGCACGGATAACGAGGCAAACAAGCGGCAGCAGCGGCAGCGGCAGCAGCGCAGTGCCAGCCTTCTCTGGGCCGCAGGCCCCTCCCCGTGCTGCAGTTCCGCTCACGGCCGGCAGGGGCGCTGCTGGCTCCCGGCCGGGCAGCGGGGGGCGATGGTTCCCCGCGCCTGCAGGGGGCGCTGTGCCGCGAGCTCGGCCGCGTCTCCCTCACGCGGTGATGGCGGGTGGGCCGGCGGGAGAGAGACAAAAGTGGCTTCTTTTACAAACCCCATGGGGCAGCCGGTCTCAGTGCCCCTCCGGATGGCGAAATGGGCTGTAGCAGGACCCTCGGAGCGGCGGCTGGAACGGCAGAGATGGGCATACCCCGGGGTGGCAAAGAAAATATAGCAGAAACTCCGCAACCCTAGCAGGAACCGCGGGGGGTCAGGCAGACACGGAGTATCGGCTTAAAGTGTAGTGAAAAACTCGGAGCAGTGGCAGAAAACAGCAGGCTGGGCAGCGGCAGCCAGGCTTCTGCAAGCAGCTACCGCAGGCAGCCGGGAGATGCCCTCTGGGAAGTGGGAGGGGGTCTTGGTCCCATTCCCAGTGAGGTCCGGTGTTGGAAAGGTCCCAGTTCAACAGTTGCTCTTGAGAGTGGAAGCTCACCAACTGTAAGCAGAAGCCTGCAGGACGAGAACCCCGCAGTGGCAGCGAATCCTCTGGGCAGCAATAGTCTGGCACCCAAAACTGCACCTCTCCACTCCGATGCCTAGAGCGAACGAGGAACCAAGCCCAGATCCTCGCCCTCCAGCCAAAATCCATGGTATCTCTGACCTTCCCAAGAGAAAACCTCCAGCTAAGACAGTAGCCAGCAGAACCCTTCTTCCCACCTTGGCCACTTCTTTAGTCTCTTAAGTACCGCCGTTATCATCTCTTAGGCAACTAATGGGACAAAATTCCCTGAGAGAAAGAAAAAACCCAGGAAAAATCCTAACCTCCAACACCTTTATACTTTTACAGGACTATTTTCTTGAGTCTTCTGTGATTAAGGTCAACTAATGTTCAATACCTACAGTACATATACTAAGAATGAATATAATATGGTTTAAAAGGTCCACCAAGTTCAGCAGGAAATAGAACAGGCTTTTTCTTTGACCTTTAAGAAGGTGACTTGAAAAATTCATTGAAGAAAAGTCTATGAATCTGAGATACAGAGGCCCCAGCAAAGCACTTTAGTGTACGGTTGACCTCAAGTGTGAGTAGCCTCACTGCACTCAATGGATCCATCGTGTGCTTGAAGGCAGCACTAGATATTTATTATGTGTATTGTAGTTGAGCCCTGGGGTGTCAAGCTGGAGCACAGCCCTGCTGTGTAATGAACTAAAAAACAAACAAACAACAAACAATAAAACAAAAACCAAAAACCTAACCAAAACAGAAAAAAACCAAAGAAACAAAAAAAACCCCCAAAACATACACACAAAAATTGTATAAAAAAACCCCCAAGCAACCAACAAAAAAAAAACAAAACCCAAAAAACCTCCAGTGCAATAGATTATGCTAAAAAGCTTAAATTTTCAGGGTGGGTTCATTTTTCATTAAGACCTGTCTGAAATCAAAGAATCTAATTGCCTGGTGTCTGGCTATGGAAAGTGGTGTCCAGATATGGAAAGTGGCATGCAGGTATGGAGAATATCATCCAGACAGAATTTCCTCGTTCTTTCTGTCTCTTGTCCTTAACTGTATAGCTGGAAGGACCAGGTTTTTTAATCTGACAATTCTCAAATACAAACTGCAACAAGTGAAGGCCATTAGCATGAGAACACCTTGGAGTTTGCACAATCTAAAAAAAGGAAATAGCCAAACAAGAGAGAGAAGCAGGGATTTAAATCTGGTTTTTTCACTCCTGGATTCTCTCTAAAAGAGCATTCTTTCTTAAGGCTAGACCCAGGTAGAAAGCTTTCTGCCATCTCACATGGTGCTGTAATAGGAAAAAGGTTTGGAAGTCTCTGACTTTCTGAAGAAAACTCCATCTCTTACAAGGAATTTGTGATGTGTTTCAATGTGTGGATCCCATAAGCAACTGCAGAACACTTCCAACAGCTTCAGTGAAGAAAGGATTTACATAAATCCAATAAAAAAGCTTACATTTGTCATCATATGATAACATTTCAAACTAGCATGTGGAAAATGCAGCCTAATAGAATTAACCAGAGAATTGGATGGCTCAGGACATTTCAGTCAGATTAATACTAATCTTACAATGATTTAGAGTGTGAGAAAACTTTCTCTACAAAATAAACATACTAGAGTCAGTTCAAAAATGTCATAACTGTTGACTTCAATGCTATTACCCCTGGAATGTATTAAAATAGTCTTCACAAGAGTCCTTTTCTACAGTTTTTAACCACTATTAGTCGCATTGCCTTTAAGAACCTAAAATAGTGAATGAATCCAAAATTACTGTTTCTTTGATCTTCTTCCGAGTTGAATACTAGTCCTGTGTTTTGTGGACTGAGCTCTGTAGGCTAAAATTTAACTTTGAGAGCTGCTGAAGCAGGAAATTGTTTTGCAGTGGCAGCATAAAAAAGCCTCTAAACCAAACTCAGTGTACAACATACAACAGGGCTAAGCCCTAAGAAATATCTTTCTAGATGCAGAAACTGCTCTGGACTGTTGAAGTTCCTTGTGGGTTCAGTAAGAGATGAATTCAAAAAGCTGCTTGCCTGTAAAACATTTGACCAAAGGTGAATCAGCTCCCAGCATTATTCATTCAAGACGATCGTCATAGTCTTCAACCTTGACATCAGCATCTGACCTAAACCTCTGTATCCCTGAATCTCTTGAAACATCTCAGTTCAGAACCAGTTTAAGCCTTGCAAGTCCATTGCATTACCTTTTGTAAGTGACACGGACATAACTCTTCACTCCACTACACTAAGCAATCCTGAGGAATGAAACATGTGAGCAGAAAGTAATCCATTTCAAAGAACTCAGCAAATAACGCAGCTAAAATTAAGTAAAAATTTTATTATGTCCGGATATAACAAAATGAAACACATCTAGACTGGCTTCAGGAGAATTTTTAGCAGCTTTTCACAGGAAGACCAATTGCATTTTGTTAGAAGCATAAGCACCTTTGCCAAGCTGCCAGGCAGCTGCTCAAACCTTGGAGGCACACTGTTGGTGTAGGTGGACAATCCAGAGCCATGACAGATGAAAAAGAACAACTCCTGTTTCCTGGTGCATGATGCCTTATATCATTGAAAGGGGAAGGGATGCACGTTCATCTTTTCCTTTGCTTCTGGAGAGTAAGAGCAGCTTGTTGGTGTTCTTGCAGCAAAGTGAAGGTTCAATGCTTTCCATGTCTTGAATTTTATATTCTTATTTAAGATTATATTCCTGGAATTCAGTTGGTCCCTACAATATTTATGAGCTTTCACCAGCTGCAGAAGACAGTCTCACCAGATTATTATTTGTTGTGATAGATATGGTAAGACCTCCAGGACAAAGCAGAAATAAGGTCCTGGTTTGTTGGCTCCTTGAAAACTTAGAGCTACAAAAGTGTGTGGACAAGACAAGCCGGAACAAAGTAAAGACACAACACACAAAGTGAAGAATGCCAGTGCGAAACCAGACTGGTTATAAGTCTTGTTTTGTTTAGCTTTGGGCTAGGGAAAAGGGACAGGCTATGAAAAAAAGTGTCATAGAATCCTTAAGGTTGGAAAAGACCTCCAAGGTCATTAAGTCCAACCTTTGAAAGCACCATGTCCAAGCAAGTATTAAACAGTCACTGAATGACCAAAGGTCCTTTATTTCAGCTGCTCTATGCCTGCTTTATTTAGCTGAATTTTCCAGAGAACTCTCTCAGAGATTTTGACAAAACCTACATACAAAGAAAGAGTATTTTTTGTACCTTACCCCATCCTAATTCTGTATAGTTTTGCACACAGATGATTTAGGAGTCTTCGTTTGAATTGAAATTTTGCAAGTATTACTATACTAATTCCAGTTTTATTCTCTCAGTGCTACTAAAAACTTTCATCACTTCAGCCATAAAAGGTGTTTGATTCTGTATGAATTAAAAGCTACAATAATGAAAAGGACTAGTTGGAAGTACTTGACAGATTTTTTACTGTAGAGGAGATCAGTAACATTTTGGCTACATGAATTATTTATGTCACTACCAAAAGAACCTGAATTCTTCGTGAAATGGTCCTAATAATATGGGTTAATGATATAAGTCCACTTGATCTTTCTCATGCTCACAGTAATGCTTGCTTCACTTTCATAAACTGACTGTATTCTCTCAAATCTTGCAGGGTCCTTTGCGGTGTTGCCACTAAAACTTCAATCTCACTCAACACAGTAATAAATCTCAAAGCTAGGTAGAGAACTCTTTGCAATGTATTTTAAGTGACACTTCTGTCTTGTCATGTGTCATTTAGACAGTAATAAAATGGCAGTGGCTGGCACAAAACTAGAAGGATCAGACTGTATATATTGAATCAGACAATATATACATATATAATATATACTATAATGATAGCAATAAGGCAAAACCGTCTGTTCCAGTCAAGTTCTGAAAGTCCTTTAGTATATCCTTTCCCTTTTCCAGAACAAATTCCCTTCTAGGCTCAAAAGGGGAAATGTTGATGTTTGAAAGCCTCATTGCTTTGGAGATGAAACACAGTGTAGTTTAAACATCAGAAGAAAATAAAAAAAATATGTTCATGTGGAATATGGGTTAATAAAACATAAATGTTAAGTCAATATATTTGGTTATCTAAAAGAAATACAAATAAATGCATTGCTACTGTCTTACTTTGAGTCTGAAAACAGCTTTCACTGTTAACGAATACAATTTGGTGCAATTTACTATGTTAAGATAACATATTTAGCAATATGCACTGCCTTGAACCAAGCAGTAAAAGCAATCTGAGAGTGAATACTAAAAAGGTTCTTGTACTAATGAAGGAATCTCCTTAAGACAAAATTCCAAGTGACAAATATATCCACTGTCAAGCACCAGCTGTTCTAGAATTTCGTGTTTATCTTATAGAGACTGTAGGTACTAAAAATGTGCCCTTCACCCTTTCAGACTGGGCATAAATATTTCAGTAAAGAGAATTTTGAATATAGTTATTCTGTATTTTGAAGAGTAAGAAAAGTCCTGTATGTGTTTGTGTAAATACACTCAAATACTGCAACAGTATTTGTTACTTGTAATGGTATTTGTGAATGGGATTGGTCTTTGAAAACAGTCATAAGGGACTGCAGCTACTGCACTTGCAAATGTTAATGCTTCTGGCTGCAGTTCCAACGTTCCAGCAGCCTGCCAAAGGGGTGATTGGGAAGCATTTGGCGTGCTGCACTATCTAGCTCTGTTCACATTCCCTCACATTCTCCTTCTTCCTTCTCTCCCTCCTTGGTTGACACAATTTTCCACTAGCAGTTTAGAAACTGAAGAGAAAAAATAACAAGTTTCCGTTTATATCTTAATATTCAGAAGTCCCATTGATCCTTCGGTAGGAAGTTTGCATATGAAAGGATGACAAGGTTAGGTTGTAACCAAAATTCATATTTGAAAAATAGCAAAATATGCTCTAAACTTTAGAGATTATTAGACTGCACCAACCTATGTTTCTGTTCACCTGCTATTGTAATCCAGGCAACCAGACAGCATAAAGTTATGCAAAATAGACCAAAAATGTCCTATTAAAACCACAGTCTTGCTTAAAAGGTATTTCTTTTCGCATTCCTTCAAAAGCAATAAGCAATAAAGATACCATCCTACCTAAGAAAAGCATGCAAAATGCAAGAAAAAACTGAAGCCAGTTATTGATATCTCAGTGATGCCGTATTTTGGTGCCCAAGTATTTTGTATCCCATTTGTGGTTTCTAAGCTGCCTCAAGCTCCTTGTTAACATTTGATTAAGACATCACATAGTGACTTGAAGGTGATATGGCAGCTGCCGCCAGGCAATTTAAAACAAAAAAATAGAGGTGCGAGTGTGCCCACACACATATGGACTGTATTGACTTACACAGAACCGTCCTCTGAGACTGGTGACAGAAAGCCAATGAGTCTGGGGCATCATCTGTGCCCTGAGAAACGCTGCTCTGACTAGAGATTCTGCTGCTTGTTTGGAGCAGTGTATTAACTCTCGCATAAACTGCCTGCACACATTTCTCTATTTTAAATGCAGTTCATTCTTTCATGGTTTTGTGAGCCTCTGTTTGATGACAAAGTAGCTCTTCGCTTGTCAAAGGCTGAATGCCACTTCTGTACAGCGCTGGAGCTTTTTGTGCATAGCTATCAGTGCATGCCAGTGTTCAACAGCAAAATGATGAATTCATAAAATGTACTAGCTGCTCAGGATTAAACATTCTGCACCACTAGGATGCGATAATCATACTGACTTTTGAGAAAATGTTTTGGGGTTTGGTATTACAAAAAGCTTTCTGTCTTGGAGTTGATGCTTTAACCCCTACTAGTAAGGGGAGACTTCTGCAGCATCCCCTCCACACCCCACAACCCTTCCTCCCCCCAAAGAGTGTCCTTGCTGATGTGCTCACCTTATGTTTGGAAGGGCTAGAGAAGCATTCCTTTCCCTTTTTACAGATGCCAGCAACAGAATAAATTTTCTTTCCCTCAAGACTGTTTTTGGAAAACAAGACATCACAAGCGCTTCAGCAAATAAGCATCCTCGCTGGAAGTATTCACACAGCTGTTTTCTGAGTGTTTGCAAACCATTCAGGTACAGATCAGAAACAATGATGTATGATGGAGGTGACCAGTAACACTTAAAAAACCTGGAGAGGTGATACTTCTTTCATTCAATATGTATGGAAGATGAACAGCTCTCTTGCCTTTAATTCCTCTGGAGAGTTTTGCACATGAATATGTATTTGCAGGCCCTGTTGTTCTCTCTGTAGATTAAGTTTTGGAACACTGAAAAGAGTTTCTTATTAATGCTGAAGCTACAAGGCGAAAGCACAGCCATTGACTCTATGTGGTTACAAAGTATATATTTTTCTACATGTAGACATTAACTTGCTTATATCGCTGAATATAGTGCTAAACAGTTGCTCTTAGCAGTTTCTCACGTTTATGTGAGCATCTCATTTAAGAGATGGACTCCTGGAGGTAGAGCATTTTATGTCAGAGAAATGAGAAGAGCTACCCTGAGTATACAGCAGACAAAATTCTCTAATCTCGACCTGCTTACATATAGGCTTCTGCATCTATATTTCACACAAAGTCACCAAGCTTCTAAGAGTTACAGAGCTTCTGCTGCTTTCACTGATTTATATTGTTTTCAGGTACCTAAATTAGAAACTCGATTTCAGGAGGTATTATTCACAGTTTAAATGTAATGCAAAATGCAGCTATTCAGTGCAGATATTCTGACTGCTTTAAAACCGTGTTCAGAGGTAAAGTCAGTTGCTTAACTGGAGTTTGTTTTTCACCTCTCTATTTCAGTTTCTTTACATCAGTCAGTCACCCTTGGTTCTGCAAACACAAAACCGCTAAGCTTTTTTTAAAAAATGTGTATCACATAATGTGTTCTTTTAGTGTTTGAGCCTGTGCCCATTGAGGTCAATGACAAAGCTTCTATTGACATCCGTGACACAGAATCAGGCCCCAAAGCTCAAAGAATTGGTGCATTGTTAATCCCTTGGTGCTAGCAGGCAAAAGGGCTTGTATATGCATATCCCACTGCCAATAAATGGATGCCAAGCAGTCAGCATTTCTTGCACCCAAAGCATACTTCATATCCATATAGGTTTTTAGAAATCTAAATGAAGTACAACCCCTCTCTAGGCTCCCAGAGCTAATTTATCTACCTTTGGATTAAAGCACCATTAATGAGCAACCCAAATCTTGCTGAATTAATCAGACCAAACATAAATCTAGCATATTTTTGTACAGAAGAGAGGTAGTCTGTTCTATTATCTCCTCTGTCATTGATCCTGTACAGTACATTTTACAGGGTAAAGTTTTGAAACGATTAACTGCCCTGTTCCCCCATAGTACTTCACACATTTGATCGATTTCTAGCCATTTCATTCAGCCCTGACCTTGCTGTGTTACAGTCATTTCTATAGCTCCAAATCCAGTTAATCTGTGCTCAGTGTCTGAATTTACAGCTGAACAACCAAAATATTTAAATATTAACTAACCTTTGCTTCTTTCTATATTCTTTTTGGATTCCTAAATTGTTACGGTACGATCTCAGTACTTTTCATGGGAACTGTAGGGACATATCCTGACCCTTGTAATTCTTTCTTTGGCAAAAAATCTACTGAAGATGGAAGTACACTCCCAAAATCTGCAAGGCTATTTGACTCAATCTCCCATTTCTTTCAGGAAACAGACTATATAGAGAATACCTATTGATGTCTTTGAAACACTGAAAAGCATTAGGCAAGGAAGGTAAGGACTGGCAAGAATATAGACAGTTTTCTAATAATCTGAATCCATAGATAAGGAACATTATCATATTTATGTGAAACACCTTTCCTTTTAATGCTGCTCCTAGAATAAAAGAGATGCTTTTGAGAACAAACTACTTTTCATCTCTAAATCAATTTTTGATTTAGAGTACAAATCATAGCATCACAGAATGCTTTGGGCTGGAAAGGACCTTAAAGATCACCCAGTTCTAACCCACCTGCCATGAGCAGGGATACCTTCCACTAGGCCAGCTTGCACACGGCCCCATCCAACCTGGCCTTGGACACTTCCAGGGATGGGGCACCCACAGCTTCTCTGGGCAATCTGTCCCAGGGCCTCAGAAGAATTTCTTCCTAACATCTAATCTGGATCTACCCTCTTTCATTTTAAAGCTATTACTCCTTGTCCTACCACCACACGCCATTGTAAAGTCCCTCTCCAGCTCTCTTGTACTCTACCAAGCAGATCCCCAAAGAGGCCAAGTCTGCCCTGCTGAAGTCCAGGGGAGTGAGCTTTCTGTATACCCTCCTTGCTGCCCTAAGGATCTAGAACTCCACCACTTCATGGTCACTTCATGTCCCTCCACTCAGCTGGTGGAATCATGGACTCTACTGAAGAGAAGGAAAAGTTATTGAGCTAAAATACACACTAAGTCCTACATGAGCAGTACTGCCCAGAGCAGAGAATGTATTTATTGCACATACCCACTTAGCAGCACTGCTCACATTTTTAAGAATCAATTTTGCTGCCTTTTGTGACAAAAAATAGGCTTTCATTTCTCTCTTGCTTATTTCAGAATGAGCTCTGTTTTTCAGAAAGAGAAATCACAGCTTACACATACACATCAGAATCTTATGAGCAACTTCAACAGGACTGTAAGTTTCAAAAGTTTCAGTGTGTTACTCTTGATAAACTTCACTGACAGGTTTCAGGCTGCAAGGACGTCACTGGGGGTGCAATTAGAAGGCAGTGGTATCACACAGAAACCATTGAAGGCCTTGTTTAGCCTTTAAAGACTATACATGGTTGTGAGATTGGGAAGGGAGAGAATATGAATTGACTCTCTCAGGGCCCCAGACAAGTTGGCAGAACTAAGAGCTTGAAAGTGCATTTTTAATCTTAAAAGGAATATGTTTGGTACAAGTAATCAAGAGATACATAGGATTCCACAATTCCATTTTCACAAAGCTCCTGTGAAGTATTTATTTCTGAGTCAGTTGGAAGCACTCAACCTTCTGAATCAGAAATATATTTCCTGTTGTGGGGAATGTACACATACATGTACTGCATGGGTTTTCTACATGTGATGATCATGGCCTAATCAAAATAAAATTAGAATAGTATTTCCTCCTTTTTGCATTTGACATCTAATGACTTGGAGTCCAGTCTGATGTCAGAGATGGTTTCTAATTCACTGTACATGGGACCAGAACTTTATCTCAAGCTTACATTTTTATATTTCTAGACTTATCAATCAGATCTAGCCTGATGACCTTGAGACAGTCTGTGAACTTTAAAATTCTGTTGCTACTGAGAGCTGCCTTCAGCTTCCTGTTGGCTTGAGCAGCCTAAGTGGTCCTGTATGTTCCAAAACCTCACTAATTCAGCAAGTCTTTTGATGAACACCAACTAAATTGAGAGAGTAGATCTTCCCTGATGAACCAATTTTGGAAATTCTAGTTATGTTTTGTCATCAAAATGAGTGTTGCTGACGGATGTGAGAAGTGCTGTCAGCTGATCTTTGTGGTTTTAGCTTACAGCTACAGTTCTAACAAAATTTTTTTCATGTATCTATTTTAGAAGATCATTACCACCTTATTTGAAATATATCATACTCAAGGCATATGTGAGTGTAAAGTTATGGGGACCAATGACTATTTGTAAATATGAGAACTACAGGAATAATCTGTTATGAAAAACCAGCATCTATATTTCATCCTGAAAATATGCAGAAATTTGTTGACTTTCTGTTCATTACTGTGCAAAGTATGGAAAATGCATTCATTCACTGAGAACAAGTCAAACAGCTGGATTCTGGTCTCAGCACAAACCTCAGCACTTACTAACTTCCCAATGTCATCTCCAATGTGAAATAGTTCTGTTAGCCTGAGCAAATCTCATGGTGCAGTCGAGGAGACTGTGGCCTGAGCTAAAAGAGCAGAACGTATCTGGAGTACATGATCACACTGACACAGCCCTGTGCACATGTGGAGATGTCCATCACGGCCCGATGTTTACTTGGGTTTGACAGTAGGTCTGCAGGGATGTTTCTCAGGCTGCTAATTGTCAGTAACTGGAGTTTCTTTAAATATTGACTCATGGACTGTTCTAGAACAATTTTTTCCTTTTCTGAATGTTTTTCATCCTCTGAATTACAGTGTCATCCCTGAGCCTCTTTTTCCTAGTCAAGCAGGGTCTTCTTCCCCAGAAATTGTATGTGAACTGCCCTGTTAGAGAAACATCACTGGGCTGGTAATTATTTGTACACAGATGTGCCATTGACTGCTGACTGAACAGGAGTTGAGAGAACTCCTGGCACTCTGAGCCATATTTTACAGCTACCCATTGTTGTATTTACAACAATGCAGCCGGCTGAGGTGACATCTCTCAGCAGTCTTCTGCAAAGAGGGACAGAGCATGTGGGATGAAGGGTCATCTACTGAGCAGAGGTATATAAACTGGCAGATGGCTTCTAGCAAGAGCCAAGTGGGAGATAAATGATTCAGAAACTACAGGGCCCAGGAGATGCAAATAAAAACAAAAAAAAATTAACTACAGTTGAAAAACTGTAAGTCATTATGGTCCAATTCATGAAGAATTAGAATAATGCCCTGTTTCCTCCTTACTTAGCACATATACTTGTTTTTCATGATCTCAATACGTTAGTAAACCCATAAAAGAGAATATTTCTCATCCAAGCTGAATCCATAATCCAATGAGATATATACAGCAAAGACATGACTTCATGTGTGCCTTAAAGCCAAGCTCCTCACTGAAAACTTTTGGAGTGCTGCTCTACTTAGAAGTTGAATTCAGCTGCAAGAGCAAAGCCAGGTTCGAGGTTCATGTATATTTAGGCATAAGGGATTGTGTTATATGGGTGCAGTTGGGATAGACCTAAAGCTAGGAATGAGCTTGCACTGAAAATATACCCTTTGGTGCTGCTGTCATTGGATTCCACCTTTGACAGCAGAATGTTTCCCTACAGAATAACAGAAACAAATGCTTTCCAAAAGATTTCCAGCATGTCACTTTTCATATATATTTAATACTTCAAAACCTTATAACAGCACTCCAGAAATTTGCAGCACCAAGGGGACCTATTTAGTAATGCCTTTCCAGTAATCTGCTTTCTTTTTCTTCAACTGCATAATTATGTTAGAAATAAGGAAAGCAACTGTGTATTCACGGTCCAATTTAATAGGCCCCAATACTTTGCTAAAGCACTGCAGTTGGATCAGTTGGAGTTAATTATTATACGATATTACATTGCAAATAACAACAGTATGTCAAAGTAATGCATAAGGTCTGCCTTGCAACACAAAAGAGAGAAATTTCAAATTTAATTCTAAAATTATGTCTTTGCATTTCCTCCTTAACTCACTACATAACAAAGTATTACAGCCTCAAAGAAACCTTGTGTAAGACTGGCCACTTCTTAGCTAACCCTTATGTGATAACTGCCTACAGCTGATTAACAAGAAGGTCTTAAGGACAACTCTGAATTGTCTTGCTTTGGGGAATTTAATTAACTGGTTAATCACTGTGAAAGCAATTGTGGACGTAGATGCTGCTCCAAGTCAGTGCCATAGCTTAGGTGCAGGAGGCAGAGCTATTGTTTCTGAAAAGGAGTGATTTTTACATAAACACGTTTCAAGGTAGAACTACAAGGTGACCTCACTGCCACTTTCTTCATCCAAAAAAAAGAAAAAAAAATTCATGCTCTTGTTTTTCATACTTTCCAATGTATAATGAATAACAGTTTATGAATTATTTTAAACATAAAAATTCTAGTCCTTACTTTCCTGTT
Source organism: Callaeas wilsoni (assembly GCA_013398955.1). Classification (NCBI taxonomy): domain Eukaryota; kingdom Metazoa; phylum Chordata; class Aves; order Passeriformes; family Callaeidae; genus Callaeas; species Callaeas wilsoni. The sequence goes on along the minus strand of VWPU01003535.1, from coordinate 7,513 downwards.
GTTCCCTAGCCTTCCTTGTATCTCAACACTATGGATATATAGGAACAAAATGGGCTATTAGCTTTATTCAAAGACCATTGAAGTCAATAGAATGCTGCTTAATGAATGTAATGGTTTTTAGATTAAACTCTAGGTTTCTGCATCACAAGTACCAAGGAAATAGCATCTGACTCATGGAAAGGAAGGACTTGACTTGATTTGCATTCATTGTTTTGTATTTGCTAAAAGACATAAATTATTATCTGAGATTGAGCATCCGTTGTGGTTTGATGTTCTAAAGAGCTGTCTGTAGCACCAGAGTGGCCTCCAGTAGCAAGGGGAACAATCACATTTGATATCCCTAATATTTAGAATGCAATATAACAGGTAAAATAATAACTTGAAGCAAGAAAAATTGCAGTGCTTCTATTTTTTAATTTAATTTTTTACTCTTGAAACAGGGTTCTTCATGGCGTACATATGCAAGTAAGCTAAACAGTAAAAACAAATGTTACATTGAAGATTTGAGAATCATTTTTAAATGAAGGGAACTAAAGCCTAAACTTGCGCCTCATGGACGTTACATCTGATATATAGATCACTCAAGGGTGTGCAGCCTTGATCAGAATCTTTGTGCCATGAAAAATATATTTACTGCATTTACACTGCAGAAAAGTTGAACAGAGACCATTTGCCCTACTCCACAGTAGAATTTATTTCATTGATCTAAGGTCCTTTACACTGGATTAGGATTTCATCCAGTATATTTTGAAAAGCAACAGAAAGAACTGTGGGACTGTGAACACCAAATAGATGGGTGCCCCTTCCTTGACTTTGCCTGAGCCAGTTACACTGCGAAATCTGCTTTCAAACTTACTGAAAGTAATGGTTGTATAAACAACAGAGCTTCATCATCAAAAGTAGGGTGCTTTAGCAACATTGTGGGTTAGACTAAGCTCCTAAAAATAGACATTCAATGATACCTTCATGTTAGTGTTTGAGTGCCTAGCTGTTATTGAGTGTTTATGAGGACCCAGGAGAACTCAAAAGAGGATTCTAGCAGTTCACATGTTCAAGAGCAGTTTCAGGTTAAACTGCTACTAAAACAACATCTAACAGACCATAATAAATAAACATCTCTTTTCCTGTAAATCAGGCCTGTAGACTCCTTGGGACACTGCTGGTCTACCTCTGAAGAATCTGCAAAAGGTAATTAAGGAGAGTAAATCTATTGCCAGTCAACTTCAGTTTGCTATATAAGGACCACTGCATACCTTCTGGAAAATGCTCAAGACTCTTCAAATTGATATAAGGTGAGAATTGCTATTACAAAACTCTTCTGCAATTGTGGGGAGTTTTTTGCTTCTTATGTCTTCTGTTGTGCTGAAAGAGCAAACAGGCAGTCAGTTTTATGCTGTAATTATCAAGACCCAGCACAATTTCTACAAAGGATGACTTACAAAAACAAACAACTTTTAATTAGGAATGGAAGTTTCATAAAGCATGAGAATGCTTCTGTTAACATTGGCTATATTGTTAATATCAGATCTTTTCAAATAATAAGCCACTGGGTTTCGGAAGGATTTGTTTTTCTCCCGAACACTGCAGATTATTAGAACCACGTTGTTATTCACAACAACCTAAGTGTACAACTGTAGCCATCTTGTACTCTCAGTTCACCTCACTGAAATCAGTGTAACAAATCATGTTGGATGACATTCACCTCTGTGCAGATGGACAACGCAAGTCCTTCACAATATGACAAAGTAAGATTCAAAGACTCTGTGTTGGATCTTTCAGTATACAGGGATCAATATTTCCAGCCTATGGGTTACACTGCAATGTTGCAATAGGAAATCTCTCTCTTCCTATGATTTTTCTCTATTGCCTTCTCAGATTCTGGGCTGTTCTGTAAATTCCCTGTATTGATAGTTTGCTATCATCCTTGGTGGTTTTCTTCCATTTCTTACCTTGTTAGGCCTCGAGCTGCTGTTGGAATTGGATGGTAGGCAGGTCTCCAAGTGAGAGGGATAAAAAGGTCTAAAATTACCAGAGCCACTCATTCTTACCACGTATACTGTATGCTCCTCTTCTAAAGAAATGCTTTCTTTTCATGGCAGTTACATAAGGAAACCTTTTCACATTCAAAGTGATATTTCTTGGGCAGTGACAAAGCAAGGGAGAGACCAACACCCCACAAACACCATACTCCCCAGGACTAAAGAAGACAAAGTTCATTTTCTGTCTAATTTCCTTCCCATATTAACTAATACTTTATTTATATTAATTAAATGAATTCTAAATAAAAAGAGACTTGATTCCATATCCTAGTTCTGCAAAGGCTCACAGCAAAAGTAAAACAGGTTCTTTGAAATTAGAAGAGAACTGAATGTCAGTTTTCTGCATAACTCTGAAAACTTTATAACTACCAGACTGCTGGCTTAGAGGAGGGTAAGAACCTCTGTCTGATCAAGTGGAAAAGAAAAATCAGAAATCCTTAAACCTCTAGTGAAAATTTTAAATTCTTTTTGTCTAAACATCTATTTCTAAGAATCTATGTGCTGTTTTCCAAAGACGTTCTCATTAGAAGACACTGCTGCAGAGTTGAGCTGAGATGAGGTGAGTTACGGTAAGATACAAATGCACACTGGTTGAAAAACAGACTTTTGATTGGCAAACAGTCATCTGAAGTGATTATTCACTACTTAGATCTAAACTTGATTCTCTTTAAGAAGATTATATTTCAGTAAATATATACAAAAATTAAATATTCAGTGGTCAGATGTTTCACAATTGAAATGGATATGAATTGAATATAACTCCCAAGATTTCTTGAAAACTGTATTCATAGGTATAAAATAAAAAGAGAGAGAGTATCCACTTTATTAATACTATATAGGGGATACCACCACATTTTTATTTGATTTACTGCTTCCTGATGTAATAAATATAGATGAGCACAGCAAAGTACAGGTTTAAGTAAGAATTGCAGGGTTGTGTTATGCCAGCAGTGCCTAGTGTACAGTTAATCGGAAAGCAGAAGGTAATATAAATTGTTTCTGACATTATAGGACTATAATGACACTACATTTCTACCAGCTCCACAGCTCTTAGAATTAGAAGTATGTATCCTGAAGATACCACAAACCCAAGAAATATGAAGACATTTGTCCATACTGACTGCTTCCACATTTGTGTCTTAGTTGTGCAATTGTAATAGATCTAGGTTATTACTGTTACAGTCCATGCTCAGTTCTGATAAAAGTTGCTGGATTAATATGCTTCTGCTACCTAAAGTTGAATTAGATTCCAGTAATGGAGTAATGACTTTTATTTATGAACAACTTTTCTCTTTGACCCTGTTCCTATACAAATCTTGATCATCCTTCCATGTACTACAACATATTCCTATGTGCCAGATCCAATTATTCAGCCAGGATGTATTGGGTACAATCTTAGCTCCAATGATAGGGGTGACAAACCTACTGTACATCTCTGTGGTTCTAGGATTTCACCTGTTCACTGTTCTTTGGAAAAATTAATAACAAAAAATCAATGACTCAAGTAGTCTTCAAACCTGTCTCTAAAACTAACCAGCAAAAAATAACTTTCAGAGAACTTTAAACATACTGTAAACTCTCATCGTGAGTAAGAAGAGTAAATCTTTCTTGAGCGAGCAAGGAACAGCTTTTTGCAATGAATTCTGAATATTAATCCCTACAGCGTTTTAGTAGATAGTCTAATACATTTACTCTGCTAATTCACATAAAATTTCTAACTTTTAAAAACAATTATTTTTGCCAAGAATATTGTGTAGAAGACAGCTTTATAGATTAGCTGTAAACGGCACAGCAGAATATTTGTTAAACTGTCTCTTGTCTGCAGCTTTCTAATTTCATTTTATGTCTCTGTTATTGCCTGGTAATGAAAGGTAAACAGGAAAGCTTCAATAGTTTGTTCTATGGCCACTCATAATTAGAACTTAACTAGATGTCCTTTTGACCTGTTTTCCAAAATGTAAGAAGCTGTAATGTCTGTATTCATTTTCCCTCTTTCGACACTGTACTTTCCCCTTGACTCCTTCTATCTGTAGCTTCATCTTGTCCCTGAATCTCTTTTCATCTTCGCTTCTGTCTCTCGCCACTATCACTCTATCTGTTAACTGTCTATTGTAGAATTAATCAGTTTAGCTAATCAAAATGCTGACATTGACATAAAGTTTGGTTACTTGTGTGTCCTTTGCTTTTATGAAGGAATAACTAGTTCAAAACAAGCAAACAAAAAACGGTGTAAGACACATTTGATAATACATTTATTAGCAATTATGACATGGTTTGGTTCACACTGGGAGAAACACAATATTTGTTAGAATCTCTCTGCCTGAGCTTCTCTCTTGCAATTAGAAATGACAAAAGTACTAAAGTCAACTTAGTGCAGTTAGGGTGAAGCTTCAGCAACAGAATCCTGCTGTAGATTCTGCCATGACTTTATGCTAACACTATGGGTATGGCCTAGTAACATCAGAAAGCACAGTGAGAACACTGTGTCCCAAATTCCATAGCATTTTTCTAATCCACTATTAGACATTACAATGAGAACACATAAACTAATTATAAATCATTACCTTCTCCTGCTCAGGTAGATACTCTGAATCCCCAGTGTCCCAGAACACTATAAATCATCTAAACATGAAGCTTGATTATCCTGCAAAATCTTGGTTGTGTTTGTAAGGGAAGGTTTGGGAAAGCATCTGGTATTACCTCAGCTACCATGGAACTCGTTAATTCAAGTCACTGAGCATCCCTAGCAAAGTATATAAAGTATTTCCATGGCATTGATATCCACATAAACGCAAGTTATCTACCATTTTGTCCCAGGACACATTGGGTTCACTGTACGAAAGATAAACTGTGATGAAGTCTCTGGATTTCTCCAAAATCCATATGGAATGGCTGCAGTGCCATTTGTACCTGCTAATCGTGCCATAAAGCTAACTGCATATTACAAATGCTAATGAGAATAACAACAACAACATGTAAGGGGCTTCAGAAGGAAGAATGTGGGTGATAATGAAAATTTGTCTTTTAGCACAGATATATTTTGGATCACCACAAGACTGTCCATTTGTAGATTAAGCTGTGAAGCACCATTTTATTGGAGACAAGGTACCCACCCTGCTGGCAGTGTGTGAAACTGACTCTGACACCTGCCACATTCACTCATGGCTCTTTTATCTCCTCTCTTGTTCTAACATCTATACTGTTATACATAATTTCTTTCATAATTTTTTCAGGGTACCATCAGCTGTCGGTGTGGCAGGTGGCAGTCAGCCTGCAATACTTAGCTGCAGGGATGGAGAGAACTTCGCAAGAGCAAGTGAACAGGAAGAAAGTAGGGCCGCTAGCAAAGGACACCAAAAAAAAAGAGGACAGCAGGACTTTGTAGAGAATACATTAGAAATAGGCTGGAGTTGAGTAGAATAGGAAAAGGTAAGTAGTTTGGAACAAGACAGAGAAATTATTTGCTAAGAGGAACATGCTTCTGACAACTATCCTTTATGTCTAAACTTCCTGTACCTGTCCGTAGCTTTCAGATCTGCTATCCTTACCAAAGGACATTTGTGAGCAGAGTGCTCTACAGCAAAACCAGGCTGCTGTTCAAGGTGCTGATTCTGGGTCTGAAACTTCCTGGTTAGGTGAGCTGGGCCAGTTGCTCTCCCTGATTTTTAATTTTTTACATCTGTAAAAGAAGCATATAATCATGCCTCATAGGGATGCTTAAAGGAATTCATAGGTAGTGTGTGTTAAGGGCTTTGAGCTTGAGGAGTGCTATAGATATAATCATGGACCTTATACCCCACCTGTCCATACAGATAATCATTTCTTTAAAAAGAGAGATAAAGTGACAACTACCATCTCAATCTAAATAGGGAACATTACCATCCACCCTGCAGTCTGATCCCTACCCCTGCCTGAACTGGAGACTGCCAGTCTCCATCTTCTGGGAATGATTCTCATAAAGGAACACAAAATGTAGCAACGAATGCATGCACCTTGGAGTGAGCAGGTGTCACACATATGTCACTAAAAGCATATGTTACACTCCTGCATCATGACTGTGGTGCCCTGCTCTTCACCTCTACCTCTGGCTTCCTTCAAAAGTAGTGGTTTGAATCTTGGATGTTGTTCATCAGCATTTGTGTCCTAATCTGCAGCAATCTAAAATCTTACACCTTGACCACTTATATGATGCTACAGCCAGTGGCACTGGTTGATTATTTTACAAAAGCAAAGCCAACTGCATTTAATATTATACCTAACTGAACTGAACATGGAGCCAAATAATGCCACAGTCTAAGATTAAGATTAGAAAAAGAAGCAGAGCAGCACCGAGGCAGTGACCTGCTGAAATCAAAGGAAAAGCAAATATTAAGGGAAGAGCAGTCTTTGCTGGGCCTATGAGATGGACAGCTCCGCCTAGTATCGCTTTTCTGTCTCCATTTTGTACAGTTTTGTGAGCCCCAAAGCAACAAAAAGGAAAGCACTGCAGGATCCATACAGCGAAATGTCAAGAAGATGGGTGAAAGACCACGGAGAACCTGACACAGGCAGACACACAGCAATGGGTGAAAGACCACAGAGAACCTGACACAGACAGACACACAGCAGCTCCCTGTGGATACGAAGGCCAGAGGTGTCTCAGGGCTGGTGCCCAAGACACACGAGATGTCCACCACCCATCCCCCTGCTCCCCTGCGACCACCAGGTTGGCCTTGCTGTGTGCTCTGTGCTGGGGCAGCTCATCAGCTGACACACACGTTGTGTCTTTTTCCTGCATCAAGGATGAAACTCGGAGACTTGATTTGAGTTCCTTCCTTTAGAGGAGGTTGGGAAGGACCTAACATTCCCTCGTGTGGGATTAAACTCTTCTTGTCTTTCTTCACTTCACGGCACTGTGGGCGGATGATGCTTCCCTGCTGAGGCGCTGGCACTGGAGGAGGGATGGGGAGAACTCGGGCGCAGGGCCGGCAGCCCCTTTGGAAGAGCGCACGGTCTCTCGGCATCCCTTGCTGTGGCCCTTTCCAGCCCTCCCTCGGCAGTCCTTGCGCTCACGTCTCTCCCCAGCCCTCTTCCCTCAGGCGGGGCCCAGCGGCACCCGCCTGCCCCGGCCCTCCCCGGGCCTCTCGCCCCCGGCCCTGAGCCGCCTCTGTTGCCTCCGGCCCCCAGTTCTGGGGCGCCCGCACCGCCCACCGGGCACGGGCACGGGCAGGACCCGGCCGCCTCCCCACCACCCCCGGCCTCCTCTGCCGGCCCCGGCTCTGCTCGGCTCCCCGCCCCTCCTTCCTTTCTCCGCTCCCTCCCCCGCCCGCCCACAGGCGCACGCACCGCACTCTCTCACACACATACAGAGACACACACACCGAGCCGATGCAGCTTTAAAGGGGCAGCTGCAGGCCGGGGGCCGCCCCACGTGAGGCCGGTGCGCTCCTGCCGACCGCAGCCCCGAGCGCTGAGCCGCGGCCGGAGCCGCCGGA